>VXBC01007856.1:0-334816 GCA_013399945.1 Ploceus nigricollis
GGTGCTGCTCTGTGTGCTCGGCACAGCTCGGCTCGGTTAGGCTGAACTCGGAGCCGCGCTGGGTGTTCGGCGCGGCTCGGCTCGGCTCCCTGAGGGCGGCGCCGCCTCACGGTCAGGCCGCACAGCTCGGTGCTCTNCTGTACTAAGACCCGACATAACAATATTACATCAAGAAATAACCAATCATTTCAACACAAATTTACTTCTCAATATCAATTCCCACGAGAGTGACGAACCGGGTCTGTCAGCCGGTTGCTGAGGGAGTCTCGGTGTAATATGAGTGGACCGCCTAAAGCACACAAACAAGAATGGAGGCTAAGAGTTGCACCAGAAATTGAGACCTGAGCAATAATAACTGCTGCCGTCCACCGGTCACTGCTCACCTTGCCCACTTACCTTGATGACTGCTAATATCTGGCTTTAGTTCCTAAAAATAAAGACAAAGAACAAGGCTGTAACACAGAGTCACCATTCACGCTGCCCCTGCAAAGACAAACGGTGACTGACTTTCTCAGGAGAACCCACTCACCCGGGATGGGGTGCTCTGCCACGGAACTCATCTGTCTGTGTCTGAAAGAATGTTAGGACAAAAGTCAGAGTGCTGCAGGATAACTTAAGAGCTCCAGACATCTTGTGTCCATCTACAAATCCCATCTAGAGTCCCACTACACCCTACTTTACAAATTTCCAGGCCCCAGGACTTGTCCCATTATACCTACAGCAGGCTATGCAGCAGGGCAGAGCAGCTCCGGGCCAAATACACAGACACCCGTGACACAGAACAGGACAAACTGGGGGACACAATAGGGGAAGAAGGCTCTCGGCGAGAAGAATGCCTGCAAGGACCGAGAGAATGCGGAATGAGATGACAGAGGTGAGACCAACGGCAAGCCGATGAGGCTCAGAGAATCTTGGAGGAACAAGATGCTATGAGAATTATTTCTTCCAAGAACCACAAAGATGGATGCCCGAGAATCCTACGGTCAGAATCCTCTACCAATCTTCGCATTCTTACAAGTCCTAATCTGCCATAATGGATCGTTGCGGTGTGCAGCTGTCCATACAACTCAGAACAAGACCTTTAAAGACATCTGACCGGATGCTTCTAAAGAGAGATGCGATTCCAATGCCTGTCTGAGCTCCCAAGTCAAAGGTTCTATGGCATTGGCGCCAGGCCGAGGAACACAGAGATTAGGGATGCTAAGAATGATGCCAGGGTCACCGATAAGCTCCTCAAAGGGCTAAGGTAAAAGACGTGTGACATGAGATACCCACACACACAGAATGCATGATAGACAAGCAACACCACATGCATCGAGATTGCTCTGCCTTGCACACCAAAGCATTGTGATCAAAAGTGACACTTCTCTTTTATGTGGCCTAAGGGGCTGCTTCCTGGCTAGAAATGAAAACTCTTTAGGGAGATGATGGCACCTTCTTTTTGCTGCAACTACATTGAACATAAAGGGCAGAGACAGGGTAAGAAATAAAAGTTTATGGTTTGGTATCATAGATAGATAAGTGGGATAATTTGTTGTTAATTTGCATAATTGTTCCTTAGTGATTAATGAGTAGTACTCCACTTGTGACCAAGTAGGGTGGAGAAGAACAGTAATGATATGAAGGGTGTAACTCTCATTGGGACCTCTAATTAGGGCTATCTACCATTATAAATAAAAATAATAGAGTCCCTGGTGGTGTTAGGATTCTGTATGTGCCAGGCTCGCTCCCGTATGAGATATTTGGTACCGAGGCACAGGTAGAAGTGCCCTGAGCTGCAGATTTAAACCCTTAAAATGCTGAAAAAGGGAGAGCTTCCTTCAACGGAATCCCTTAAAATAAGGAAACAGGGAGCATTTACCTTCACTTAAACTGATACAATAGTAAATAAATGGTTTCTCCCCTTTAATTTAATCTCCTAAAATATTGGGAAAAGAGGGGGTTTCTTCACTTTAAAATCTCTCACATGATGGAAAAAGGGGGATTTTTCCCTCAGTTCAGACCCTTTAAAAGGAGTGACAACTGGGCTTCCATGTCAATCTAAATACTAAGAAGATAAAAATGCAAGAGTTACCCTTAATTCAAACCCATAAAATAGCATGGTCAAGCCCATAGCAAGGTTCAAACCCATAAAATAGCATGGTCTTCCACTTCCATTTAAACCAGAAAATAATGGGAAATGGGGATTCCCTGTCAACTGATACCCCTAACAGCAGAGAAAAGGTGGGGTTCCTTCAAATGATACCATTTATATTGCAGGGGAAAGGGATTCCCCCTCAATTTGAACACAGAAAATTAGGGAAAAGGAAACTTTTTCCCTCAATTTAAACCCCTTTTCTCCTAATAACCCCTCTCTTTTCTGGGGGAGCTGTGGAGGGACTGGGGGCTCTGGAGAGGGACTGAGAAAATACAAGGGAAAGGTTGAAAGTCTTCCCTTGGCATCCCACACGCTGCCCCGTCTGCTCAGTGTTCCTGGAGGAACACTCGGGATGCCCCTGTTGGCCCCTCTGGACTAGCAGCTCCCTGCACAGATGTGCCTGGGTAACCCTCTGAAAGGTAGGGTGCGGGTGCAGGTGCCTTGCAGAGGCAAGAAAACTGCCTTTCAATTTTTCAATTCAGTACAAAACCTGCCTGAGGGCTGTCCCAGTTGACCTGGCCCCTGTGGGCAGCTGTGTCACTGAACAGGATAACCCATTGGGTCTCACTCTGCTATTGTAAAATACCACAAAGCCTGTGGTTCTGGGGTTCAAAAGCTGCTTTTAGGTCAGCAAAAAGGTCTCTGGCTGGGACAATTCACTGAATTCACTGGCAGATCCCAGAAGCTGTTTCCAAGTGCATAAAACCCTACACTTACAAAAAGGTGCCAAGCACAGTGGATTTAAAGGTGCTTTGGGCACAGGTTCCCTGAACTGCAAGGAAATGATCCCGAGTCTGGCTTTGGGCTGCTCTTCCCTGCACCCTGTGTTCTCCACACCAGCCACCCTGCCTGGGAAGGCCAAGGGTTCTGGAGCCCCTCTGGGAACCCCCAGCCCGCCTGCCAGTGAGCAGTGATGCTGTCAGTGCCTGCAGCCCGCAGCCCAGTTTGTGTCAGTGGGTGGCTCCTGATGTGGCACTTGGGGACATGGGTAAGGGGTGGCCCTGGCAGTGCTGGGGCAGCCCTGATGGTCTCAAAGGGCTTTTCCAGCCTCAGGAACTCTATGGGACACCCAGTGACTGACCCAGCTGCACAGACAGGCGTGGGAAGCTGTTACACACAGATTAAACTGCCGTGAGTCAGAGAAGTCCAAGGCATTCTTGAGAGAGTGCAGAGAGCAGGAAAAAAAAATACACAGTTAACCATTTATCCTGCTCTGTTGTTGGCAAGTGGGGCATAAATATCATTTTGTTCTGATCTTGATAGGTCCAAGGAAAATAACTATGGAGCAGGCAGTGAAGATGCCACTTTCCTGACAGTCCTGGTCCAGCAGGTTTCTGTGGGAATCTCAATTATTTGTGCAGTTCAGAAGCTGCACATCCCTGAACCAATCCCTTGGGAGCATGGAGCTTCCCACAGGCATTTTGTACTTCAGTGTGTACTTTCATCACATTGGAACAGTTTAAATAAGGATTAGGTGACTTGGTGACAGCACAGCATTAGATCAGACACATCAAGAGACTCACCAGACAACATTTACTCTCCATGGACTCTCCATTCCCATTGTTCCAGCTGCAGCATCCTCATTTCTCACAGTTCTCTTTCAAGGACTCCCCTCAGAAAATGGATCGCTGGTCCCAGTAGCAAATCCCCAAGGGCATTTTTACTCCCTGCAAACAGCGGGAACGACCAAGGGCAGCTGCTGTCATTGGAAAAGCAGAGAATTGCAACGATTAGACAGCTTTCTTTCCCTATGAGGGCTTCAGTTTCTAGCTGCCATCCTTGAGCAGCTCAGCCTGGGTCCTGCTCACCTGCTCTGAAACACCTCAGTGGGGTTCAGGTCCAGCTCTTTGGATCTGCCTGTCCCCACCGCTCTGACAGGCAGCACTAACAGCACAGCAGGGGAACACATGAACGGGTACAGCCAGGGGCACACCAAGGCCACCAGGTCCTGCAGCACGGCTTCTTGTGCTTCAGGGCTTCTGGGTTTTGGTACAGATTTACTGGAATTTAGCTTTGTAAAAATAATCTGGCAAGACTTAACATTAACTCAGAAATTCCAGTGCATCATGTATCATATATATATATAGAGAGAAAGAGAGAGAGAGAGGAGAAGCTACAGTGGTGTTTTTTTGGTTTGTTTGGGGGTTTTTTTGGTTGGTTTGGTTTTTTTTTTTTTTTTTTTTTTCCCCACAAACACACCCCCTAAACTTCCAAGCAATTTTGGGCTGTAACTTCCCTTTTTGAGGAGGACACTACCTAACCCCTCTCATAACCTACTCACCTTCTCCTCCACTGCATCTTCACTCTCCAAGTGACATTGAGGTGCCCAAAATGACATCATCACCCCACAGATTGCAATTCCCTCCCTTTTTACTTGTCTCCAAAGAAGGCAAAACCAAATCAAACTACCCCGGACAGCAGCCCTTGACAGCAGCATGTTGCTTTAATAACGCTATTTACATACGCAACTCCCCCCTCCAAAAGGGGCATCTTCTAGAAAATTAAAGGGAGGCCAGCCCCCCCAAATGGTTGAAGTTCCTCCCCAGCTCCTGTCTCGCAGGCTGGCAGCTGCCCCACAGCAAAAGGGCAGTGTGGTGGACGAGGATGGTGCCTCGTCTTCCGCTCGGGCTCCTCTCTGTCTTATTCCTCTTCTGTTCCCGCGCTCCAGCCAGTGCCGGGTGTCTCATGCCTTCCCTGTGATGCTCCTGCGGGGAGATCACCCTGTGCGGCTGGAGAACACGACTTTATCGTGATCGGAATCTGCGCTCAAAGACCCACCACGACAGCTCCAGCCCTCTCGATGGTGCTGCACGTCTCACTGGCATGTCAATGAAACCCCATGTAAATTGTGAGAATTTGAAGAGTAACGTGAAAAACGGTTTTTTGGTTATGCTGATCTCTCATGGCTGTGGCCGCAGGGAGAGCAGTTCCAACATGTACAAACGCGCACTGCGCACAAACAAAACAAGAACCAAAACTCCCTAAGAACCATGACTACAGGACCAGAGATACAATCAGGACCCACAGCTGGAGTTCAGCAGAAACACGGAGACATCGCCCGATCCAGGGCCGGTACCGCGCTGTATTTTGAACTCCAGTGCCCAGTAGAACGCTCCTAATGATACAGATACGGCACTTTTTGACCTCTAGGAGCACGGAGCAAGTGCCGCGGGAACGCGCCGGGGGGGGTGCACGGCGCAGACAGCTTCCCCTGGGACAGCTTCCTCCTCCCCGTTTGAGCCCGCCCTACTGCAGAGACCGCGGCGACGCAGAGGCGACACCGGAGCCCTGGCACCAGGCTAAGCCTGGCGGCTCCGGCGCGGACTACAAGTACCATGAGCTCCCGTGTGGATCCCGTGAACGCCCGCGCGGAGCCGCACTACAGGTCCCATAGTACCTCACGCCGCCTGGTGTCTCCGCTTCGGTCCCGATTTAAATCCAGGCAGTGAGGAAAATGGCGGTGCGCGGCTGAGTGTGGGGGAGATGGAGATGTAGCTGAGCTTTGGCTCATTTCCCAGGTGAGTGGGGTTCGGAGGGAGGGAGTGAGTAACGAGTGGAGAGAGGGGAGTTCTAGTTCGCGTTTCCCTGCTTCTAGTGCTGGGTTAGGACTGGGATGGCGGAGGGAGCGCTGCCCCTTGCTGGGGAAGGGAGAAGCTTGGGGGTGGCCTTGAGGGGCGGCTCTTTTCTGTCTTTCGCCCCCCTCCTCAATATGAACGTGGCTCCCTGAGGGGAGGAGGAAGGGGAGCGTAGATGGGTTGTGTGTGAGGAGTATTCCCAGGGCTGGAGATGAGGGGATTCCCCGGGCAATATGTGGCTGCCTTTACCTCTTTCTGGTTATTGTAACTTTACTGGTGACTTGAGTTTTGAAGGGGCATTCCTGGGGCAGTGGCGACGAATTGATGCGTGGACTGAAGGCTTCCCGTGTCGCTGTGTGATGCATATCTAAGTGTGGTCATTTTGGGTGGAGGTTCCTCGTAGAATACAAAGAGACCTGAGGTCGCTGTGGACTTGGCTTTAGAATCGTCTGACCCATGGTTTCACAGTCTGAGCACAGGCGGGGTGTGGGTGAAGTACCTCGGTTAGAATGGCCCTGTCTACCATTCATCTGGGTTTATCTGGTACCGAGGCGGTTCCAAAGACCTTGATATCCGCATTCTCCTGGTCATCCTGTAGCCTCGGTAAGTTTTAGAGCTGACTTCTCTTGTCTCCTTCTTATCTCTGGTAAAAAGAAAAAGGATGAAAAACACTGGAACTGAAAGGTTCATTTCCATGTCTCTTATCCATTTCTGCCTCGTAGCTGTAATGAAACTGTTATTGAGGGGTGGAGATGAGATTTCCCCCCACCCCCGCCTCGGGTCGCATGCCACTTTAGGTGTTACGGTTTCTGGGATATAAATAGGGTGATTATGAGTTAGAATGTAGCGTGAGGTTGAAATAATTCCCACGATTCTCTTTCTTTGGTTCTAAAGTTGGTTCTGGTTGTGGTTTCTGCTCCTACTCCTAAGCACGGTCAAGTTTTCCTTTAAAAGTGAAACTTCTCAATTTGTCAGCTCATATTCAGACTCATTTGAATCCTCAGTATCTTCTTTCTCTTTTAGACAGAAGTTAACAGAAAATAGTATGTTGGAGTCTAACTGAAATAACAAGACAAAACAGAACAAAATCTGAATGTGTGAGAGATGGCAATTTCTAGTATATAGTATCTGTAATACAGTTAAAATGGATTCTTGCAATAAGCTTAAAATTTTATAATCACTATTATAAAAATAAATATTTTCTCATGGAATAGGTCCATCTTAAAATATTCTGCTTCACATGAAGCAAAGTTGTATGTTCTGAATATAAAATGTAGCTTCATAGAAACAAATAGTATATGAGTGAAAACCAGAGAATAAAAGCTTGGGTGTAGAAGAAACAGACAAAATTGGGTGCTTTTTGGGGGGTTTGGGCTTTTTGTTTTGTTTCAGTTTTGTTGCTTTTGTTTTTTAAGCAAGATTGTGCATTATAACATGGAGTAATTACATTTACTGTTAGCTGCTGTTCAGCTGTTGTAAAGAATTTCCTTCAACTCTGTTACTACTACTGGTTTTTTGTTTTTTGTTTTTTTTTAACTAATATCAGTGGATTTGATGGATTCACTGCTGACATGTGAAGATAGAGGCTGTGGGATACGGGAAGTGATAGACAAAATAAACCCAGCATTCAGCCTCACTATAAGTACCTCTCCTGATTACAGTGTGTTGTTGCCAGTCTGATTTTATTTGGAATATGACTTGCGTGCATTTTGGGCTCGCCTGTGGCTTTGTGTTTCTTTTAACTGTTCCTTTGTATATCCTAACATACAGCTGAGACAAAATGCAGATTAGGAAGAAGAAGTAAATCTATTTTACAATGGAACCTTATCTCTTGATCATGGTGGGTTTTTTTAATTAATAATGGACAAGAAATTACAATCACAAAACCTTCATTATTAGTATCTGTGGTACAGTTTCATAGAAAAGGGGGGATGTTTTTATTTTTCAAGAACTCTGGGAAAGAAAAGGTGTCTTGATTATATTTGCCTGCAAAATTAAACCATTCGTAGCATGTGAAAAGGTATTGGACACTACAGTCTGACGCTACAGGCTGCTTCAGCTCCTGCATTTAAATGAGTTTCTCTTGAAAAGGTGATCTTAAACGACTGTACCATACAGGATCTTCTGCATTTCATGTTCAAGCTTTTTGAGTATTTAGAAATATCTTAAATATTCTTCTGACTTGTTTTAATAATAAAAAAAAATGGAGGAGAGTGGGAGGGGAGGAATAGTATCCTTTATGCCAAGGATATCTGACCTGAATGCTGGGGCAGCCTGCCTATGTAGTTTTTTTCGTTTGTTTTTCCCCCTTTTGCCCCTGGCTAAATCTATTGATGTTTCTAGATGTAGTGTATTAGGAAAGAGGTAATTGTAAAATAATTTAACTGCTGCTGATTTAAATCTGCTATGGGATGTATTTCTACTCACTGTGATTTTTGTATGCTGCATTTAGTTGAGTGAAGGTACATCAAATTGTTTTGTGCATCATATAAATGGGAGGTATATTTCAGATGGATCCTGTTAATTTAATAATACTTAATTGGTGACTTTTAAAATTTAAAGTTATGAATAAACTGATTTTTGAAAAGTGAAACAAAATTACCTTGCCTTCAGTCTCTTGAAGGATATTTAGTCTTTTGTGTGCTGTTTGTCTAATAACAGAATACCCTGCCTCACTGAAACATCCCAAAGTGATTGAACAGGTAATGTAACAGGGATTGGGTTGGGTGACTTCTGTTGCTGTATCTTTTAATTGAAGGGTTAAGTAAAAGACAGAACGAAACAATTTACTTGCAAAAAACCCAGTGAACTCTCCAGTGTTTTGGGGAAACGATTGTTCAAAACAGTCAGTCAGGAGTTCTCTGTTCATTCTGTGTGGGTCCAAAGAACTAAATAAATCTAAATCAAAGGTAGCATTCCTCTGATTTTGCTCTGTGCACTCAATTTGTAATTCTAACACTTTGCCAATTGCCCTATAGAGTGTATGAACATCTTAACATTGCTGGGTTTTTTCATCACATTCTCTGGAGGCTAGTAAGGCACAGAAAAAGGTAAACTGTGCTACTTGCTTTTTGCTGTTACGTGTGTCTGAGGGGGTAGCATTCTATGTGGATAAACTTTTTCTAAAACCTTTTAGACAGATGTCTAAAAGGAGCATACACGTGTGTGTTTGTGTGTGTGCACGCGCACATAAACAATCAGTATATGGAAATGCTACGTTGGTTTTTTTTGAGTCTTATGGAAGAATTAGTAAAGGTTCAAAAATTAATTTCTTGTATTAATAATGACAACTTTAAAATGGTTTTCTGTTTTTGGCAGCTTACATCTTAAGGAGATGATTTCAAACAAAAATTTGCAATATCTTTGCCAGTGATTTGGATAGGCTTTTCAGACATCTTCCCCTATAATAATTTTTCTTTCCCCATAAAGGCTAGGCTAGAGAGGTTAGGTGGAAGTAGGGAATTATGACTTGGTTTTCAGTTCTTTTTGTGCTCAGTCCATCTTTGCTGCTGCAATGAACTAAAGCAGACATAGCAGCATCTTTTGTTATAGTACCCTCCTGGTTTTATCTTCTATGGCAGCCTTTTTGATGTTCAGAGTAGAGATTTCTGGCTCAATGGGCAGAACATCAGTCAGCACATTGCTTAACATTCTTAGGTAGTAATTGAAAGAATCCCCTCCTAATCAGTATTTCAAGTATTTATCTAGTCATAGATTCAAAGATAGCACTAATGGCAACAAAAGCAAGCGTACTTTATCTGTGAACTGTTCACTTGATTAAAATAGAACAAAGCAAACATCTCCTGTTAACCTAGAATGTATATTTGATTCCCACTTTAAAATTAGGAAGGCAATTTCTCTAATCAGTGCCCAGAAAACTGAAAAAAGAAAACAACTTCCCTGGCTGAAGTAGCTTTCAAAGACTTTTGTATTACAACTGTAGGTTTTCTGTTGAACCCCCTAATCTTTGGTGATGTATGTTCGAGGCTGATGAATAAGATTTGTAGAGGTGAGGTATAGAACTAGTGGTAGCAAACTTGCCAAACTTGTATTGGCTGTGTGAGAGACAATAAGCAGGTAACAGGGATGATAAGTGGGATTCAGGAACAATGGAAAATGACTGCAAATTCGACTAAGTTGGAGAGCCATTACTTGATCACTTGATAGGAACAGAATAGCTTGCGTTGTCATCCACCATAATTTCTGTTCAAATGTAGAGCTACAAGGTAGCTTTATCACCTGCTTTGTCTTCTCTTACCCATCTGTCTCTCTGTAGCTGAACCTCAAGTGACGTCTATCAAGATTAATACACAGTATAATAATATTTCACAATGGCCAAGCAATGCTTTGGTATATGAGAAAAATTTTTTTATTCCCCCTCATCTTAGGTCTGCCTTATAGTAATGAAACTTTTGCTTTAAACTGAAGACTCTGTCTAGGTAGAAGTGGAAGGTTGTTTGAGCAGTATATTTGAGACAGCTTTTTATAAAGCTCTTTAAAAGCAGTGGAAATTTCCAGACTTCACAAAAGAAAAGGGAAAAAAAAACCCAAAAAACAAACAACCAAAAAAAAAAAAAGTTTTAGGGTCTGGTTTAGTATCTGCTTTGCAAGTTGCAAGAAGAGAAATATGAAAAGGAACCGCAGACATTCTGGATGTCAGCCTGAGAAATTTTCCACTGTTTCCTTTAATAACATGCAGGCATGCTTTTATCGCTGGAATTCCAGTTAGGAATCTTTTTCTGACTGGAACTTCAAGCTATTTGGTGAGCAAGTGCTTGCTAAAAATCAATTGTCAAGAAATAAGTTCTCATATGCAAGACTATGCATAAACCACTCTCATGCTAAGTATCAACTACTGCTTATATTACTTCAGTTCCTTGTTTTACAGTGTGTTAACTGTTCCTAGGTGACAATACATCTTTTCTTATTCCGATGGTAATTCTGGAGCAAGTCCTTTCCAGTAAGGACTGTATGCTGCTAAGCTAAAAATCTTTATTAGCCTATCTTTAATATACAAAGGAAGAAAGACATTAGGCATTTAACTCCCCTTAAAGCCAGTTTCTGTGAGTCTGAATAGACTCACATAATATGAAACCCTGTAATGGATAGATGCCTTCCCCCCTACCCTCTCCCCACAGCACTCAAATACTTTTTCAGAATATGAATCTACATTTTTAAAAATGTAATGTTTCTGGTGTAAAATAATATATTTGCTGACATTATTTCTGTAACTTAGTTCTTGTGCAAACACATGAATTAATGTTCGTAAGTACTGCATCTGCTGACTAGCAAAATGTGCCAAAGGCAAGGTGATGTGATTTATGGAGTATATTTCTTTCATGCTCATGGGCCCACCCTTATTGATGGGTGTAAATGTACTTGTTGTGATCTGTCATAATCAAGACAGTATGTATCACTGTTGTTTACTCTTCATTGGAAAAAGCCTGTGTGTTCTGATTTGAATGTCACTGGAACTCTCTAAGTACCCATGCTGGGCAAAGGCCAAGTTAAGATACAGGTCCTTGACAGACTTCAGATCTTGATTTATGAGATGATTATCTATTATTGTGTGGTAAATTGGAAGTGATTGCTGTGTTACTGCTCATGAGACTTTGTGTGGGACTCGCCTCCATCAGTTCACAGAAAAGACTACTAATAGCCTTATTTGTCTGTTGTATCATCTGTGCAGTGCACTGTTTAAGGAATCTGCTTAAATTAAGAATGTGCAACAAGGATTAAAGAAGTCTTGGGAGGTGGAGCTGACAATACTATTTGAAGTTTTTTGAATGACCTCACATCCTTAGTATTTTCAGTGTAAGTTTCTGCATGTCTTTAAAAAGCTTATGGAAAAAATAGTATAATGTGCCATAAGGAAATTTCTACTCTGTTTGCCAGCAAGGTAGTCATCAAGCAGGGCGCCACCTTGGTTGCTAAACTGAGTGTGCCTTCTACACGGGTTATTTGCTGGAGGGGCAGGAAAGTGGGTTTTTAGCAATGTTGGCTGAGACCTCCAGCTACCGTTTCAAATGAAACCTTAAATTAGGAGGGAGGTGAGGGTGGCCTTTGCTAAGCCCTTGATCCTGCTGCTGCCTCATGCTTTGTGGGTGCAGCAGTATAACCTAGAAAAATGTCCCTGTTCGCTAGCTACTGTGCTGCCAGGCACTTTAACTGCTTTGTAGCTGGCAGGTTTATAGAGAAGTTGCTCTTGGTCTTGGTAATATAGTGATAAAGCATGTTCTGTTCTGTCAGCATGGAGAAGCTGTGCAGCAACAAAGCTAACTTGGTTAGATAAAATACTTGAGGATCTTGGCCACTGGTTTAAAACAAAACTGAGCATGTTAGAGTACTTTAAATAAGGCACTTACCAGCTATACAGATATCTTCTTTGGAGCAGCAAGATAAAGTTCAGTTTGTTTAGACATTTGACCAGTTTCTCTTCCAAAGCTTTAATTTTTTGGACTGAATAAAAGGTTATACTTTGTTCAATAGAAGTCTCTGCTCATTTTTCAAACGTCTGAACCAAAAAGTAGTTCTGAGTTGTATGTCAGAGACAGGCATTAAAGAATAAGAACAGGCTGCTGTGATGGAAAGTGTTAGGCATCCTTAACCACAGATGAAGTTGTGCCTGCACAGGCATTGATATGCTGTAGTTTATTTTAGGCAAAGATGCCCGCCCAAAACTAGCGAGGTTCCTTTCTTTTTACTGCACCAATATGTCAAATCTGACTTTCATTCAGTACATCATCCTATTTTCAGCCTGATATGAAACATCTGTTGCAATGCTGGGTGTATCAAGGCTGTTTTATTAAAGATGAAGTACATTAAGTTGAGGGTGAGTGTGTGTATGTCTGTGTGTACCCAGATGTCCTTGTGGAAATGTCTGTTGATGTATGGTTTTAAATGTTTTTCAGCAATAGATTCCTTCCACCCTGCTGCCAATGTGGTGCTCCAAATTATAGAAAAAGCAAAAATAATACTATTTCTGTTTGATAGGGTCTTATTTTCACGACCTGTTAGTTTTAACAGGGAAGGGCAAACTACATCTGATTGGCCTCATGCATAATGCAAATGTGGCACGTTTTAAAAACAACTTATTTTAAAATACCTTTACAGGGCTTAAAACATTTTTGCTCATTACAGGTGAACACAGTTTACTTCTAATTGTTTTTGTAAGCTAGGTACAGTCTTTAGAAACTGGAAAAATGCATGCTGTAGACTTCTGTAAAGAGCTTGCATGCTTTCCCAAAATGTGTTTTTCCTAAATGACTTCAGAATAGGACTATGTGGATTGGGTGGAGCTGCACAGTCTCAGTAGGACTGAGACCTGCTGTTAATTCAAGGGCAGTCTCTTACTAGCTTCATGAACTGCATGATAAAACATACATAGTAAAAAAAAATAAAAGATATAATTTTGAGGAAATTGCATAGAGTTTAGTAAAGGCTCCTCAGAATTAGTCATTTTTTGCAGGTTCACTGGTGCATCATTGTGAATCTTCTTTGCTTGGAACAGTAATTATACAGACTCAGACTTTAGTTATTAGGTTACTTATGTAGGGATGTAGTAAAAAATTCCAAATTTTACTCGACTTTTGTAATTGTTATATTTTTGGAGACAGTGCTAGCAGTTGCCAGTATTGTCTTCCCATCCCCCAGCTTTTGAGTCTAGTTTGCTTGCAGCTGCAGTAGTAGGCATCCTTCTTTCAGGAAGTGACCTTGGCTTCTATTAATCAAATTCAGAAAACACAGAAAAGCTTCTTGGTAACATGCTGACTTGATATAAATTTTATAGTATCCATTTTATTGTAAAATGAGGCCATCTTACAAAAAGGGCATTAATTTATGATATCTTACTGTAAAAGAATTTCTCTAAAATTACATGGTATTCAGAGAAGGCAAAACAACAAAACCAAAATGCACTTTTTACTGAGAGGAATGTATTGAGAGCTTTTTATAAAAGTAACTAAGTCTTAAATTGGTATTGGCAAAACTGTGTCCTAATCTAGCTAAGCTGTGAAAATACAGCATTATTTGATAGCATTTTCTTTGGTGTCTTTCCGTTTTTGAGCTACAGTAGGAAAGCTTGGTAGTAGCGCATGAACTCAATCAGCTAAGATCTTATGATGTCTTCAACTTTCTGACTTTATGTGTTTTAATCACTTCCTGTGTCTTTTGTTAGCATCTCTCAAGGCATTAAACTCAACCTCATAGTAGCTGCATTAAGCTGCTGCTGTGCCTATTTGCATAGATTAAGAAAGGAATCTACCAGTGTCAGTTCAAGAAATCACTGTTAGACCTTGCCCACCAGCTGGAAATTGGTTTTCTTTAGCTGTTCTGAAGTGGAGTGGCTGACTATATCTGAAGCAGGTTTTAAGAGGTTTTGCAAGATTTTCTTATTGCCTAAAACTATTTTGTGAATTGAGTCACAGAAGTATGATTTGCAAAAGTATGATTTACATAAGTTTGATTGGCAATGTTTTCAGCTGGCATAGCTGTTTTGTAAGAGTCTTTATCCATTTTCTGGACCTGTATAGAGGTCTGAGACCATTACAGAGTGCACTGAAAGCCTTTAACATTCTGGGTAAGATAATTTACTGATTTTGAAACTGCATGTTGATGGAAAATTAGTAATAGCTGCCAACTGACTAATGTTTTTTTCCGCTTTAGGTTGTCATGTGCATTATCTTGAACAATCTACCTTGGCTTCAGGGTTTGGAAAACTGAGTTGTATTTTCACCAGCATCCTTATCATAAACCTTTTCTGTATGTCAATGGCATATTTACACATTTTACCTCTTCACAGCATATTCAGATTCTTGTCAACCTTTCTGCACTGTGTTGGAATTCAGACTATGCCAAAATACATGCCTCCAAATGTTTCCCAATTTGACTGCCTCCTGCGTTGGAATGGTTAGTTCCATGTGCTTTACTCTGCAAATGTATGTGATGACTTGCCATTCTACTTGGTATCAAATCGGAGCTGCTAAAATCTCTAAGTAAGCCTACCCATTTCTGCTGGGTTGAATCATACTCTTAGGTTACGATGCTAAAGAATATGCCTGAACTACATGCTTTACATACTTCCCTTCATGCTGTCTTGTATTACAGTGTCTGTTGCTGCACTGAACTGAACATCTTCACAGGAGCTTTAGTCCTCTTTCCTTGCAAGACCAATAAAGGGGTGATAAATCTGTTGCTCTCCTTGCTTAAGTGTAGCTGGACATTGATTTTTTTTTCTAGTTCAAATGCCAAAACACAATCATAGATCTTGTCATTCAGATTTGCTGTCATTGACATTTTCACCAATCTCCCAGAGAAAAACCTGGTGGCAGCACAGATTTTGGGGTACCCCTCCATGGACTGATTCACCTGGCTCTGTAGTTCCTGGGGTGAAAACTGCTTTGTTAGTGATGATACAGTGGAACAAGAAGCCTCTTCTATGTTTGTGCTCTAGTTCTGTAATAACATGAGTAAAGATGCATCTTTCTTTTTCAGTGCTAAACCAAGACGATCTATTACAAATCTCATGTCCAGAGCATTTTTTACTTTTTTTGTAAAGTTTTTTGTTTTCCTTTGCTTTTGTTTATTTTCCTTTGCAAGATTTTGAAGACCTGAGGATTTTTGTAGCCAAGAGCCATGACTTCAATGTCAATCCTTCAGGGAGTGGATGATGTCCTGTTTTGTAGTCAACATCTAGAAGCACGCTATTATTACTGGTACTGTGAGGACTGGGCATCAGTACTTCTTGGGCTGCCCAGCCTTATGCCACAGTACCGCGGATTCCTCGTTTGATGTGAAGCAAAGTAAATTACTGCAGCTCTGGACTGCGCATTCAGAATCTTTTTTGACAGTTTTGTGTTGGTGCTCTACCTCCCCTTTCTCAAGGTCGTTCCTGTTTGCCAGCACAAACAGGTGGCTTGTAGCTGTAACACCTCCAGAGTTAAGTGATGCTTTGATAATGCCTAGTATAAATTCTAGCCCTTTGCTTACTGCCATAGTTTTCAGCTAAAGCGGGGGAAAGGGGCCCTACTTCTGCAGGTCTCAAGTTCTGACTCGCTGCCATACTTCTTCCGACGACTCCCCTTTCCTTTTATTTCCATGCCGATAGCAATTCTCAGTCCGGAGGAGGCTGCTGGGCGTTCTGCTGCTCGTTGTTCTGCTGCTTGTTCGAAGGGAGGGGAAAGGGAGTAGGGAGAAGAGGCCCTTCTCCCTTACTGTCCGCTCCCCGGCGGGGGCGGGCCGGGCCGCAAGGAGTTAAGGGCCGCTGCCGCCCGCGGTTCTGTCTGGACCCGCCGCACGCTCATTGGTTGCAAAAAGGTGAAATTGAAACCACGGTAAACTTTTGACCCTGTAGCAGTTCTTGTGGAACGCCTTCCCCTTGCCAAGAGCAGAGGACTTCTTCCCCCCCGCTCCCCCCTTTTTCCTGTATTTTTTCTCTGTGATCATGCTGTGCTGCATGCAGCCTCCCCGAGGGGAGGGGGAGGACGAGAACAAGCGAGTAGTTTGCTTGTGTGCCGCTAATGGCAAAGCTGGAATTTGCCTTAAAGTCTAGTACCAGCTATCCTCTGAAAGTCCCATCGCTACACAAGTAGGAAATAATTTTTTTTTTCCAGTTTCCAATATGTTTCTGTATGGTTGAAGAAAAAACAACCCAACTAAAAGCAACCTCCAAATTGATGCTGACGATCAGGGCTAATTATAAAGTGGGAAAGGGAGGGTGAGTCACCCGGTACGCTGGTTTCAGCGAGCTTAATAAACGTATTGAGTTTTTTAAAAGATTGAAGTGGTGTCTCCTTACTGAAATCCTACGTTGGAATGTCTCAGTATTACAACTTAGTTCATACGTCTGTGAATTGAATACATGTTTACCTAACTAACTCCTTTTCTATTCTGCATCTTCCTTAAACCAGAAAACCTCCAACAGCTCAGTCTGAGAGACAGGTAGTGTCAGCTGAACTTCACTGCCAAATTGCGAAGTGTCGAAGGCCCAGAGTAGCCAATGTTAGGAATTTTTGTTTAGGGTGTGGCTCCAGCAAATTCTGGACCTAATTTATGTGTGTGTCATTTTCATACCCTGCAGATTTTATCACAAACCCAAAATATCTGTGGCCGAGAAAATTCACCTTCCCCTTTGTAGCTTTGCCAAATCAGACAAATTATAGCAGCATTACATTTTCAATGAAGTATGAAAATGACATTTAGTTATTTCACATTTCTTTCCCCTTAAATGTGTGTCTTTTCACTGACAAAAGAATCGCTGAGTTGATTACTGCATCAGTTTCCATTTCCTCCCTCACTAGCTCATAGGCACAGGTATTGGGCCGCCTGTTCTTGCTGGAACATTAAATTTACTGGATGTTAAGTGCCACTTAATCAAGGAGTCACTCAGCACCTTACCTAGAGATAACATTCAAAACTCTTTCTCGATAAAGAAACCTGATGCCTGACTACTTCAGTCTGTTGTTTCCATGTCTCTCCTGTCTTGTTCTTGCAAATAGTTTCATCGGATTTATATAGCGTGTTCATTTTCCTAATTAGAGATTAGGCTGGGGAGGGACCCACAACTGCTGTCATTTGGACTCTAAAAATTCAGTTCTGTAAGCAGTTTAGTGGTTAAGAAGTGTTTACTTTACAGCAGTGTTAATACAATAGGACAGAATTGTGGTCGTTCTGTGTGGGCTGTTCTTGTAGTGCTGCTTTATTCTTGATGCAGCTTTTTCTGGGAATTGAGGGAGTCTCCGGAAGCATTGCCAGCAACATCGAGGGAATGATGAATATTAAATGATTAATAGCAGATCCTCTGCACCCTCACGTATGCAATTCTCTTTGCAACTGCAAAAGCAACATGCCCTGTGATCGTTTGTGGCCTCCCTGTTTATTCCAGCTAGTGTACCTAAGCAGCAGCTATTACATAGTTTCTTTTTCCCCACTCCCTGTGATTCGTTGTTCTCTCCTTCCTGTGCCTGTGTACCTCCTGTCTGCTTCTCATTGTCTGTTTCACGGCAGTTCTCCTGCCTTCACAGTAGAGCTGCAGTGAAGCTGCACATCATGTTGCCTATCACAGTAAAATGGAATAAATGCTTTTCTAAAGGAGAGGGAGTAACGACTGTCACAAATTAGAAATCAATTCTGAACTCTCTTTCTGAAGCATAATTGAATGTGTCTTAGACGTCTCTTGAACAGTTGTGTGGTTACATTGTGTGTACATGCCTTTTAGTGGTAAAAATCCATGAACTCCAAAATTGTTGCTGCAGATGCCAGCATAAGGGTGGGAAACTTGCAAAAAAAGTAACACCGATACTGAAGCTACAGAAGCACAAGTTTCATTAGTCCTATAAATCCTATAACTTCAGAGTGTTTTTACAGATCATTATTGAGAACTAACTGCTGATAATGAAAAATCACTAGTGTAACCATTTCCTGTAATGAATGTGGCTGAAAAGAAGGGTATCATGGATACCATGAAGACATTTTGTAACCAAAAAGCATTAAATGAGCAGTCGCAACTGAAAATACGTGTTGGCGTTCTATACTGCTTCATTCTGTGTATTTATTCAGAGTAGATCTTGATGTTGGTTTCATCTCCCCATATTCCAAAATGGGGTCTTGCCAGCTGCTTTGGAGCTGCCCTATTAGAATTTTCTCCCCCTCCAAGGTTTCCACACGGTGAATGAGAAATTTAAAGAGAAGTTCCTGCCATGGTGTTTTCATCTATTTTTTCTCTATCTAGAGTAAGCAGCTTTCTATCTAGAAAGCAGTTTTCTGTCTGCTTTCTTCTAAGCAAAAATATGGAAAGGTGATTTAGAGGAGGTTCTAGAGCACAGCCTCTCTGTTTGGAAAACTATTATATGTTCCAAAGCTCATCAGAACTACTATTGCATGCTTCAAACTTCTGCTGGTTTATTGAGGCTTGGCAGTTCCCCCTAGATCAGCTCCTCACTGTCAGGCTGACATAAATGATGCTGAAAAAGAGTAGACATGTACTAGTTGGACCTCAGATTTTTGTTTGGTTTTAAAACATTACCATTGAATCTGTCTATTCTGTTTTTATATCCGTTTCAGTTGGTGGTGAAACTTACTACCTGCAGTGTGATGGCTTAATTGTGGGATGAAGTAAGTGGCTTTTTCTTGGCTTCTTCCTCAGTAGGTTTGTCTTAAAACTGTCCTGTCCGCATCTTTGTTGCAGCTTTTCAGTGATGAGGGAACACTTGGTCTTCTGCAGCAATAATGGCTTGGGTTTCTGGATTTTAAATGCTTTTTTGAAAAGCATGTTTATAGCAACAACTTACTGAAAGGAAAAAAAAATCAATCTAGTCATTTTTATACCTCCTCTGCTAGTATAATAATTTTTCTGAGTTCTCTTGTGATACCGTCAGGATGCAACATAAATAGAAACAAAAAAATTTAAGCTGTAGGCATGTGAATTCCTTTGAGGACACATGTACATACACACAGTCTTGTTTTTCAGGAATCAGTATCTGAGAAATTTTTTTCTCCTTTAATGTACAAACCAGTTTGTAGAAAGAAAAGTGTTCTGATAGAAAAATGGTGTGATCTTGGTGAAGCAGACCTCCTGCTGCAGGTTGTGTTTCACCTGCACTTCCTTGAAAAATGTGATAAAAATGAGGATTGGCTGCAATAGCTGAAAGGACTTTATGCATTTATAACTCTGTAGGTTGCATTATCTATGTAAATGTTTGTGGGCTAGGGTGGGTTGATGTGCCCTAATAATCAGGTTATTCCTAGCTTCTGTTACAGGCTCAGGTTTTTTAATCTCTTAGGCCACAGGGACACTAAACAGTAGCTTTGCTTACTGATTTCTGTTGAAGTAGCAGACCAGGATATTTACTCTGCTGTCTTTTTAGAAGAATATGCTTTGTTTCCAGCATAGTTTTAAACTGATTCCTCTAAACTTTCCTTTTGATGTTTCTTGGGTGTGTGTGTATATATATATATATATATATATATGTATGTATGTATGTATATGTATATATATATATATATAGTGCTTGTGATAATCAATATGACCTATCAGGTAATTTATAAAAGCAGTAAATTAACTATAAACAGCAGAACAACAATATTCCTGAACAGATACAAGAAAACAAAAAAGAATTGGCTGAAGTGGTCCATTACTGTTGCATTCATTTGTTTGTGGTATGTAGTTGTCCTTACAATAGTCTGCTGAAGACTTAGACAAGAGAAGGAGTCAACTTTACAGTTTGCGGTATCAAAAATTCCTCATGATGTATCATGGCACAATGCCCATTTTTCGCTCTCTCCAATCAGATGGCAGCTGGAAAGGCATGGTTTTCTTCAAGATAAGTAAATGAAAAGCACGGTCCAATGGTGCTTCCAGTACTAATGCTCTGGTCCCTAAAGTAGGCAGTTTTTGTTCTCAAGGTACAAATAAGGAATGTCCAGAGAAATCACAGATCTGACAAATATAAATAAATTCAGAGCAAAAATTATATGCTAGCAAAACCAGTATGTCTTCTGTCTTGTTGGCTCCACATGCTCTAATAGTCTTTTGTTGATGATGCTGTGAAAACACAGGACAAGTATTTTTCATTTTGGATATTACTACTAAAATATATTTCCATTTCTAGCACTATACCAGACAACTGCAGACATTCTTTAATAAACCTCAGAGCTGTGACATGATAGAGAATTGGAAAGTAAGTGATGCTTATCTAATTTTTTTTCTAGTGCTAAGTTTTCTCTGTCCTAGAGGGGAAAAAGGCTCTGCATACTGAGCATGGACAATTGCAAAAACTTTATTTTATCTGAGGAAAGAATTTCTAATGCCTTATGGGGAAGAAATGATATTGCTTTTTATTCATTGTGTATTCAGTCATAAATAGAGGGAGCAAAACAGTTGTCCTGGCTACATGAATGGAGGAGGAAGGGGAATTGCAAGCTCAGTGGTCACAGCCTACTGTTTAATTGTCCTCAGTGTTGTTCTTAAGAAACTGTCATTTCTGATAGTACTGACTGCAGGAATTTTGAATTAATACATTTAAATAGTGTATATTCAATATGCTGATAACTTTAATTACGCTTCTTTTTGTATGTTTCAGCTTCTTGTATAGAATATTCATTAGGTAATTTGCTATTTCAAAAGATGGCATTCCCCCTTTTTGCTCCACCCTTCTGTTAAAGTACCAAATGCAGTTCTGTCTCTTTGTTTTTCACATTGATTCTCTATCACATATGTAATGCTGTTCTCCAGGGTCCTGTGTCAACATTGCTTGCAGAGGACGTTGATTTGAACTGAAGATTTAAATCAGAGGAGTCTTATTTTGAAATAGCATAAAGTTGAAAATGAAAAAAAAATTGGGTCAATATGAAGCTTGGTTTAAGAGGCAGGGAGAATGTTTGCAGAGAGAATAAATGCTTGAGATTTTCAGAAGCTGAATAACAGAGCATGACACACAGGAACAGACTGGAGTCTTGTGGTTTTAAGAGGGGGGTGCAGTGGGGGCTTCATGTTAAGGAAAAGCAAAAACCGTTTAAAACTGATGAAAAAAATTTCACTTACATGTTTGGCATGCGCATGGTATCAGACAAGTTTTTAGAGTACTAAAATGCATTTTGTATTTTTTAAGTGGAGAATACTTAGAGTTTATATTTTTATAAGAGCATTCTGTGGTATTTACTAGTTTCCTACTGATTTCTAGAATTTCAAGATTCAACCCCTTTTCAGTACTGAGTAAAATGGGGCTCTGATGCAACATGGAATAGTGATTTATATTGTTTTGTGGCAAACCAGTAATTATAATTAACACATTAGTGCCATTTGTTTAAATAATGTTTATTTGAAGGAAATACCCCTTCTCTTTTGCTTTCTTGTTTTATGGGTACATACTATAAATGTAAATTCTGTCTCTTCAGGTATACATGTCTCCACATTTCTGATCTTTCTAGAAGCAAAGCATTCTAAGTTGTATTTTCCTTTGTTGCTTGCTATTATGGTATGTCACCCTGTTTTAGGTAGTGTACTACTCATGGTGTCTTCACAGTGTTCTTCAGTTAGTGGTTTCATGATGTTTCAGGGTAGCTTTTGAGGCACTTTGAAGGCTGCTAGTCATTCATTGGCTCGGAAAGTTAGGAAATTGTTAACGTGCTTGGCTGTAAAAGCAAAATTTGTCTTTGTTTTGTGGAAATCTAATTCATTGTGTTGTTGAAGTGCAGTCATTAAAAACCCATCTTTCTTAAAGGTGCTTTCATTCTTTTTTTTGTCCTATGCACTAGTGGACCTAAGACAGTTTTTTAGTTATGTCTTAGGATTGCTGCTGAGAAATGGAAGAACTTCTGCCCTGCTTGTACTGTGTGTTATTGATCGATCAGTCCTTAACCACTGCAGTTTGCAGAATGATACTTTAACACACCAGTTTCATTTTGCTTAAAATGCTTTGCTGTGATGTGTCATATCTTTGTAGCTAATAGTGAGCAATTTGTCAATGAGTAGATGGTCATGCAGTGGCAGCAGGGCTTACTTGGGTAACCCTATCAAGTGCCCAAAGATAGTAAGAAATCCCCACTTATCATCCCTAGTTCTGCAAAGATCCTTGAATTTTAAAGAACATGTAGAGCTAGGAAAAATACGTAAAACAATAAAAATAACTGGTGTTTAGTGCAGAAGTGCTGGATTTATGACTCTTTGGTAATCCAAGGCACTGTTACTATTCCTAGGTGGTGGCATTTAACTCTACCATGACCGATGAAGTTTACCTCTCATCCAGACTAAACTTCACTTTGGTTTTAAATGCAACAGATTTTGCTTTAGAATGAATAAAGGCATCTAGCAATCTTCCTAGAAGTTGTGAGAATAGAAGGAAACTTAAAATCTCAAGGAAAAATCTAAGAATTTTTCTATGAAGGATGTCTCCCGTAATGCTTTAAAACTTAGGACTAGCTTGAATGACCCCTTTTCCATTTCACTGGATATCTTCCCTGGTCAGTTGTGAGTATACTGGGGTCCTTAATTTAACATTTTTTCTTATTCTTAGTACCTCTCCTTCCATTTTATATGATTGTCACACTAATACGGGAAATAGTGACTAACCTGTCTCTTTGAGGACACCTGTTTTGAAAGGTAGGTACGAGGATTATAGCATTAAGAAGTATATAATGTTAGATGTATATTTTGGAAGAGAACATAAAAATATTACTCTTCAGACATATACCTCTTCTTGGTGGCATTAATAGGCAACTTATTATACATCACAGCTTTTCCATTAGATTTTCTGCCTTGGTTGTTCAGCTCTAATTTTGCATCACCAACTTTGGCTTAAGAGCAGATGTAATGAATATTGTAAACTAAATGTGCAAGAGGGCTTTTTCATATTTTCTTGTGCCGTAAAAGGTCAGACAAGTTGTAATCACTTTCGCAGGATGAGTAGATGGTCATGTTATGAGGATGTTATTTTGAAGTTTACATTGCTAGAAAGAAAGCAGTCTTTGTAGTAAGTCTATCAGTTAAGTTACTACTACTTTCAGCAATTACTGTTTTATTTTATGTTCAATGTGGTTGATAAAAAAATCATATAGATTAATTATCATAACTATAAATAGGTAGTAGTATGGGAAAAAATGTGTCCTTTTTAAAATTAAAAAATGTGAACATTTTAGGTTATTAGAGAAAACATCAAGTAGACTGGAATAATGTTTTTAAGTCAGAATTGCTTGAATTCAGACACCGCATTAAACATGGATCGTAGAAACAGAACATTCTTGAAAGTTGTCTGTGAGCAGACAGATATTTTATCTGGTTTTGCTGGCTCTGTGCACAGTGCACACCTATGTTTCTAAGCAACTTGGGAAATACTTCTGAATAAAATTTAGATATTCAGATAGGAAAAAACACATTTACTGTCTCTTTCTACTTGAGGTTAATTCAAATATTTGGTTAAAAGGTTTTTTTTTTCCGCTGCTGAGGGTAAGATTTTGAAAGAAATACTGCTTTCAGGCTTAGTATTTCCGCTGGAGCTGGTGGTAGAGTTCTCACTGAATTAACAGAAACAGTCTTTAACCGATGCTAAGTGCTTTTGAAAATTCCAGCAGAACTATATTAACTTTCAGTTTATCAATGTACTTATTTCTTAAACACAGAGAGGGAGAGTCATTGACATCACATGCATATTGCATAATTTTTCAACATACTGAGCTTTTACCCTGTTGAGGAAAACTAGCTAAGGCTTCTAATAAAAATTCACAAAATACTATCATAATACTTCATGGAAGAAAAAGTCTTCTTGTTAAAATGGTAATCACAATGACATTTTTAAAGTACACTTCCCTGTTTGGCTTGGTAACAGTAGCATAGTAATAATTTTTCACTTACACAATTGTAAATGATATGTGGTATCAAATGGAAGAGCTGGGGAATGAACAGTTAGGAAGTGGGCTATGCTGTAGGTAGAGTTGATTGTTGTATTTATATCATGTTATTAAAAAATAAGGTTTCTTAATGGAAAGTACTGCCATTCTGATCCTTCCCTGCTCTTTTATTGTACAGCTAGTGTTCTGAGACTTTGCTCGGTTTCTTGGTCTAATTCTGTGAGAAACAATTAGAATTTTATAAGAAGTAATTGCTACAGCAAAAAAATGTTCAAGTAAAATTGGATTGGAAAAATACAGAATTAAAAGTGGATATAAGAACAACATTTTTTTCTTTCAGGTTGCATTTGACTTGGTTTGAAGTTGACTGTGTATGTTAGAGGATTATATGTAACTTGATGAAAGATTTTTAGAAACGCTTCCATTAATTTCAGTGTCATGATATTTGTGTAACAATATCCTACTTTGGAAGTTAAAATTTGAAAACAGTAAACTTTTGGCCTTGGGTAGATGTTGCCTTGTATAATGCATTATATTCAGCCAGTAAAGTAAAAATTGCATTTTACTGGGCTCTAGTTTGTGGAAAACATAGTGTGTATTGGTTGGCAATGCCTGAGAGCTGATATTTATCAAGGCTAACATGAACTTTACTCATTCTTACATTTTTAAGCAGCTTTCAAAGCTCTGCATGTATACAAATGTTCACATGAACTTTACTCAATCTTGCATTTTTAAGCAGCTTTCAGAGCTTAACATATGTACACATGTTCAGCATGTCTTGTAGCTTTGAACATTTTGTTCTAGCGATGTTAACTCTTACTAAGATGAGAATACACCCATAATGATTTTAATTTATCAAATTTAGTCACGATATAAGCATTTTATAAACTAGCACTATAATGTAAAAACGTAAGGGTAATGTATAAAGATCAAAAATACTTTTTAACTATTTAATGTTTTAGTGGACTTCAGACTTTCAGTACATGGGATTATACTAAATGTACGATATACTCTCAGAAGCATACATTTTCTAGAAATCATAAAATTAAATATAGTTAAAATGCTGTTCCTTAGTAGAATAAATGCTAAAGCTTTTCTTTAGGCAAATGGAAACGCATGTCAGAGAGAAGATACATTTTCCTTCCAGGGATGACCAATTTTTCTGGGAGCCATTTTGGTATTGTGGTTAAACAGTTCATGTTCATTGACTGAATAATAAAAAACCTTGTCCTCCATGCTTTAGATCTCATAAAGAATTACGTGATTGTTTTGGAATGTTAAAAATGCTGAATGTAATTATTCTTGTCTAATAGTCCTCTTGAAGAGAAAAATGTCTGGAAGAAATTATTATTTTCATGTTTTTCAGATTTTCTGTCAGTCCACATAGCTTGCTGGTCTGTTTTTAGACTTACAGTTTCCTGTTACTTCAGTAACTTGCTGTTGAGGTGAACAGATCACAAATGTTGGCTGCCAAGTAACTCAAGACTGGAGAGGGCTTAAAACTAGAATGGATGAATATGATTGTGATCATCGTAATTTTAACTACTGATCAACTACTGGTGAAAGATACATTTTTTCCTCCTTACTAATATGCTTAATAAAAACGTCATACTAACATTTATTAGCATTCATACTAGACCTTTCAACCTGGAAGGCACTTCATATGACGTAAGAAATAGTTTTCTTTCTTCTTTAACTAATATACAAATTGCCAAAGATGAAAGATAAATTAATGTCTGAAGCCAGTCTGGAATTCAGAGTTCGCTGGACCACTTTGTTAAAAATTCAAGGTTAAAGATGGGATTTCTTTGCTCCTGTCAGGAACCAGCAGGGTTTTAAACCTTAGTTAATCTCGAACACTCCTAAGAGGCAGAATGCATTCAATGCATTTTCTGTGTTGTTTTGGATTGACAAAGGTGAAGGCCAACATGAAGAAATTTTCAGAGCTACAGCTTTATTCTCTCTGAGTGCCCAGTTTATGCCTTTGTCCACTGTCTCCCTTGCTGGCTTCCTGTTTCTGATGTGCATCTTTTTGTAATCAGCTGTAGTTCAGTGCAAGGTGCAGTCTTCTCTTTTTTTAGTCCTGTACTTCCTTTTTCAATTAATTTTTAGTTCTTCCCATGTAAACAAGGTTTCCACTTCTTAAATGCTAACCTTTTCCCTGTGGCATCCCCTTTAACTTTCTCATAGAGTCGTGTAAGTATTTTTTGACATTTTTGTTCTCTGCTCCAAAAGCTATGTAGGTGTAACAGCTATTATCCAGGATTCAGTTGAGAGGCAGCATCATTTCTCTCTCGCTCTCTCTCTCTTCTCTCTCTCTCTCTCTCTCTCTCTCTCTCTGTTGTTATTACGATACAGTTATAAGAAGGCCAGTGTAATCACTTTTCTGTCCTGAGGGCTGGGGATGTGTGGTGATGTCCTTACATATGTCTAGAGATGTGCAGATTAATATTCCACACTGCTTCTAGTTGTTTTGTTAAACACAACTAACCTCATAGGAGAATTATACCATCTTTCACAATTTCTTTGATTTGTGTGCACAAGCAGTAACTGATTAATTTGCTGCCTTCCTTTTCCTTTTTCTTTCCCTGTTAAAACTGTTTGATGAGATACCTGGTTTTAATAGTTTGAACTGGAGCTACAAATGATGTGATGTAACGAAGAAATAAATACCACGTTGTAATGTGCTAGAAGTGTTAGAATATATGTCTCATGCAATGTATGTCTGTTTAATGAGGGAAAGTCTATTCCTGTTTTCTTTTCCTGTTTCTGTGTCTGAGTTTGTTTCATGACTGCTGTCTGATTCATCTAAAAATTGAATTCAGCAGAGAGATCCAACAAGAAACAGACTAATTTGGTTATGCCAATTAGGCTTCCTAACTGCATTTTACAAAATTATTCACATCTTCGTGTTACAAACAAAAAAGGCTTGCCAGCCTTCCTCCCCCACACCCTCCAGTATAGCTGTATAAGGCTTCTATTGTCTCTGTTCGTATTGAGATGTCACAGATGTGTACACTTTTCTGGGTTCTTTTCTCACATGAAACTCTAATGACCATTCCTCCTTTGATTCCTTTCTCAGGCAAATTGGCATAGGCTATACAAAATGAAATTTAGGTCACAAATTATTTTAAAATTATTCTACTTGAGTGAATGGAAGATTTAGCTGCAGGTATTTGTATATACTGGAAATCTATGGCAAAATATGGCAGAAGATGGTTGATTTAAAAATACCACCAAGGGAGTGTGCAGTTTTAGTGTGAAATGTAAGTGTGCAGCTGAGTTTTAAAGCTGTATTTATGCTATCCTGAAGATTAAAGACAAGTGTGTTCACCTGCACTGTTAAAACAACTAGGAGTATTAGGAATAACTAATTTTAAATAAATACTTTTAATTTTATGTATTTTAATTTCAATTTCACTGGGGCCCTGCTTTTCTCTGTCATATATTTTGTTTGCTGTTAACATGGTCCTTTATCTGTTGCTCTGACTGGCAAACGGGGATGCATAGGAAACAAATTAACAAGTAATGACATTCCAAAAATAGATCACATGCATGATTTATCAGAGGAACAGGAGATGAACTCCAAGCATCTGCCACCTCTGACCATCTCTTAACTAGAAGTGTCCTGTCATATTAATACATGCAAAATGTTCATGTGAAAAATGTTCAACTTGATTGTCATGTCTGAGAAACAGCCTAGGAGTGCATGGTGTTTACTAAACATAAGCACTGCAAGGGAATTGGTAAATGAAACATGGCAAGGTCTGAAAAATCAGTCTCCCTGAGACAGAATGTGTAATATAAAATGAATGTGTGTGAAATTAAGAATATTTAACATGTTGCAACAAGGTGTGTTTCACTGGCATTATAGATGGCACTTTTTTTTTTAACTGAAAGTCCTGATTCAGTGAAGTCTGAATCATTTATTACCTAGTAAATCACCTTTTTGTCTGTGGGAGGAATGTGGGAGGGGGAAAGAGTAGAGAATGATCAAATGCCTGTGTTTTGGAATAGTATTTTATTAGTTATTGTACTGATGGGGGAAGTGCTGGATAAGCACAGTGGTGTATCAATACAACTAATATAATTTCCTGTTTGCTTCATAATATAAGTATAGGTGCTTTCATCTTGAAAGGTAATGAAAGACTTTTTACTATAACCTAGTTACACAAAAACCTCTTTATTTACTCAGTGTACATGAGTGTCTGTTTCAGTGGTTTGTTGCATTGCACTTTCAGATTCACAAAGCTGTAGTAAAGGTTCAGTGGCATTTTTTATCTGCTGCATTTGCTCCTTCCTCAGAGGTTTATAAGTATGTTGATCTTATGCACTCTAATTTAAAGTGTATTGTATTTGGGTTCTTTTTTAAAAAGGCACAGTAATTATCTCTGAAACATTTAAGGAAGATTGACAGTGCTACCCTTTTTATGTCTTATTTTAAAAAGTAACCATTGTGTTTACCATATCTGGCACATTATATATAGGTATATTTTTAACCTGAACACCGTGTAGTGTGTTCTGTCTTTAGGTGTCTGTCATATTGTTGTTGTCTGTGCTGCAGGTAACAATATGACTTGTCACTTAGCCATCTCATCCAGACTGTAATGTAATGATCTTTCTTTATGTGTTTTAAAAATTTGATCAAAAAACCTACCATATGGAAACTTCGATTTGGTAGCCAGGCTGTGTTGGATGCTAAGTTTCTACATGGTGTGAATTGGTTATCTTTGTAGCTCCTCCTGAGAGTGGATAAATCAGTCAAAGGTCAGTATGTAGAGCTCATTGAGATCAAAACATGCTGAATGATGTTTCTGTTTGAGCACTCTTGGGTTTTGGTTGAGCAGGCTTTAGACAGGAAATTGTATGCTCACATGTTGAAAAGTTGTACTGATGTGAGATCTGATGGGGGAGCTCACTACGCGGCCCCAAATGCCAAGCACTTAGTGCATGGCTCTGCTTTGATATAAGCACCGTAATAACAAAAACTAATTCATGTGAAGTGGAACAGACCACAGTGTTAAAATAAAATATTTTTTAAATTTAAGATGTTAAGCAGTTGGCTAATGCCTCTGTATTTAGAAGAGGAGCGTGTGGGTTTAGCGTAGGGACAACAGAGTTGAATGGTCAACTGTTCAACGTATAGCAGAGATGACAGTTACTTGAAATTACATATTATATATTATTTTTGTTTTCCAGGATATGACTTAAAATGAATTCTGTTTCTGAAGGTCCTCTGAAAAATATGCAGTGCTTGAATGTTTGCTAAGGACTAGTAAATGACTGACCTCATATTTGGACTATATATACCTGAACATTTTTAAAGCTACAGTTTAGTATATGAGAAGCATGTACTTAAAAAAAAACAGAAAAGGATGGGAGGGAAGGAAGAAGAAAAAAACCCAACTCAAACCAAAAACCTTACTGCACCACTGCCAGAAAGTGAAATTGCTGCTTATATTCTAGTGGATTCCTGTCTATGTAAGTGGAAACATCAGTTGTTTCTGTGGTCAGTCTTAGAACAAATGAATCTCTGCATAATATCAAGAATATTTTGAATCAGAAGTTTCAATACTTTTGATACTTTTTTATGTCTATATGAGGGAGATGCAATGTTGAAATAACAAATTTCCACTAAGTATACAGAGTTGCAGAATGGAATATCCTGTAGTTTTATTTATTATCAAAATTTAAATATTGCAATCTGCGTCTTGCAAAAATGTGTGACTTATATCTTGTTTTTTAGGAGGGAGGATTCTATTTAATATTCTAACATATAAAATTCCAGGGCATGCTCATGATTCATTGAAATGAACTTGTTTGGTTTAATTCTTTGTAACTGGCTTATTTTGAGTAATGGTAATTTCTGCTTAGTCAATTTCTCAAACAAGAAATCAGCTCAGACAGAAGAGCTTCCAAGGATGCAAAATAGCACATGTACACATACTTAATATAGGAAAAACTTGGTGGTTTCGTGGGACCAACAAAGTATTTAAAGTGTTTTCATGCAAAAAACATGAGTTAAGAAAATATTTTGGATATGCTTTAAATTAGTATTGTGTAGTTGTGCGTTTTGGAATGTAGTCAACTGTTTCAACAAAACAGATATAAAAACTAAATCTGAAGCATGTAATTGTTTGTATTTTTGGGACCGTGTTAGGACAGAACCTTCTCACTTGCCATGGCCTGTTTGCTGAGTAGGTCTTTCATCTACCAGCTACTGAGAGCAGGGGCACAAGAGAATCAAACTTGAGCTGGACAAGGAAATGAGTACATTGAAAGACAAGGTAGCAGAAAGCAGTCTAAGGAATATTAAGTTAGTAGCTTTCCAAATTCTGTGGGGATGAATTGAGTAAGATGAGGGAAGAATTAGTTGTATCAAACTGAAAACTTTCTGCTTACTGTGCTTAGTAATTTCAACGTCGTTTTGGCTTGAATGCTCTGTAGGAAATGGCCTAAGGAACTTTCCCCATTGCAAACATACTGTATTGTTGGCATGTGCATCATTTTCTTGTTATTCCAGGGCGGAATTTTAGAAGACAATGGATTTTACCCTGTCAAAATACTGAAACCGTGGCAGGTTGGACACTGCTACTCATAAATGCTCATGATTTCTTTAAAATCTATGGTTTTGTTTGGAAGGCCATACGTATGCTGTTGCAATAGATGAATTAGTAATTACTGAAACTTATTTTATCTGCCATGTGCAAAACCTAGTACCTTTTTAACAACTCATTTATGCTTTTCACTGAGAAGTGAATAGACCTGACATATGAAAAGTGTATGGTACATTGCAAAGGGTGTAGGCATGAGCACCTTAATAATTAGGACCGGTGTTTTTTCACCAGAGTTACTGCTGAGCAAGAAGATCTTTGTTATTTTCTGTTTTCTTGAATTGAGAAGAATGTTGGAAAATTTAAGACTATACACGCAAAGATGTTGCAAATAATCATGAAAGTTTGGAACTTTTGCTCCAAATATTGCTGCCTTCGGTTCCACTCCACTGGTGGGATTAGGAGCATCATGATATAGTGGTTCATTATTGCTACAATCAGTGAAATTAAACAGTACCTTGCTTTGAAGACTTTGCTTTGGGTAATTTATACTGATCTAAAATTTAATAGACTTTCTTGCATTTGCCCAGTTTTATGTAGTAACTGAGCTATTCAGTCAAATTAAGCTAGCTTTTAGATTTATTTCAATCATGCAAATGACAGAAAGAATTTCACTCTAATTATTTTCTTTTAAAAATGCTTCATTTAGGTAGATAATATTGTGTGGTATTACTAGCAGAGAAGCCTTTCTAGCCAGCATTAGTGGTTCATAAGCTAGAAATAATGTCGTTGCCTCTTAGCTCAGAAAGTAAGTTTACAAAGATGCCTGTGTTAATTTTTTTTTTTTTTTGCTTTTAGTAGTAAAAATGCGTAAAAGTTTCAGCTTTTGAAACCTGTGTTTCAGAGCTGTCTTTTGAAATAAGTAACTTCAGGAAAACTCCCAAAACCCCCAAAATAGCCTTCCTTTTGGAAAAACTTTTTAGCCCATTAGAAATTGCAGGTTCATCTTCAATGAAGAAATATAACACCTGGTACTTTTAAAACTGGTGATTTCTTTCATTATTAACTCACTGAGAAGTTAATAATGAAAGAAATTGCTTCTTTTGCAAATACTTCCTGTAGCTGGGAAATTTGTTTGACTGTTAACAATTTGTACTGTAAAACCATCTGTATTGGGAAGCAGCTTCTGTAATTTCCTTAGCTAAACAGTTACAGAGTTGTTCTAGGCATGACCTGCCTGCGCAGCTCGTAATGATATTCTTAGTGAAAGGAAAATGCATGTGCAGCAATTCTGCAGCTTCAGGCCTGAATAAACTAGCACCAGCTACTTGGGTGTAAGAGTAGGGAAACAGCCTATGCAAATTACTGATTTTTCCTGTCTTGTCCAAGCTCCTATATTTAGCATGTTTCTGAGACAAAATGTAGTAATTTTTGGTTTTCTATTTAATTACCTTGTGAGTTATGTCTCAGTACAAGTAGATGTTAAACCAGAAACGACATTTCTGTTCTAAATAATTTAAAACAACCATGTAACCTTCAAAATTATCTTATAGTGAAATGTCTATCCTAGCTCAAATTTTCAACTGCTTAATGTGTTTCGAATGCTTTCTTCTCTTAAACAGAATTTACTCTTGGCTTCAGACATACTTGCTATGTCCACATCCTTCCTGAGTTAGCCTTAAGACTTACATTTTAAGGTCTTCCTTTCTCTTTCCACGTTAGCTCTTAAACCCTCAGCTCTGACTATACTCAGCCTATAAATGTAGTTACAGGGAAGGAAGCAGCAGTCACGGAAGTGTGCGCAGGTGTCACCTACGGCGTGACTGAAGATGCAGCCTCAGCTGTGAGATCTGTAGACATAAGACCTTGAGTCATATGTAATGCTGAGTATCAGCTTCAGATAATCAACTGCTTTTTGCATGATCATAAGCTGTTTTTATAATCTCTTTTTTCCAACTTCTTACTTATTCAGATGAATAGTTGTCATTCAGCTGAATGACGCTAATGGAAGGAAATACGATCCCAGCAGTTGTCCAGATCTGTACTGGCATCTAGTGGCCTAAGAGTGTATTTTTCTTGAACGTTGTGTAAAGTAGGCCGCTACGGATGTATTTGGGATTTTTTTTGCCCCGGACGAATATATGAATGGATAAAGGTCTTCAGACTTGCTCTTCCATCTCTCTGTTGGGTTTGTCTTATTCATCCTGTTTCTTTATCAAATATTTATATGTAAGACGAAGTTCTTATCTGTACAGTTCATGCCCATAGTACAGTTAGGCATCTTTTGTAATTGTTTATTTCAAATGGAAGATTATGTTTGATTGTTGGGTTTAATTCTGTTGTCATTTTAAAAACGTGTTATCCTTCCTTTTGTTATGTATATAGATTGGCACAAGGATTGGTTATGGTAGGATTTTCTGTTAAGCATTGTAACATTTTATTAGCTGCAAAGAGAATTTGTACTTTAAAAAGGTGCCATTTTATTTCTGGGCTTTTTACACATGCTAGAATAATCCAGTCCTTTGTCCTGTCTAGCTTTCAAAATTTTGTACTGCTGTAGGAAGAATGTTCTTTTAAATTCTCCCTGTGTAGAATTAAAAACCTCCATGCTGCTTCATGCAAATCTGTTCTTGTGTGTCTTTGTCCTTTCAGTTTAGACTTCAGAAAAAACTACAGCAGATTTCTCCCCCCCCACAAGAAGCCAATAAGCAAAAATTCAGTCAGTCAAGGTTAGTAACCTCAGAAGTAATACACACACTTTTTTTTTTCTTAGATATCTTGTCCTGGAAGCAGTTAGTTGATTGGGTATCCTTTCTGAGGGCTTCGTTGTCTTTGCTGCAAGTATACACTGCTGACTTGTGTTTAACCAACTTCTTGTTCAACAGGGTGCCCATATTCTGTTCTGCAGAGCTTCTTGAGCCAGTTGGCCATCAACCTCTGATACCTTAACATAAACTTCATTTAGTTCTATCAGTTCCTTGTCCTTGTGATATGTTATCACTGACTCCTAGGAATTTGGTCATCCTAGGCCAGTTTCTTTTAACAATTGTCATAATGGTAGTTTTTGCTTGTGGAGACAAAGAACTTTTTCTGTGAAAGATTTCTTAGTGCTTGGGTTATGTTATGTAAAAAGGTTCTCTCTAACTGACAAGTCTAATTCTATTAACTAAATATTTAGCACCATTTATTGCCACTGCTGTACAGGGTAAAAAACTGCAGTCTGAACTAGAATGCAGTAAATGAAATTTACACTTAATTTGGAAATTTCTGTAAAAAGGATAAAATAGTGCTAAATTTCTAATTGCCTAGATCTGTTTTGTCTCATTGTAGTAAAAAAGACCAAAACTAATTTTTTAGATAGTTTTATAGTTTTAGTTGTGTTCTAAAATACTCCAACTAGATACATAGCATAGATCCATTAAATTTTTTTCCTCCCTCAGCATGTTGTTGATCCTAGCATAACAGGACCTGACCCGGCTTTCTTCTCTTGTCTGTGTCTGTGCCCCGTTTTTCTCTTGGGAGTGAGGGGAGATGAGTGTCATATATATCTAATCTGCCAGGTTTGTTTAACGTAACTAGACTTCAACAAAATCACCTGATATTTTATTGGGTTATGGCCCAGTCTTTGCTGCGGAAGCGATAGAAATGAAAGACGATTGAAGTCTTTGCTTGCCTTGACCTCAAACTTTTAGAAAACTGTATGGATTTTAGAAGATTTAGCAAGAGATGTGAAAACTACAGTAACCTCTAAAGATGGTAATAGTAATGTGTTGGCTTTATGCAGAGATGAGTATGAAACTCCTGTAACCCTCCTGATACACTCCTAAGGATGAAAATTATTTGTTTCTGCAACTGTGTTTTGATATAACATTAATTTATTGCTTTCTTTTCAGGTTATCTAAATATATGTTTAAATACTGAGAATTTTTTTAGACAAATTGGAGCTATACAGTGGTCCCAGCTCAATGGTGCAAATTTTAAATATCTCTGAAAAAAATTAAATGCATTTTTAACCTTTACCTTTGCTTGGAGTGATAGAAAGCTTTAATAACCTGTGTTTTGGCTAAATACAGGGTAGATTTTAAAGAAAGATAAACAAACATTCTTTTTTAGTAGCAAAAAGGTTTATGGATTTGCATTAAGAAAATTCACTTGTAAATCTGATAAAAATAAATTACTTATCTGGATAAGTTCTCTGTATTGTGAATTAGTATTTTGAGCATTTTTTTCACAATTATTATGTCATTGCTTTTAGCTGCTGATGCAAGGTCAAGATGAGCGGATTAGGAGAAAACTCCTTAGATAGTTTGACTAATGAGTCAAGGAAGCGCAAGCCATTGCCCTGTGATACACCAGGTGCAAGGTATGTTTATATAGAACTTAACTGGTTTTTAATGAGTTTTTAAGAATACTTTTCAAATTTGCATTGCAATTTAGAATAAGTTCTAACTAAGGAATTTGTTTAGCTGAAAAACTCTCTAGGCCAGCTTCTGTTGTGAAGATAGGTAACTTTACTATTAGGTATAGTTGATGAACTGTGCTTTATAATTAGACTCCTGTGGAAATTTTATTACAGTGGACATATCATAGAATGGATTGAGTTGGAATGGACCTTAAAGATCATCTAGTTCCAGTTCCCCTGTCATGGGCAGGGATACCTTCCATTAGATAAGGAATCCCTTTCGAAGTTGTGATTGCAAGGCAAAAGAAGAAAAACCTCTTGCTTCACAGGAATTTTAAAGGCATCGTCTCATATCTGGTAATTGATTTGACAGGCCTCATTTCAGGCGGTTACATTTATCAAAGAATACTGCAAGAGGTTGAGCTTTTTGCTGGTTTGTTTGTACTTCCGTTTCTTTCAAGTTCATCTTAAATTTTGGCAATCTATGTTATCTTCCTGCCCCTCACCCAACTCGATCAGATACTGTTGTCTGAGGGACTCAATTTTCTCTTCCCCACAAGCTTCATTGCTCTCCACCATGTGAAGTCTCTTTTATCCTTTCATGTTTCTTCTTCCCATAGAGTATTAACTTGTATTAAATTTATTGTCAGGCATTATGTGTACTAATATTTGTCCCTTTTATGTATACATCCCCAGTGCTCCATGCCAACTGCCTTCATCATTGTAACAGATCGTGTATGAGAGCCTTAAATGCTTGCACTGTGTCCCAATGTCTTTTTATGAGTGTCTTCCATTCCATTTTCTCTTTCCCTTTCTACAGTGTCTCTCATACAGGAGTTCTTTTTCAGATTGTTACCCTTCATTAGCTTTCTTTATCTTTCAAGCTCCTGCTTTGTCATGTGTTTGTTTTCTCCAGTGTTGGTCCATGCATACTTTCCTGACTCCTTCACTTGGTTTCTTTTCAACAAATGATTATTCTCTTTCAGTTACGTTAATGTATTCATTCTTACCCCTGCCCCGAGTCCTTCTTTTCCTATTCTTGCCATACTGTGTATGACATTTCTCCCTGTTGATTTAGGCTGTAGACAGTCTCTTTACTCAGCACATTAATGTGAGTAGGAAAAGGAATTTGAGAAAGACATTTTATCCAGCAACATTAGGTTGTCCAGGATTCTGCTTTTCTTGCCTGTTGAGATGGCATTTAGGTCCTGATGCCTAGAAATTTATGAGGTATCACCTTCTATAATCATCTTTTTATAGTCAAACTGAAGGGAGTTAATAGAATGCTAAAATTCAGTTTTGTTTGTCTAGTAAATTTTAAGCAACTGTAAAGCAACTTCTAAGATTAAAATATACTTTCTGTATTGGTGCTACAAATTTATAGCAAAAGCAGCTGCTCTTTTCATTAAATCTGTCGGTAGAGTAATAGAGTAAAAACTGGAGGATTTTTTTTATTAATAGCTTTCTTCTATTCTCTTGATATCACTTTGTACTTAAAATTCTTAAAAAAAGATGCAAACCAAACACAAACACAAACCCCAAACCAAACGGTAGCGTAACAAAACACACACATTTGCCCTTCAGATTCATGTTTGCTGGAAGAATAACTACTGCGTAGGTTTAATGGGTGGGTGTTAAGTGAAGTACATTATTGTTCACAGAGTGAGCACAGGTTTTGTATAGGATGGTATATAAGTATACAAAACAATGTTTTTGATTCCTAGTCTGGTCTGCAGTGGTGAGAAGCGTCGACGTGAGCAGGAAAGCAAATACATTGAAGAACTGGCTGAGCTGATATCTGCTAATCTGAGTGACATTGACAATTTCAATGTCAAACCAGACAAATGTGCTATTTTAAAAGAAACTGTGAGACAGATTCGGCAAATAAAAGAGCAAGGTACAGTTCCCTGCTAAGTCAAAATTAATAGCTTAATTTCATTGTGATTCTTTTGTTGTAGCAATAGTTACTTGGGAAATTGAGTGGTGGTTTTCACAATAGCATGTAACTGAGCAGGTCTTTGGACTTTGACTTGATTCAAACCTTAAATGTGCCTGAACTAATTTTCTATTTAAAAGTTAACAAGTATTTATCATCACTTTTTATTGGGAATCAGGATTTTAAAACTTTTTATGGCTTTTCTTACCAGTTTTGTACCACAGACAAGTTAAAAACAAAGATGGTACTCTGCCATCTGCTTGTACACTATACCAAATACTCACCGGTATGAAGAATACGTGCCGTTGCCTTTCACTTCAAACTAGCCTTTTCTTATGGGCAAGGCTCCAATCAGAGATAGTGATTTTTATGGATTTTTTTTAATTGCTTTTTTTAGTGTGATTGAATGTACTCAGAATATAGCCAACTCAACAAAGGAGAAAGAAGCAATGCATCATATCATGGTAAATTCTGTCAGCTAGGGTAAACCTAAGTGATATAATACTTTTTTTTAACTGACAGGTGTATGCAAAAAAAAAAAAAAAACCCATGTTTTGAAATATAGAATGAGGGGTATATATAATTTATTTTTTTAAACACCACTCCACCCCCATCTCCACCTCCCAATGACTAGCCTCCCAAGCTTACATGTGTCATTTGGGCAGTAAAATGTTAGAAAAACTGAACATGCTGTGTTGTATATCTTACCTTTTGCGGTAAATTGCCACATCTTATGCTAAAACGATTTTTAAAAATCATCTTCTGTTTTTAAGGCTTTTTGTAGTGTCATTGAGTGTATTCTAATATTTCATTATAGACTTGAGACATTGTGCTCTCGTGATCTGCTTAACCAGCCAGCAAGTATCACAAAATAAAGTTCACAATGTTTCTTCTGTAATTCTGCTGCATGGCGTGGATTCCCATTCCACTTTCCCCTGCAATAAATTAACTTAGGATATTTTGATTCTTAAAATATGATTTTATTATATGCATGCATACACATACACACACACGTATATACACATACAGACACACAGCTGTTAACATGAATCAAAGCCTTTTTGTAGAACAGTGGTGATGACATCTGAAGACTGTGACCAATGATAATGAGATGATCAAAATAAAAACATAAGAAAGAGATATATATGAGTGTGTTTAATGGCTGTTGAAAGGCTCAGCAGGTATTCATCAGACAGTCTCTGAAAAACAGCAAGAAATGTTCACAAAGCAAGTTCATCATGTCGGCTTCAACTGCCAAGGAGTTTGGCATTATGTGGCCAGGACATTTTTTCTAGTGTTAACAGCCAATAGTGTATGAGCCCTCCTCCCTCATCTGTGCTTCTTTTTGCCTTTATTTCACACTCTCCCTAGGATCTGGCTTGTAATATTAAAATGTGGCTATCACATAAAAATTTGCTTTATGGAAATGTATCTTTTGGCTTTCAGGAAAAGCAGTTTCTAATGATGATGATGTTCAGAAAGCTGATGTATCATCCACGGGTCAAGGAGTTATTGACAAGGATTCATTGGGACCTCTTTTATTACAGGCAAGTACAAATTAAGCCCTAGTAAACCCCTATGGAACCAAATACTTAAGGCAGGTGAAAATATTACAATAAAGTATGTAATCCTGTAGTAATAAAATAGTATGCAAGCACTATGCAGAAGTATATTTGAAAGGTTCAGGAAGAAAATCTATTGTGTTTTCTTAATTTTGCTGAAATTGTCTGTAGAAGGAAATAGAACAGCCTTTGACTTTTTTCTAATATTCCTATGCTTTATTTACTCCAGCAGTCATTCGCAAATTACTACTGAAGCAGTGCTTATTTGTACAAGGAAAATTTTATTTCTTGTAGGGGATAGACATTAAATGGAGGAGTTTTTGCAAGAAGAGGTTTGTTATGTGTGTCTTCATTTGTGTTCCTAAATTATGAAGCATTTTAAATGAATGTTGCCATCAAGTGAAATAACCCAAGAATAATAGTAAACAAAGGTACATAGCAGATAGCCTTTCTTTATGCCTAGAAAACCAATCTGATATTTACAAGTTCATCAAAGCGTTTTTGAAGCTTAGTTTTTTAACATAGATATTGAATTTCTCTTTCCATTAAGAACATACAGTATTTGGCTAGATCCTCCTATCTCATCACTTGATAGTGGAAATGGCTTCATATTCATTACTTACTGCTTGTTTCTACTGAACTTCTTGTTTCAATTTGCTAACTATTGAATTAATGGTACAAATTCATAATCTAGTGTTCATATGAATCAAGAATGAAACAAGAGGGCTGGTTATCAATGTGAAAGCTGAATGGAATATCACATGGACATATTAATTATTATTATTTAGATAATTCCCTACCAGACACACTTTTCCTCAAAGAAGAATTTAAAACTTCATCTCTATCCTTGAAAATAAGCGAGTATATTGTAAATTGACATATATCACCCACACAATGTTAAAATTAAATTATGTTGAGAATTAGTCGATATGTCTTACATGATATGTTGTCATGTTAATATTTAGGCATTGGATGGCTTCCTCTTTGTTGTAAATCGAGATGGGAACATAGTATTTGTATCAGAAAATGTCACACAGTATCTGCAGTATAAACAAGAAGATTTGGTTAATACAAGTGTGTATGGTATCTTGCATGAAGAGGACCGGAAGGACTTTCTTAAAAACTTACCTAAATCTTCAGGTAGTAAAAGTTTATTTACTACACTTACTAGACTATTTGAAAACAATCAGAGAAGACAAAAATACCTCGTAAAGGATAACCTTTCAAAATAGCTTACTTATATAAAGAATATTTTACTACAAAAATATCTTAATCTTGATAAATATTACTGTGTTTTTACAATAGCATGCCATCAGAAATAAATGTGCTGGAAATTCACACTTTACTTTAGCCTTTGTAATTTGTTTACCTATAACTTTAAAAGAGCAACACTAAAGGAACACATTCCCTAACACCACAAGGCTGGCTGAAGGAACTGCTTGTTTTTAAAATATGTGAATGACTTCCCAGCACTCCTTCAAGTGACTGAAAGTGTCATGCAAAAGAAAGAGTGTTTTTTACTTGGTTCTCAATACTCCTATTTTTATACCAAGCTATATTGATGGTATATTGAGAAGGCATCTTAAAATAGTCTTTAATATCTGTAATCTAGGAAGAGAGTATCTAAATTAAGAAGAATCAGTTATGAGTTGATTGTATCTGAAAATCTATATGAATTCTTACTGTGTTCTTTTAAGTTAATGGAGTTTCTTGGACTAATGAAACACCTAGACAGAAGAGCCATACATTCAACTGCCGGATGATGGTGAAAAGCTCTCATGACCTCTTTGAAGATGTAGGTGGCTACCAGGATATACGTCAAAGATATGAAACTATGCAGTGCTTCGCTTTATCACAGCCAAGAGCGATGATGGAAGAGGGGGAAGGTAGGAATTTTTGTGGAATTGTCGTGCATAGGAATTTCTGTGAAAACCTCTTTGGTGTTTAGCAAACCATTTTCAAGAACGCAGCAGCTTTAATCCTTACTGTCTGTACTTCCATTGTAACAACAAAAGATGCTTCAGCTGTTTTATTAGATTCTTCAACACAGTAAAACAGGAGATGATGAAAGAAGAAACATTCTTTTTTAAATACAGATTTGCAGTCCTGCATGATTTGTGTGGCGCGTCGTATCACAACTACAGAAAGGGTATTTCCAGCAAATCCAGAGAGCTTTATTACAAGACATGATCTTTCAGGTAAGAAGTATACCCGGGAGGAAGGTATGAAGGAGTCTTCTTTGTCCATGTGCTCGTTTAAAATAAATTGAGTGTGTATTGTGTATATGTAGTGACTGACAGAATTCATACTGAGAATTCCCAACTGCTTTTTACAATATACCATTGTTGATAGTGAGGTGTAATAAAACCTGTGGGAGGTATTTTCTTCTCTATGTTACTGTTTTGTAGGTTGGTAAAAAGCATTACTTGTGTTTTAACTAGCATTTCAAAAGGTTGTCGTTCTGCTTTCCTTTACACGGAAGATAACTGGAAGTTCTTTAGAATGTTTATATTTTTATACAATACGTGAGCTAATGTTTAAAGTGGCTTATGCTGTTTAAATCAAAAGAGTTGTATAAGCTAAATGGGACTTTGTGTTTATGATGTTCGTTTGATGTAGTTGGTCACTATTTTTAAAAATTTTACCCTGTGTGCATCCCTTAGGTGCCTGTAGCCACAGGCTAAAGTTAGTTTTCTAAAGCTCTGACATTGGCCTGTGGGTGATTAACTTCCTCTTACTTGGTTACATAAATCCCTTTGAATAGTGATGCTTTAACAAGCAGCATCATATTCTCATATGGCAGATAATTCATAAATGTAACTTCTGCATGCTCAGATTTGGTGATTAAAAGGGTTGTGTTGGAGTCTTAGGAAGCGTACCATATTTATACAAAAAGAATTGTCATAGTCATAAAGAGTTTAACTTGTGTATTTTCTTTCCTGTTAAGGCAAACTTGTCAACATTGATACAAACTCATTACGATCTTCCATGAGACCTGGCTTCGAAGATATAATTCGTCGTTGTATTCAGAGATTCTTATGCCACAATGACGGGCAGTCATGGTCAAATAAACGCCACTATCATGAAGGTAAAAATCAGTTTACAATGTTTGGGTCACATTGCTTCTCCTAGGGAATGCATTTTTTTCTGAAAAACAAAAATGCTAAATTCTGCCTGTGTTTCTTTTTTTCCATGGTTTTTGTTAATTACTGTGATTCATTTACAAACTGAAGGAGGCTGACCTCCTGAGAATGAGGAATTCTGCTGGAAGTTTTTTGGTTTTTAAAATGTGTTTGTTTCAGAAATTAATGTGGAAAATACCGGATACATGATCTGGGGTCCTCAAGGAAGCTTTTTTCCCACAGATGGATACAGCAATGACAGAGACAGTTATATTTCTGTGATGATATGTCATCTTTAATTATCATTATCTTGTTATTTTTGGTTAATGTTAGTTTGATGTTATTTTATTTCACTCTTTCCTTTGTTAAAGAACCCCCCTCTGAAAGTGATAACAGTTGTGTTGATGCCTTTTTCTTATTCTCAAGACACAGGGCTCAAAATATTTTCAGCGTTCCAGTGCCACATATTTTGTAATGTTAATTTGATAACCTTGATAGATAAGTGAAGTGCAGCCATGGTCTTCAGTAAGAAAGATAATGTTTTCTAATTATTCCAAACTCTAGTCTTTTTGAAGGATTTACAAAGTAATTCAAGCACAGGAGATGTTAAATAAAGAGAAACTCATACTGTCAGAAAATGGATTTTCCATTCCATTGGGAGTTCTTCAACATATCTGATCAAATGAATCCTAAATTAACAAGAGACTTGAAGCTCAAATTAAAACCAATAGTTTACACAATTTTTTGATTGAAACAAACTTAAAAATTCTTCCCCAAGCAGGAGCCATGGACTCTATAATCTGGCTTTGGAAGTCTGTTAACAAATGCAGAACTTTGCCAGTTGTGTCTGATGAGCACAAAATATTGCGGCATCAAAATAATCTTGTTTGCTTTCACCTTCCCTCTATTGATAGAGGAGAAATAGTGGAATACTTCCTTTTTCTCTATATATGTTTTGGATAGGTCTTATTTATTTATTTATTTATTTATTTTTAAAGTTTGGGGTTTGGAGGGTTAATCTTCAGTAAATGAAGGGTATTGTGTCAAAAATATCTTATAATTCGTATTAATAATTCTTGGGATTTTAAATATCAACTATATTTGTGTATTCCCTTTACAGCTTATACGCAAGGTCACGCTGAAACCCCATTGTACCGATTTTCTTTAGCGGATGGTACAATAGTGACGGCACAAACGAAGAGTAAACTGTTTCGAAATCCTGTAACTAACGACCGCCATGGATTTGTCTCTACCCACTTCCTTCAAAGGTGAAATTAGTAGTATCTGTTTATAAATTAAGTGTCACAGTTTTAAAAAATACATCTGACCTTGAAGATAACCTGAGAAAGATAGCATACTAAAATATTTTACCTGATTAAAACTCAGATGGGGAATAATTTGGGAAACAGAGCTGCATAGCATACAAATAAATGTGTAAACCTCACAGAGTCCCATTTTAACTATGTGGCAGAAAGACAGTCACAGTCAAAAGAGAATTTTTTTCTCAATACCTGCTCAAAGCCTGTGCTATGTTTATATTAGTCTTTTGTGATAGCATTGATGAAATACTGAAAATAGAAATGCTCAGTCATGTACTTTTGTAGACCAATTAAAAAGACAACAAATCAGATGTTGTCTGATGCATAATCCATAACAGAAATGTACCTTAGGTAGCATTTCCTATGACCTGTTCTTGTTCTTTGCAAGAATAATAGAAATATCACTTTGGAGGGAATCTGTCTCCTTCTGGCATCAGAGTGCCTCCAGATGCTGAAAAATTAGTGACTGAGCTTGTTCAGGATCACACACTGTTAATGTGCACAGTAGAATGGTGTCAGGCATTGACTCAGGAAGGGGATGAAAGAAGGAGGATCTTTAAATGAATAAATCTGATTAATAATCTGATCGTTGATTAAAGCTTTTTGAGGCAGTGATACTGTATGTGCTTATAACTTGAAGTCTTCAAAGGATCAGCCATTTCTGTAGTGAATAAATAAATGTCATGGCTTAGTTCTGCTTTTGTGGAAGCTTGAATTCTCACTGCTCTTTGGAAAAAATATTTGGGCAATTAATTAATAATGTATTTGTAGCACATGATTCCAAATAAGGTTTTAATTTGTTTTCTTTGGGTTTCTGGGGCTGATGTTGAATTTACAGAGAACAAAATGGATATCGGCCAAATCCTAATTCTGTTGGGCAAAACATCAGAACATCTGTGACTGGAAACGCAAATTCTGTTAATGGTCTTACGAACATGTCACCTGGTCAAGCCATGCCAATGCAGAACAGAAACTATGGGATGGGAGATCCCCATGCAGTGGGTCAGCTCACCAGCGCTCGATATGGAAGCCCTGGGAATATGGGGCCAGTGAACTCTGGACCCAGCATGCAGTCCTCTGCTTATCAGAGTAACAGTTTTGGGTTAAATATAAGTAGCCCACCACATGGCAGTCCTGGCTTAACTTCCAGCCAACAGAATCTAATGGTATCTCCTAGGAATCGAGGCAGTCCAAAAATGAGTTCACACCAGTATTCTCCAGTTACAGGTATTTTATTTTTGCTATAAGCTCTTTTTTTTTCAAGCTATCTTTTCTCACTTTTATCTGAATTCCATCTTCCATCCATTTTAACTGTTCTATATGACCCTATATGTGTTACTTAAATGTCGTATACCTGACTCCATGTATTAACTCAATGTGGCAGTCATACATAATCCAAAGGAAGAGTAGATACAGGTAGTACTGTAATCTAATAAGTTTGATCTCTGTCACATGATACAGGTATGCACTCGCCAATGGGATCTGCCAGCAACACTAGCAACAGCACTTTCTCTAGCAGTTCTCTTAGTGCTCTGCAAGCCATTAGTGAGGGTGTTGGAAATTCCCTTTTATCAACACTTTCTTCACCGGGTCCAAAACTGGATAATTCCCCAAACATTAGCATAACTCAGCAAATTAAAACAAGTACCCAGGACTCCAAAAGCCCTTCTGGTTTGTATTGTGAACAAAGCCAAGTGGAAAGTTCCATCTGCCAGTCAAACAGCAGAGATCTCCTTAATGAAAAAGATAGTAAAGAGGGAAATCTGGAGGCATCTGAAAGTCAGAGAGGACCATCTGAGAGCAAAGGGCATAAAAAACTCCTTCAGCTACTTACGTGCTCCTCAGATGAAAGAGGACACTCTACAGCATCAAACTCACCTTTAGACTCAAATTGTAAAGAATCTTCTACGAGCGTTACCAGTCCTTCAGGAGTTTCCTCATCAACATCTGGAGGGGTATCTTCCTCCTCAAACATGCATGGGTCACTCCTGCAAGAGAAGCACAGGATTTTACATAAATTGTTGCAGAATGGTAATTCTCCAGCAGAGGTGGCCAAGATCACAGCTGAAGCTACTGGTAAAGACACATATCATGATGCTAGTAACACAACCTCCTGTGGAGAAGGCACTGTCAAACAGGAACAACTAAGCCCAAAGAAGAAAGAAAACAATGCTTTACTAAGATATCTACTAGATAAAGATGATATTAAGGAACAGCTTTCCAAAGAGTTGAAGCCTAAAGTAGAAAGTGTGGATAATAAGATGGGACAATGCACAAGTTCTACAATTCCTACTTCAAGTCAAGAAAAAGAGATGAAAATAAAAGTGGAGCCAGCAGAGGAGGTACAGTATAATGTAAAATGATGTCAGTGAGCTAACCAATATTTTATTATTAAGTGAATGACTAAATATAGAACACTCTACAGTGTGCATGTGTAAACATTTCTAAAAACGTTCTGTGCAAATGATGTCAAACAATAAACTCAGCTTTAATTGTGAATGAAAAAGCACAAACAAAAAGAACTACAGGACATATATATATAAAACCAAATCTGATGTCCTGAAGTCCTGGACTAATGTTTTTAAGTTACGGTATGATTAAGGTAATATTTACAAATTATTCCTTAAAATTAGATCTTAGCACATGTTTGGTTTTATGGCTTAGTAGGAAATGGGCCCGTAACTGCTTCTGTACTTAATTGGCAATACAAGAGCAAAAGGTAAAACACGATTTCATTTTGAAAATATAAGCAATACACAAAAATGTGTAATACTTGAAATAGCCATGATTTGGTTTAGTTCATTCATTGGTTTTAGCACTCTTTTTCTTTCTTTAAATGAGGGAATGTGTTTTGCCAAATATTTATATATTCAGCATTCAAATAAATACATACCAAAATGTATAAAGGTATATATAGTTTGTATAAATAAATACAGATAAATAAATTCTAGAGCTGGAATTCTGAGAAATGTCATGATACAGAAAACTAGCACCATGGAGCAACTATTCTGAAACCAACAGTACACTTGTTAGGAACAGATGTTCTTAAAATTATAATCTGTATATAATATTTTTGTATTTAAGTCCTAAGATTTCGAACTTCAAAGTAAACAGTACTGGTCAGTATGGCAGAGTTTACGGAAGATGTATCAATTTCTTAGACCTTGAATTTCCAAAATCAGTAATAACTGGGTGAATTCAAAAAAAGAAAACCAAGACCTTTTTTTTTGGTATTAGCTACTAGCTGACTATAAATAAAACACCTTATAACATTGTTTGAATACTACTTATGGAAAAGTCACTATCAACTATGTAATAGTACACAAGATGTAGTTTTAGTACTTGCTCCTGACATGTAATTAACGTATTGAGAGAAGCTTCTTTCATGAAGATATCGATCCACTATATATGAATTATTTTTCTATTGAAGCTCTATCTGATTTAAAGACAAATTTTTAAAGGAAGTTAGGGCTCCAGCTGACCAGAAAAACCTGTGCATAATTTTCGTGTCTTGTAGTGTTCACTATCAGCTTTTTGTGTATGATAGATACATTATTTATCACTGAATCGTACACATTCTCGATGTTGTTCACTATTTGTGTTTTTAAAAACACTATTTGTGGTTTTATCTTTTTAACTTGTGATGTTTGAAATGTTTATATTCAGAAGTGCTTTTTATTTTAGTTATGTGTGTTTTCTGCTAATTCTCAAAATTACCCTAAGAAAATACTCAAAAAAAATGGTATCTAAACTATATCTGAATTTCTTTGGAAGTGAAAAGATAGCTCCAGATAGCGTCAGTGAATTAAAACATTTGTCTCCCAGTCATATATTTTAAGATTAGCGAGGATCTAAGTAAAAATTGAAGTATAGCTATATGAGAGTAAATAACCTTGGTATTTTACTACGTCATTTTCAGATGAATGGAAACTTGGATAATTTGGATGCAATTCTAGGTGATCTTACTAGTTCAGAGTTTTACAATAATGCTGTGTCTGCAAATGGAAATAACCCTGGAACAAAGCAAGCATTATTTCAAGGAAATGCCCTGTTGGGTAAGGAATTAAATCTACCACCTGGGTTTTAAAGTTAGGGTTTTCTTCTTACCTGATGTAAACATAATGCATCCTCATACCCTTAGAGAATAGCTTCTTCATCTCATATATCTTCAAGGACAAATGTAACACAAAATAGCTAATTATGCTTTCATAGGCTATTATGTACACTATTAGCTGTCTTGACAGCACTCGCCTACTATATACACAATGAATAACGTTCAGTTCCTTGTTTTATGGTTTATTCTGGTGTTGTGTAATGTAGATTTCTCAGAGACAAGTCATCAGGAAAGATGTTGTGTGAGTTTTAAATTAAAATTGAGAATTTTTATCCCTCACTGATGACTAGAGATATAATATGGGATTGGTGACAAACTTTTAATTTCTTTCTTATTCTATGTGAAAACATCTTGTGGCCAGTAAATTCTAATCATTACTCCCTTTTGACATCAAAAGGAATGCCCTTCCTTAGTAGGAAGCTGAGTAGGTGGGGAGGATAACCTAGCTGATAGACCAGCATCATGGCAGTTGTTGCTTTCTTTCATGGCACTGGTCATCTCTTTATTATATAGGGCAATGGATTGCTGAGATAACCAAAGGAGGTGAAACATGGATAATGAAAAATATAAAACCAGGTACAAGAACACATAAGGCCACTGACACTATTGGCTGTGAAGCACAGTGATTTGTAGGTTAATTGTCCATAGAGGACACTGTGCTCAGGAACACACCATGTCATTACAGGAATTAAAAGGAAGCTCTTTTTTTTTGTGTAGGGCCACAGGGAAGTGTGTTCAAAATGGGAATTTTTGTTGGGAAAACATAAGCAACATAACTGTTCCTGGCTTGCTTAAGATCAAGCGTATGAGTTCATAGAGAGATGAGACTAATTTAAGTCATTAATAGCATATTTTATTTAAAATGTACAGTTGCATGCATCTTTTAATTCTTTAACAGGTGTGAAGAGTCCCCAGTCTGTGCAGACTACTCGCCCACCTTTTAACAGAGCCTTGTCTTTAGACAGCCCTATGGGCTCAGGTGCTTCATTGAGGAATGTCAATGCATTCTCCATGTTACAAAAGCAAAACTTGATGGGTGGAAGTCCAAGAATGATTGAAAACCAAGAAAATTGTGGAGCAAATCTGGGTTTGTTGGTTGTGTACAAACAGCTCTCATTGTAAAGGAAATAGCTTTAATGCAAAAAAAGTTGCAAAACTAAAATACAAATTTCAGTTAGAAGAAACTTTAACATTAAAGAATTTTAATTATACCATCATTAATATTTCTAAATTATTATCTTAGCTAAAATTATAAGAACATAACAGTTTGCTACCTGTGTCATTACCAGTACTTTACTGTAAGTAGTTAAATTATTTTTTACTATTTTGAGTTTTTAGTTTAACATGTGATTTTGATATATAGAAGCAAGAACAGTTCTGTGGCAGCCAGTCATTATGAATTTTACATATATTTAGACTCATAGTTTTTGTATGATTTAGAACTTGGCATGGTGAGCTCTAGATGCTTTTGTAGGACTTCAGTCAATTGCTCTGACATTAGCAGGTGCACTTTTATGAAATAGCAAAATAATTCGGAAACTAAAATACATAATGTACTCCAGATAATAAATATTTGTGTTTTCTGCTCTTCATTATAGCAAGTGCTCCCCACAGAAATATGGCGATGAATCAGCATCAGCCAGGAGACTGGGGTTTGCCAAACTCCAAAGTGAACAGATTGGAATCTGCAGGTTCTGCTTCAATGTTGAGAGCAGGACCTGAATTTAGTACAACCCTTCCAAGGCCCCCAGAGGGTGGCTCTGTGTCTGGGCTGCCTGTTCGCTCTAACAGCATACCTGGTACTAGGCCAATGCTGCAACAGCAAATGATTCACATGAGTGAGTTCTTAACTTCTTATTGTCGTACATAGCAGTATTTCCCTGGTTTCTTGGTAAGCATTCATCATAGGAATCTTTGCACTATTGGTAAAATGCTAGATTTTCATTGAAAGGCTTTTTGAGGTAGAGACTGTTATTGTTCCCTGACTGTGACATTTTATGGCTTTTTGGTGATGTTCTTCTTTTCTTCTGGTGCTGTGGGTCTCATACACAGATAAGTTGTTCTGGGTTCCGAGACTGCCGGGGGGGGGATAATTTCTATGTATTTCTTTAGTGCAGTACTTCTCTGCTAAATTCCAGGAACTAAATGGCATCTACGATTCCATATGTGAAGATACTAGCATTGTGGTTAATTTAATTCATCCTATTTGATATGGATGCTTTTTCTCTTTCCTTTTTTTTTTTTTTTCTGTTAACTTCTTGGTAATCAATGTCTTCTAAAGTTTTTCTCTCAAGTATTTCAAAATTCTTTTCACATGGAGTAGCCAAATTTCATATAAAGCCACATTGCAAATACCATTTTTCTTCGAAGTATTCTTATGTGCATGAGAGAAAATAAGCTGTATGTCTAAAATATGAACAGTCTTAAAGCCTGTGGGTTTTTTCTGTTCTATATGTCTAACAAAGGTTTAGTCTAGAGCTGAAATTCTCCAGTCTACTATGCCAACACCAGCATGCCCCAAACCAGCTTAAATAGACAGCATTCCTTTCTTATAATGGAAAGCTACCAGGGCTGTCACCAGTTCCCTTAAACAGACTTACTATTTCAATACCACAAATGGATATAAGATTAAATACAGAAGAAATCTGTGCAGTCCTGACTAAGTCAGAATTTTCCAGCTTAGCTTCCTAGAAATCATTGATGCTAGGTGATTCATACAGATGCTGGGAAATAGTGGGATGACATAAACTCTCCCATGTAGTGCTGTATGTCCCTGGATGGTAGAGGGGAAAAAAGTACTCCCAAAGAGCAAAATGTTATGTACTTTGTGTTTCTTTTGATTTCCACTCTGTATTGGAATTCCAAATGCCAGATTTTGATGTCACTATGACAGCGTGTATTTGCTGGTACCCAGATGTCATTGTCCAGAATTTTTGTTGGGGTTTTTTTCATGTAAGGCGCTGTGTCTTTCATGCTCCGATTTAGAGACTAAAGGATTAGAAGCAGCAATTCTGCTCTAACAGGGTAGCAGGTCTAGATCACTGTCTGCTGTATTTAAATCTGTGGTCTGTGATAAATGTGAAATTATCTTGACTGTGAGCTCATGTGTGTATACACTGTAAAACATAACGGAAAGCTCACAAAGCTGCTTGACAATTTGTGTGGTCATCCTAATGTGAACACTAGGAGAGCAAGATGAGGCCTTCAGTTTTTAAAAAATACACAAATGTTTTACCTTGCAGGGCCGAATGAGATAAACATTGACATGGGAGGTAATCCCTATGGACAGCCTGGACCTTCTAACCAGCCTGGATTGTGGCCTGACAATATGATGTCCATGGAGCAAGTGTCACGGGGTTCACAAAACAGGTAGAATTGGGGAAGGTTTTAAGGCAATTCTAAATACAACTGTTCACTGTCTGTCAGAAGAATTTAAAGACCTGGAAATAAAACTGTGTAGCATACCCCATGGCAATAACAGATTGGAGGCAGAATTCCATTTCTAGACTGTTTCAGAAATGTTTCCATTTCTGCTGGTGATCTGACACTGGATATTTTTTAACCCAGCTCTACAAAAGTCATTGTTAACAAAATCTATCAATCTTTGAATTGGGAGGCACAGAAAAAAGAGACTCTGAAATCATATCTCTGTGGCACATGGCAAAACCAGGAGCAAACAGAATTTATGTGTGTTTAAGGATGCATGGAGGGTGACTGGACATTTTAGGACATAAATTTTGGACTTAAGTTGCTAAGTCTTACTTCAGTCATCTGAGTGACTATAATACTTAATCATACCCAGGTCAATGTATTATATAAAAACTGTAGTTTTCCTTGTAATGGTTGTAATGAATTTTTTCACTGAAAAGAGTGGTCAGGCATTGGAATGGGTTGCCTGGGGAGGTGGTGGAGACACCATTCCTAATGTGTTCAAGAAACAACTGGATGTTGCACTTAGTGCTCTAAGTGGTTGACAAGGTGGTATTCCCTCAAAGGTTGGTCTCCATGATCTTGGAGGTCTTTTCCAACCGTATTGATTTTATTCTTTTAGTGATTTTTTTTTTACTTATAGACAATTAGTTAGAAGCTCTTTGGATGATCTCTTATGTTCGGCACCAAATATGGAAGGCCAGAATGATGAAAGGGCACTTCTGGATCAGCTGCACACACTATTGAGTAATACAGATGTCACAAGTCTGGAAGAAATTGACAGAGCATTAGGAATTCCTGATCTTGTAAACCAAGTAAGTAAACAAATATTTTGGCCATTTATTTTCCAAAGAACAATATTATTTTATTACTTGAAAAGAAAGTCAAGAGGGCCTTCTCATTTACTTGGTCTCATCACATCCTCATCTTCATATTCATACATTTCCCTTTGGAAACCTTTGCACTGACTAGTGATTTTCAGTGGAGGAGCTCAGTATGGATTAAATTTCTTGTGCATGACAAGAAATACAAAGTGGCATATTCTTACAGAAGTTTATTGTATAATGCCTTGGTATATATAGGTGGAGTTTGGGGTGTAATTCATGATCATTCTATAAGCTGAGAATTCTGTTGGGTTTCCTTCGTGGCCTGCTGTCAGCTGACCTTAGGTTGTGAATTATTTGACTGTCAGTGATGTGGATGCTTCCCTCTCCTTCAGTACCAGGTTGAATTTGCATGGCTAGCAAATAGGAAAAAGAAATTCTGTGAGTACTTTGGGAGTTGCTAAGACCCACATGACACCATCATTTGTACAAATAGCATCAAAAAACGCAGAAGGGCTTGAATGGTGACACTGGTCTGCCTGTGTATGTAGTGTGCAGCAAAATTGATTTTAAAAAGAATTATTATTATAAATCACTTTTGCTATTTCATTAGTTTGGAGACAGAACTAACAGTGGCTGTCCATGCTATGTTCTACCCAAGAAATTGCTGGCTGGTGTATTATGCTGTGTTAGCTTTATTGCTACTTTAGGAATTCTGTATATACTGCTAGTGAAAGCACTTCTGTATCTGTTGAAGGGACAAGCTTTGGAACCCAAACAAGATTCATTTCAAGGTCAGGAATCTTCAGTTACAATTGAACAGAAGCCTTTGTTGTATGGTCAACCCTATCAAGGGCAAGGGGCAGCAATGCCAGGAGGTTTTAGTAACATCCAGGGACAACAGCCGTCTTTTAATTCAGTGATGAATCAGATGAGTCAACCGAGCAATTTTCCTCTGCAAAGTATGCATCCCCGAGCAAATGTGATGAGACCTCGGACCAACACACCAAAGCAGCTACGCATGCAGCTCCAGCAGAGGCTCCAGGGACAGCAGGTAATTATTTGCTCCTGTATTTACACTTCCTTCATATTTCAGAATGGAATCACTTGCACACGGAATTGTGTTGCTTTACATATATAACAATGGCTATTACAACAGATGATTGAGAGGGTGGATCTTTTATTTTGACAGTGCTTCTCATTGAATTGCCTGATGGCTGTAGGAGTAGAAGAACATTTATAAGGACAAGTGTTTCTCCTTCGTCAGCCTCTCTAGCTACAGATTGGATTGGTTCCTGCAGCACACAAAATGATTGCTAGCTAAAACAGTGCTTTTGTACAATGTAACTCTGCATGATCTCTTTATCTGTGTTTAGTATTTTTTCAGAACCTCACAGATAGCATTAAATCAGAGCTGTATTTCTACTGTAAATCAGGTGTTCTTCTTTCTCACTGTGTTTTCTAACTAATCATTTAGGCTTACCGGTATAGGACTTTTCTTTCCATTTAGTGATTTGATGTAATTTTAGGTATTTTCTTTGGATGAAAGGTGAGAGAATAGATACAGCCACATAGATCTTAACATTAGATTGAAAACACTGCTTAAAAAATTGGTGCATGATTTCAGCATTGAATTATCCACGTGAAAATGCAGGCTTGATATTAAATACAGTGTACAAATAAAACTAGGAAAACTGAACTCCTGCTGTGTGACATGGTGTGTGAACAGAATACATACAGGTAACACCAAGGCAACAACAACACACAGCTGAAGTACAAAGAGTAGGTTTATTCCATCATCCTGGATTCCGAAAAACAAAGACGCATACACTGCTAAGCTCCTTTTAGAATGGGCAAAAAGTACCCAGGCCTGAGCCCTGTATTCCATATCAAAAGGACCTGGAGCATGCACAGTCCTTCACCAGGCTGTACTTTCACATCTCCAAACCCTCTTCTCTCCCTTCCCCCACCTTTACAAAGAGGCCCAAGTCTATGGGAAAGGCTTTTAAAAGTCTTTAACAACATCCTGCTATCTTTTGTGAGAAAATTCCATTTCTTCTCTGTAGACAGATAATATCCCACAGCAAACATAAATATGTGAATTTTCTCGGCCAGAGAATTTTCTAACATCTCCCTGGTGCCTGGTTGGTCCTTGAGAGAAAACAATTCTAAAAACAACTTCTTTTTCTCTCTCCTTGCCAATCTTCCATTTTTCAACCCTTTCCTCTCCACACATGGAATGGCAATGTTAGGAAATACTGTGTTCTCTCTTGGTTTTCTCTGACACATTGTTTAAAACAAATAGATAATCTGCTCTTTATTCCTAAAGAGAGATAATTTAAGGAAAATAAAAACCCAAAGCCAGTTAATGCTGCACTGTTTGAAGGGTTTTTCTATTTGTGTGTTTGAGCTGTTTAAACAAACAGTTTGTTTAAAGACAAGGCAAAAATTAGCCATTGCACTTTATGGATTCAAGAGGTCTGTAAAGAAAGTGGTTTTGCAGGAGTTGCCATTACTTTGTTCAGACACTGCTATTTTCAGGCTAATAGTGCTAAAATGTCTTTTTCCAAGTTCATGAATCAGACCCGTCAAACTCTTGAAATAAAAATGGAAAATCCAGTCAGTGGTACTAACTCAATGATGAGACCAGTTATGCAGCCACAGGTGGGATCCCAGGTAAGTACTTACTACAGTAGCCATCTGTTTAGAATTTCAACCTTCTTTCATGGCTTTACAGCATTCCTCTTTGGTTTTGTTCCTCTGCATAATTTTAAAAAAAGGGGCTTTTTTACCTCCCTTATTCCTGAGATTGCCGGGGGGTTCGTTCATTAGGTCATGCTGTCAGTTCAGTATGCCAAGTTTTTCTGTGTAAAATATCATCATTTGTTTAGCACTAACAGCAATTTAATGAAAACTTTTGTCTTAATATTTTGATGATTATTTTTTGTACTGTCTGTGGGTTTTCCTTGACTTGCCGGGTCTTAGGAATGAGTTTGATTGAGTCTGACATGATTTATTTGTAAAAACATCTTCTAATATGATTTTTCTTCTCTTTGGGGGATAGCAGCAAGGTTTTCTTAATGCTCAAATGGTGGCTCAGCGTAACAGGGAACTAATAAGTCACCATTTTAGACAACAGAGGATGGCAATGATGATGCAGCAGCAACAGCAACCTCAGGCCTTCAGTCCACCACCAAATGTGACAGCCTCAGGAAGCATGGATGGTGCTTTGACAGGCCCTCCAATGGCTCAAGTTCCTTCACAGCAATTCCCCTATCCACCTAATTATGGTACTAGTACTAACATGTTTGGCTTTTTTTTTCCATTTGTCTGGTTTTCTTTTCCCTTTTTTTATTAATCCAAACTACCTAAATACCAATCATTCTGAAAAATGGACTATACTGCTACAAAAAAGGATGACTTTTCTCCTTCCAATCACTGCAGGAAGATGAACTAGAAGTATTAGGTGATGATAACTGAAGTATATTGTATCTGTCTTCTTTGTTTTATTTTAAGGAATAAGCCAACAACCTGATCCTGCATTTAGTAGAGTATCAAGCCCTCCCAATCCAATGGTATCATCAAGAATTGGACCCTCCCAGAACCCTATGCTGCAGCATCCTCAGTCAGCAACAATGTACCAGTCCTCAGAGATGAAGGGCTGGCCCTCAGGAAGCATCCCTCGAAACAGGTGAACTTCAGGATTACAATCTGTTTCTCAAAAAGTCTTTCATTTCGCTGGAAGTAGAAACTATGTTAAATAGCATGTAGCAGGAAAAGCATCTACAAGAGGAAAAAGTAACTTTCTACTGTCTGTATTGTCCTTCATTCTGCTCTGGTTTAGGAAATAAAATGATTATGTTATGCTTAGCTCCATTGATTCATATTGGACCTCTACAATCTTTGTAACCAGAAGCAACATTCAGTCTTTAAATACTAACTTAATATTGAAAGAAAAAATAACTTGGAGGAGGGGGTGGAGAAATACAAAATATCAAGTAGTATTATGATGGATGATACAGTTGTAATAGTAGCCTCCAAAAAGGTTACATTAGGCATACACATACAAGTGTGCATTTCTAAAAATTCAAATTCCTTTTGGGAGGGAAGTTTCCATGTTAAACAGATACTAGGTAAAAATGGGTAAATGTGAAAACAATTTCATCTTTCATGTGTTGACAGCTGGTGCAGGGAAGGCAATACATCAGTGTGTAAACTTCTTGGAAGGTAATTTTATTTGTCCTTTTGTACTTCAGTTCTTTTCCTCAGCAGCAGTTCAGCCATCAAGGTGGCCCAGCAGCGTACAGTATGATGCACATGAATGGCAGCAGTGGCCATATTGGACAGATGAGTATTAATACTATGCCTATGTCAGGACTGCCTATGGGTCCAGACCAGGTAAGTTGTACATCAAGACTGATGAAAAGATTTGCTGACTCTTTTTCCATTGGGTACAGTCTGCTTACATCCATTCCTCCTGCACAATCCTGCTCTCAGTTATCCTCTTTGTATTTGCATCGGTGGGCCTATTAATTTTATGTCTTAAGAGATACTTTCTTTTTGATGATACATTAGCAAATTCACAATGACCCAAGGTGTATGCTGGGATTAGCTGTTGACTTTGAAGTATCATGGATAGGACCAAGCCTTAAACTGCACAAAGGATGATGAAATACTTCTGAACCTGGAAAAACACCAGGAAAAAACCCATGGACATTGTGAAATGCATCTGAAGCAGATCTTGAAAATTACATGTAATACCTTTTACGAGTCAGGCTAAGAATCCTGCTAGTGCAGTGTCCTTCTAGCAGACCCCTTACAATAGCTTAGAAAAACTTGTGTGTGCATAGCCAGAAATGACGGAAAATTTAGACCTCTCATTTAAGGTGAAAATGTGCTAATAACAAGCACTGGAAAGAAAGCTGAAATACACTTTTGCTACAATCTTGCCACAAAATACCTAGGATGAGCAACATAATACTGACATAAGCTAAATCTACTGAAGTAAAAAGTACCTCATGAAATTTTGTCCAGCATACCTGAGAAAGCAGTCAGAATAATGAGGACTTCTGGGGATAAGTAAAGTTTTGGAGGACTTTGATACAACAAATACCTTTTATAAAGAGGAGAATATAAAGGTGAAATGTCAGATTTTCCAAATCTACATGACATAAAGATACCAAAATAGTGTGTTTAGGAAATTCTAGGACAGCATTTATTTTCCAGAAATTTATTTTCAAAGTGGAGCACTAAAAAGCTATTCTTCTGCTTCTAGGCATTGACTGGCAGTAGTTCCTTCTTCCAAATGCAGTACACGAATCATTTCTTTCAGCAAAGATGTCTTCTCTGATGAAAGTATCTTTTCTTTAACAGAAATACTGCTGACAACTACAACCACATCTTCAAACAAGAATGGCTGAATGCACTAGTGTTAGAAAGGAAAGTGACATATTCTTCATGGCAAGTCATACTGGGCTTAACAGAAACTAGTGATAAATTTCCTCATCCAGAGTAAAACAAACAAAAAAAAACCCTACCCAACAAAAATACATTTTAGTAAAAGCAGCCTATGAATTACTGTATGATGTGGGGTACAAAAAAAGGTCATTAATATTTTTGGCGCTCTTCCTCTAGGAATGTGAATTTGGTAATGCCATTTTAATAGATTTGATGGGTAGACTCCTGGAATACCTTATCTGTTAACTGTAGCTATCCAAAGCCCTTTAGCCCAGGCAGACAAAATTGCCTGGAGAAGTCACAGTGGTAAGAATTTCCTGATTTCTCTAATAACAATATCTGACAGAGAATGTAGTTCTTAGCCTTGACTCTATGAATCCCTGAATAGAAATGCTGCTTTTAGTCTCTTATCCCAAGAGTCAGGGATTTCCCAAGCAAAGTAGCAGTGCAAAATCAATTGGCACATGCTAGTCTAAAATCCTGTCTGTTGAAGCCAAGGGTTGAAAGGAGAGGATAAACAATTTAAATTATTTAAACACAATTGTGACTAATATTTACATATTGCTGTGCAGCTGAGTGCACTTTATAGAGGACTATATAATGGATTAATGCAATGTCTTTGATAAGGACTTAATATGAAGGTAGGGTATACCCATATTCCTTCACAAACACAATCTCTTAAGAATTATTTGAAAAGACTGCATAATGTAATGTTTTCTGTGTATGGAAATTAGAGCAATAATCTTTGGTCTTTTTTTGAAAAAAGCTTCAGAAAACTCAAGGCAAGACACTGCAGCCAGCATCAGAATTTTGCAGTCTTTTTGTGAGTAAATTTTGTAAATATGATCTTTAAAATAATGTATTATATATATGACTTTTGTAGGTCACTAACTCATTTTTGCAGAGTTTGTGAAGCTAAATGTTTAACAAAATTGATTTCTGGAAACCGAGTGTAGCTGAGGTCCAAATTTTTTTTTTTTTAAATTACATTTAAGGACTTTGAAGCTGGGTGACTTTGGCCCACATCTTTCTCTTCTTTGGTCTTCAACACTTCATTTATTTTTACATGTTTAACATAGAACTTTTTATAAAAAAATAGACTGTTTGTTCAATACTTTCTCCACCTATGAGCACTTTTGTTACATTTCTTTTTACCTAAGGCAGTTTGACACGAAGGCTCTCCATTGTAAGATCTTACAACTTGTCAGGACAGACATGTCTGTCTGTAATAGGTTGCCTTTTCAGTTGATGAATCTGGATTGTGTCTTTTTAGTAAATTTTAATGAATTCTAAATGTTCTTTGAAAATGTTTGTCTGTTGCAAAATACTTGCTGTTATGTAACATCCAGAAATCTTTAAGGATATTAAGCCACATTTTAACCAAATGTCTACACCTCATTGGATTATTCTAATAGTAACGAATGTATTTTCTAAGCAGATTTCTGTCATAGCAGTATTTAAGTGTGGTTACATATTATTTGCTGATAGCATGGGGGTTTTTTTCCCCCTCCATTTTGGGTGCTTGAAATGAAGATCCCTTTGCACTTTTTCCAGTTACAAGGAATTAAACCGCTAAACCTTCCTAAGGGATGACCCAGAAATGTTTAAGATGTGTGGTACTTCTGTTCTGTTGTTCATTGTGTAATGGAAAACTGATTTTTCCCAAGTGAGTAAAAGAAACCAAAAATCCCCTGATCTGTGTTCTTTTTTGCTTATTCTTTGTACTGTTAGCAAGATGGTGTTTTAGTGTTCAGACTATTCAATGATCTTCCATTTTAATAGAAGTAAATTTCAATAGACATATTCTCATAAATTCATCCTTAGCGCCTAGCCAGCTGTGTTTCAAAGGGAGTGCAGATTTCAATCGATCTACTTCATGTAACTCTGTCTCTTCCACTAGTACTGAGTATATAGATTATCACAGCACTTACTTGGAATTTTCGGTCCGATTAATGTGTGTTTATAATGGAAAACTTTTAAAAGCCTAAGGAACTTTTATCTTTTCATTTCTTGGATCAAATCTATTTGTTAAGTGCTGCTTACTGAGGGTGAAAAGCAACAATCCCTTGCATTTTATATCAAATCAGAATGGAACAATATTTATATTTTGTAGTTGTTCATTATACAGATGGAAACTACAAACACCAGTTGCTTTCATTAGGTCAGCTCTTAGACTATATACTGCTATATACATCTTGCAGTACAATTTTAGTAAAAATTAGTACAAAATTAGTAATTCTATTTATACATCTATGTGTAACTGGTACCTACCTGATATTATAAAAGTTCATCCTTTTCTCATATGTTTAGCATGTTGGAGCTTTCCAGGACCTACTTTTTCTTTTTCCTGAATTAAAAGATTTTTAGTTTAAACTTGATGAAGGGGCAGGGGGCATTTTTAAAATGCATTGACAGCATATTTCGTGGCAGCACTAAATCGTACGTCTAGTTTGAAATCTGTTGACATTCAGTTACCGCCATCAATTTTGCTTTGGTCCTATAGCAGTAGATTTTTGTGAATGTTTTTTAACTAAAACCCACATAACATTATTCAGCAGTAAGGGATGACTTAGCGAGTACAGCAACCTCTGATCACTGCTGCCAAAATGAGCGTTGTTTTGCTATGTCTCTGTTACTTTTTTGATCACATGTGTTTATTAAAGTTGTATGTAATGCACTTTTTTCCTTGGCCTAAAATACTGCTTCTGAAGTGAGAAATTCAGACCACATTTCTGTCACAAGACAAAACTTACTTGAATGTTGCACCAGTTAGCACACCTTTTATTATAGAATTTATGTGCAGACCACCAGATGACAGAATGATACAACAAGTGTGAAACCATGTAATTCTGAGAGCAATATTTTAAAAACTTCTCAGGAGAAGGCATACGGTATTGAGAATTGCATCTAAGCTTAGTTTACATTACGTGTATTGCTTGAAATATCTGTATCTTTATTCTGCAAAACAGAGAAATCATGGCGACTGATTTATAAAAGGGTTGGTCGTAAGGTGTTACTGCCCTTCTGGTTTTTGTGTTTGGATGTTAATAATAATGTAAATAAAGGTTTCTATTTAAAATCAGAACTTGGTGACACTTCATGAGCTAATACTTTAAGGGTGATTATCCAGTATAGGTCAGAGAAAATTCCCTGTTATCACTGATGAAAACTTTGTATAAAGAACGATTTACATTTTATCCTAGTTGGCTGTAAAAGCTGAGGGAGTAACAACTGAGACCTTTCACTTACGAGACACACATTTAGCATGGACACCAACTAGAATTTGTCTTTTTCAACTTAAAAAGCAAGCTCTAGAAGAGCTGAAAGGAGAAGAGGTGGTATCTCTCCCCAAACTTGGCAACACCATACCTTTCATTAAATACCAGCTGCTTCCTGTGTCACATACAAGTCTCACAGCTCACTATTTTCTATAAGGGGACAAGATAACGCTGGCCCTACAGTGATTTTAACAGTCACAACCTCACCATGCCAGACTATGAGCTAAACACACAAGGGCGTGCAAATTTTTAAAAAATCTAACCTCATATTCTTTCTGCATGCACACTGGGAATGGCAGATAGCTAAAACTTTTCTCTGGAAAGTAGCAAAAATGTGGGGGTTTTGGGGAACTTAAGGTTTTTTCTACTTACTTGTATGGATCCAGGATCTCATCATCTAGTAGATTTTTCTGATAATCCATGAAATTTTAAACAAGTTTAATGAAAATACATGGCTAGATTAAGACAGACATTCAGATTTTACTTGCATAATTAAAGAAACCTTTGGGTAGTGGATTTGACTTACCACATGTCATACAAATACTCAAGTCCAATCTTACTTAGCATATATAAAGACTCCACTTCTGCTTTTTGAGCGCGTTTTTTTTTCTTACTCCTAAATTCAAGTACATTTTTTGAGTATGGGGTTGTGGTACCAGGGATCTACATGCCTGGATATAATTCCACTTGATTTTCTGAACTGCAAAACCAGGAAGGGTTTCAAAATAATTTCCATGCTATATTTTTACACTGCATTTCTACAAGGGCGAGTTAAGTTTGCATTTTGAAAAAAATACCTCTTTGTTAGGAATGAAGGCCACAGTTGGTTGAGTCTGTCCCATGAGTGCCCTCAGGCATTTGCCCTTAAACACAGGTAGGAAAGTAACTTGAAACAAATGATAAATACAAATCTCACCACTAGTGCCTGTACTACAATGTATGTAATAATGATGTTCTTATGAAACTACTCAAATAATTCTGTACACTGTGCTTTCTTAGTAAAATTACAGGCTTTTTCCCCTGTGAAAACCTTTGAACAGTAACTGTCATTCACAACATTTACTTTTCAGCAGACTAAAGTATAACTAGATTATTGACTACAAGTACTGAACTCTCAGAGCTGCCTTTTTTAAAAATAACCGTAAAAGTTACACTGCTAAGCAAATGCTACTTTCTCAAAGGAACTGTTCCGGTTTTGAATGTACAGTATAATATTACCACATAAAAAAACCTTCATACAAATCTGATTTTGTTAAAATTTAAGATGTACATTTACTGAATTTTTTCAGTACCTTTAAAAATGAATAAGTTCTGACTTAGCATTTTGAGAAATGGTGTGTGGGCGTTCCACTCTTTTTTATTAACAAATTTCTTCACAACCTGAAGGAATTTATTTTCAAAGAGTACACTGATCAATAATTACACAATCCCTCCAAAAATCTGGCATCCTGTGAGTCAAGATTTTCTCTAATCTTCATAGAGGTGACAATAAAATGAACAAGTAGACGTGGAACTAAAATGTATCCTCAGACGAAATTGAAGAAATTCCATGGTGTTGAGAACACTTGGTGCTGCTGACTTCAGTTCCTGAATCTTTTCAAAGTTCTCTTGAACCATTACCTTTACCCCATGCTAAGCAAAAGCACCTTGGTTTTCTAAATCTTGCTTTAGAGTTGTACTTGGCTTTGAAGTTTTTCTCACGACAATTAAAGATACAGGTGAACTGGAAATTGTTTTAAGGTCCTGTCAACTGTCTGTGTAAACACTGCCACTGCAGGGGCAGTCCTCTTTGGGATGTGGCTGAGTTTCCTCCTCTGTCAATTCCTGAATCCGTGTTAGTTGTATCTTCTTGAAGTAAAATGCCTTGTGAAGTAGCTGAGGTATAATCCAAAGCAAAAAAGCAGGTAGAACAGTGGATTTCAGAGACCTGTATTTCTGACAGCATTTCCCATAATTTCAGTGCGTCTATTCAACTCACTCACCAGTGCAAGCATTCTATCTATTTCAGCCTCAAAGTTTATCCAGTCCTTCAGGTGAATGTTATAATTCATTTAGTCTGTACATGGATTCAAGTCCTGCCCCGTTTGTATCCTCATGGAGGTGCAGCAGCTGGGGGAGATTAGCCCTCCCAGCCTTCCCACAGTTGTCCTCTTTAAAATAAAACAAATGCAGTTTAGTGTATAACATTCTAGTAGAAAGTAGTAAGAAAGGTATTTTTAAAGGTTCCATGCAGTAAAAAACAATGACAACACTGTGAACCACCAATAAAAGCATAGCAGGTATGACAGAAACAATTCAATGGTGTTTTAAACTTCAACCTGTACAAAGCTTGTTAATTCAACCTTCATTTTGGTTCTAAAGCCAGTCATAGATCTCTTCAATTAGAAATAAAACCACAGCATTGTATGAGCAACTCCTCTTGGGCAAGAAGACCAGACTTTGCCTAGGAAGGGACTTGCACTGTGTTTTCCACTGCACAGTTGGAGAGCACTTCATGATTTTTAATGAATTGAAGTCTCTGCCTTCTTTTTAAGGGGAGATTCAGAGACAGTAACAGGCAAGGGTAACTTTTTAATAAACTTAAATTTGTACCTCACCTTTGAGCTCTGGCAGTTTGAGAACTGCCAGATCATCGCCACATTTTAAAAGGCATCTCAGTAAGTAGAAAAGAGTTTTAGATACAAATCTGTCTTGTAGTCTACTTTCTGTTTTAAATTCCTTTTTCTGCTCACAGCACAAAGGCTGTAGTTGGATAAAGAACAAGAAAATACATGATGCTGCCTCACTACTTGTGAGAAATTACAGTCAGTTTTGTTCTTTCTGGATTGCGTGAAAAACCACTAGGTAGCTGCTACTAGTTTAAGTTTAGGCAAAATCAGTGTACTGGTCTTTAATTTTTATTGGCAATTGACTATAACTGGTTTCTTAACTGAGCATCTACCTTTACTTGTTTGAAATTGCTTTGACTTTTAATGCCCCAAGATTCCCAAAAACATGTACCAAGAGGTTTTGTGCAGCAGTAGTTGTCAGTAATGATGGCAGTATCGTATTTCTTGCATAATTTAGAGGACTTTCCTCCTAAGCATTCCGTGAGAATAGATGATGATGTTAAAAAGGTGGTGCATGCAAAAAGAGAAGGGAAAAGCTAAGTAAAAGCTAATGCTTTTGGTGAATTGCTCCCAACTCACAGTGACTTGGCAGATGATGGTCTCTTCACATCTGGCCATTTTCGACGCTGAAACTGCCTAATTTTCAAGCAGCAAAAGGAGAAAAAAAGTTAACCATCATCAAGAAAACAACCAGCACCACAATCTGAAAGATGAGGAAGAAGAATTCAGCCAGAATTTTGACTACTAAGATCAGAACATAGTGTAACATTGAAACAAATAGCTCCAATGTTTCAAAGCAAGTGGGGTGGAAAGGTCTTTCAAATGCCCTTTCAAGCCAGGCCTTTCCATGTGGTTCCCAATCACACACTTGCTCTTTCAGCATGAAGGTAGTACTTAAGAATAATATTGTAACTTTTTATTTTAAATGTACCTGTACTGCTCGTAGCTTCCATCTTTAAGTCCTAGGTGAAGAAAAATTAACAATGTTACTAACAATTGCCTGTATGAGAAAAAATAAAGACTCAAGAATTTAACAAATTTCCTGATGCCTTGTGTAATCTAGTATGCCCTCACATCTGATCCTGCACTGAGCAGAAGTTTGGAGCAGGACGCCGAAGTCCCTTCCAACATGAACTGACCTGTGTTCAGGTCTGTGAGCTTCATAGTGGCTGTTAGGGCATTCTCTCCCTTTTCATGAGTATTGTTCCTTCCTTGTCTTCTCCTGCATCTCAGCAATATTTATCACTATGCTAACGGTCATTCTTCATCTTAAAACCATGACATAACACAAACTGAACATGTACAAAAATCTGAGAATGCAGCTATCACCCTCAGCAGGATATTACTAGTGTAAGTAAATCCTAAAATCCTTTCGACTGATTCAAGTTTTATAATGTTAAGAGTACTTTGGGATTCTTTGGGGCGTTTGTGAGTGCAATAGAAGAGGCACTTACCAAGATCCATGTTCCTGGTTCTTGGATTGCATTGCTTATACCCTCTGCAACTTCTGAGTTCCATAAGCTGGACATGCAGTTGATTAAGAACATTTCTGTCAAGCGTATTCACTGCATTAATTAGCTGCAATAAACAGGAGGTTCTTAGTAACTATTGCTCTGTAATTTGGTAACTTTTGGAATACAGCTGGTTTATTTGTAACAGGAAAGAGCCACGTTATACTAGTTTAAATTATACAGGCCTTAACTTCATCCTGCAGGAATACTGGGTGATTTCAATTTTTTGTTGACAAGTAACAACGATGTATTTCTTGAGCTGTGATCTCAAGGTCTATGATCAGATACCTGATATGGATCGGTATTGAGATCAAAATACTCCAAAAATCCAGTAGCAAATTCACAGAACAGGAAGTTGTGGGTCTCGTTGATTGTCCTCAAACACCAGTACGTGTTGTTGTTGGCACTGGTACAGGCACAGAAAGGGCCCACTGCAAATTGAAGAGTTATAAAGACATAAGCTACATGCTTCTGTCTTTAGCACTGCTAATTACTTTCTGTTTATAGTATTACTTTATTCATAGACAGTTACTCTCATTCTCACTCCTGAGCTCTAAAGCAGAGAATGCCTTCCAGCATCAGCTTCTTCTTCTGTGCATACCTAATCCACATGACATGACTAACTACGGTAACATTTGCAGTTGGTTTTACCTCCTTGCCTTTCATGCAAGAATAATTACAACACTGAAAACAAAGATTATTTACTATAGAGAAGACTGTATGGCTTTGGTTACAGAGCTAATAAAACCAGTAACTACTATCAACCCAACATCCCAGCCCAGTCTAGCCAAAATTTGTCGACCTATTACTTAGTTTACAGTATTCTTACATGTCCACAGGGGAGCAGTTTGCCAGTGCTGGTTGTCATGGGTGAAGCAGGTCAGACCAGGCATGCTGCACGTGTCATTATTTTTAATTCTCTTAAGCAATTTGCGCAGTTTCTTCTTCCGTCTCTGCTCTCGCAGCAGCCACAGCCTGTCTTTCTCCTGTAGGGCTTTCCTGCACACATGAAATATTAGGGTCACGCAAACTCTGTTAGACTTGAACATAGCTAAAACACCCCGAAGTAGCTAATAAAACAAGCCACTCAGAGGGAAAGAATCCACATTTTTAATTAAATGGTGTTTCATACAAATGGAGATGACTCTGCAATTCAGTAGCACTGGGAAAAAAAAGCAGCCAAAGGGGCTTGTAGGCCTGAGGTTTGCAATGTGCTTTTTTCAAAAGCAGAGACATTATCTTAGAATTTACAAGCATTTTGATATGGGTTTAGTTCGTTGCCCAGGTGTCTCTGTTTATGCTTTTTAATACAGGATAAATTGAATACTACTACTATTGCCTAGTGTGTAACTGGTGTGTACAGACCTAATATTAATATTACATTTTGCACATCCTCTTTCAAAGGAACAGGTCTTCACTTACTTGAAAGGATGAAGACTGGATCCTTTGTGTCTCAGTTTGCTCTTGTGTTTTGAATGGTAACTGGAAAATAAAAACAGCATTGCTGGTGAACAACAGCAAGACAGCTGCCCCAGTTACTATCACATTATCAGAATGGATTTGAAGATTTAATCCAATGTCACTTCTTCCTTCAATTTATTAGTGTATGGGATGAATAAAGGCAACCTCGCTCGACTGGATCAGGCACTTCCCAGCCTCACTGCGTCTCTGTTTCCCCAGATCCTTTGTCCACAGTGACACTTGGTGTGCTAACACTGCATTGCAATGTATATCCATGTCCAGCTACAATTTACTGTTTTTTTAGTTTTAACTGGTTGTTTCCCTACATGAGACACATAGAATAAATATATTTGTAATTAAATTACATTTCTGCAATGGAGTATTCCCTAACTTGTTCTGATAATGACAAGTTTATACTACTCTCCTGTCATTTTCCTTCTGAATTCAAAAATTTCAATACCAGCTGTACTTTGTAGGGCTGGGAGGGGATGTGGGGGTGTCCTCCATTATTACTAGCTGGAAGTTCCAGGAAAACGTGAACAAGATGGATTGAACTGTCCCAGCAAGAGCAGTGTCTAACATATCCAGAGATATGCAGAGTGTAAGCAGACATACAGATTCTCACTGGGTTACTACTGCTTTGCCTCTCCAGAAACTCGTACAGTATTTTGCAGAAATTTCCTTTCTCTGGAATTACCAAAGTTAAAAAAAAAGAACAGCCTCAGGCACTGGCAATATTTTCTTATTTATAAAGTTACTACATACACAAATCAGCAAACACAAATTTAATTTAATAAATGTTGTTTTCTAAACAGTACATCTGAATTCAATTAGTTGCCAGATTAAAATCTCCTTCGAAACAAGTATTTTAAATTCTTAAAACTTTTGGGAGCTTTCGTAAGTTTAATCAGTATAACAAGTTAACAAAATAAGATTATTTAAGAACTTCTTCAGTCAAATTTTTAATCTTGCACAGATGTGGGCATTTCATCAACTAATTCTAAATGCTAAATCAAAGCAATTGCAATGCAAACACTTGACCATATGTAACTCAGATGATTAATTTCTTTGATTTCAGTGGGATTAGTCATCTCAATAATGCTATGCAAAAATATAAGTGTACCCTATATCAGTCTGAAAAGAAACATTTTTTTACATTTTCTATAAAACATTCACCAAAAATAACTTCATCTTTACAGTACATATTAAGTAAACTCAGTTTATGTAAACTCAGTTAATCAGTTTTGAAAGCAGTGGATGATAAACTAATATAAACTTTCTGTCTGTTTACCATCTAGAATGATACATCTTAAGCAGTTTTTGACATGGGCTTCCATAACCCAGGAAATTGATGATCTCCATATTTTAGTGGATCTGCTGCTGAAACTATGTTGCAGGATCCACCTGGGCCACATCCACAGTCCACAACAATTACAAACATCATATCTGTAGAGTATGTTGCACCTCTGAGGTTTTAAGCATTATGTTCGAAAAGGCATTCTGTGACACCAAGATAGAGAAGTTTTATTCACACCCTCTCACAGAGTCTACTTGGTAACAGGTGCTTTAGCCGCAGCTAAAGCACAGCTGCCTTGCAGTTTTGACTCCATTCAGACACAGCTTTCTTTTTTTTGGTGATACTCATATATTCTGCCACTGTGGCTGCAGTACTCTGAGTGATACCTGGCTCTCAGCAGCCTCAGAGCTGGCTCTGTCATCACCATGAGCAGGGAAAGGTGCTCCTGGGTCTCTTTCTGAACAGCTTTTCTCAGGGGCAAATTCTGTTTGGGTTACCTTTTGATTTTGGAAGATTTTCTGTTGTGCTTATTTGAAGAGCAAGAGCTCGATTGTCCAGTTAAACTCCTGCCTGGCAGACAGTGGGCCTTGTACTTGTGCAGCAGCCTAACTTCCCCTGAATATGTACACAGGAGTACAGTCAGCAAGCAACCACTGAAAAAACCAGATCCTGATCTTTCCTGTGAGGACATAAATCAGTTACAGTTGCACACTACAAATAATTATTCGGAAGTACACAAAAAAATACCTTAGTTTGTTACAATCACACTCTTCAGGTCGCTTCTTCTTTAGATGACCTCTCACCTCCCTCAGGTTTTTTATTTTATTTTGCAAAGTTTCAATCTTAAAAAAAAAAAGGCACAAAGACAGAGTCTGAAAAAAACCAGCATGATTTAGTGCTATTCTAACCTCAAACTCATTCTACTGTCACCAAGACCTTCCTCTTCAGTACCTTCCACAGCTCTCACCACTAACAAGCATTTTCAAATTATCTAGCTTTCCAGAAGGAAACTATAGTAGGAAAGAGCTGGTTCGGTTTGCCTGCTCTGATTCCGACTGAAAGTGTAATGCGGGGACACACAGTTGCAGGTAGACAGACACTCCTGCATCCACTGTGATTTCGCGTCTTGTGCTCTACAGCACATTTGCAAGGGGAGAAAGGCTGCTCAAAGGAAAACAAAGCCATTAAATTTCAGCGTGTTCTGACACTGGAAAGGGGATGGGGCAGGAGTGATCTGAAATCCCCTCTTCAGAGGTTTTGAGAAAGCAAAGCAGCAAGGTCCTGTCACTTTGCATAGCAGGCTTTAGCAGTGTCTGGACACATGGGAGGATAGCAATCAGCAGTTAATTGTGCCACCCATGAGGTTTATTTTTAACTGCCTTTTTCTTCACTAAATGAAACTCCTGCTTTTGCTCAGTCTGGCTTACATGCAGCATGGCCCATTTCCACTCGGATATTGCAGGCCTCTACACAGCAGAAAAATTAAAGTAATCTAATGTGAACAACGGTCTCTGCAGAACTACCATTAGCCGTCAGTGACCACAGGTGTAGTAGAAGCTCATGACTGTTGAAGCAGAGACAGGACAGAGTGTTCAAGGAAAATGGACAAAGAACCCAGCTCTGTGACCCTAAATCAGGAACACAACTGGACAGAAGTGTGTTCTCATTTCCTCTGACACTCCATATTGGCTACATTTTCTGAAGAAAAAACAATTACAGGACCGTGGTAATATTAAAATTGCCCTTTTTTAATCTTAGCAGACTAATAAGTTTTCAAGTATCTGCCCTGTGTGTCAATCTTTACAATAAAAGGGGACCAAGAAGTTCTTACATAGAACTTCACTGTGAATTTATGTAATTTGGTAAGAGATTACAGGACATCCATCCTTTATGCTTCTCTTTGGCATTTGTTCCATCCTTACCTAGTCCTTAGACCCTCTTTCATACACAATACACATGAAGGGTTTGAGCTAATATTATTGAATATTAGTGGCAAAAGTTTTACTGGCAAATTTCATAGAGCAAATTACCTCCAGGTTCTCCATATACACAATCCTATGAAAAAATTCAATTCAAAAGTGCAAGGTCAAAAAAAGCAGTAGCAAGTGAAAGAAATTAATTCTAGAAGCACCAAAACTAATGAAGCTCACTTTTCCTTGGGCCTTTATATTTGATACAGAAGAACTATGCTTTGAGAGGTTCCCCACTGGGGAACAGGACTACTAAGATGTTAAGAACATCCAGATTAATTTTTTTCCCAGGATGGGGACAGCTTTAATCTTGTCTCATAAGGCATATGACATTCCTCAGCTGTACTTTCAGTTGCAGTTCTCTCCTCCACTCAGCATCTTGTCTTCACAAACTTGTAATAATTTAATTATTTCTGAAATGTCTATTCTGAAATCAGCCAGCAAATTCAGAAGGTTCCACGGAGGGACAAAGACACCCGGAGGCAGACACAGGTAGTCAGCACGATCATATCAGCCCACAACACTAAAAACACACACTGAAAACATCACTGACCTCATGGTCAATATGAAGTTTATGGTCCTTCCAAGCTTGCAGTGACCTGTACAGATCTGTGTCACACTGAACAGTATCGTTCTCCAGGATATAGCACCTTGGCATGGAAAAGCAAACAGTGTTTATTAGAGTGGATATACACACGGAGCAATGCAAACTGCTGCTCTTAATAACACAGCTCCAGGACAAATGAGACCATGGATTGAAAATGACATGCAGAATTCAAAAAACAATGTTCATTCAAGAAAATAAAAGTGTGCTCTGAACCAGGAAGGAAGTCTGGGTTTAAGTTGCCATGGAAATTTTTAAGTAGAAAAATTCAATGAGAGTCTTTCTATCAAGCAGAACCTGTTGACTGTTTCATTTTTCTATGTAAATCGTGCTACACAGAATTCTTGCTTATTCATTAGACTTTCTGCATAAATAATCATTACTAACTAGCAAGCATTGAAACAATTACTCAGAAGCAATTTCCTGATGCATAATTAAGTGATGCAGAGGTAGGAGCAATGATAAAATACTTCCTTATAAGATGTATTACTACACCATAAAGAAACGAGAAGAAACTCAAAAAAAAAACCAAACCAGAAGCAAAGAAGTTTTACTATTTTCTACAAAAGTGATAAAATCTTTCAAGGAAATCTCCTTCACTTTGAAAGCAAAACACCCTCTGACAATATAAAATCTTTATGTTTCACTAACTTCTAGTGAAATCCAGTTTTTAAAATTATTTAATAAAGAAGAAAGCAAAAATCGCCACTTGACAGATTTACCTGGAAAGTTTATTAGGGGTTGAATACCATGCAGCCATTTCTGAATGCTTGTTTAAATTAAAGCTGAATATTTGCAGTGCTCCTTTATTTTCTTTAAACCACCTCATGTATGTTGTCCCACGGCCTTCTTTTCTGCTAGGGAAGGCTCATGAATAATGTACAATCTTCCTGACAGTTCCTTGTACAAATCTGGGATTCACCCACTAAGGCAGCAAAAGTAAATTCAATTTTTTCCAGAAATAAAAAAACAAACAGTGATTTATGGGTCCTGAACATTCACGAGAGCACAATTCTCTGATGCCTACATTTCCTCATATTGGTGAGTTTCTAATTCACTTCTGTGAACAGAAGTCAAATGGAAAACACAGATACCAACAGCAGCTACCTGGCTCCTGCATGTTTACATGAGCTAGTCATTAAACAATATAAAGCATGTAATCAATAATGACTGGCAGATTTTCTGATAACTCACGAATGGAAATGGTGACTAAATGAATTGAAGTACAGCTGAAGAGACATTATCAGTCCCTAGATTCACCACCAAGGAAATTATTTTTAGCTGTTAGAGTGGTCAGACAATTGCCTTCCCTCTCTCTCTCAGTATGTTCCATTTCCCAATACTCCTGGTCCATCCAACTTCATTCATAATACAGATTTTCCTCTCCTAGCACTGATTACAGAAAACTCTGTACAAAGCAACCACTGACATAAAACCAGTTCATGCTCCAGTCAGGGCCTTCAGTCTCCAGCCAGACCAGGTTACCCCACTGCACACTGATTTCCAGGAGTAAGGCCTCTCCTGGTTTCATGCAGGTTTAACACCCGTGTTGCCAACAGTTTTGCTTGTTCTCACTAGAAACATATGCACTGATGAGTGGCTACTGTCTCCACCCAATGCAGAAGACAAAAGCACTGCTGCAGCTCTTCAGGAGCTTCATGCCCCTCTGCACTGACAAAAATAAAACAAAACTGAAGACTATTGTACACATGGGAGTAGTAGTGTAGCTAGTGTACTAGACTGGGTATCCAGCTAGTGTAGCTAGACTGGGTATCCAAAAGGGACACAACGTGCTTAGCACAGTTCAACCCACGCATTTATGAAAAAAGCAGTCACTTAAGGAGCAAAAGCTTTTAAAAACCTACCATGTGCACTTACCTGTGGGTCACTTTGATTAGATTAGGGGTTGTGTACTCTGCAATGCTACCAGTGCCACTATATTCTCCCATGTCTCTGTCTTCCTCCTCATGGAAAACAGCCCTCTGCACTTTGTGCCGCTTGGTGATGTTCCTTGGTAAGATGGGCTGGTATCCATCCTCTAAAGCCAGGTGATAGGCAGTTCCATCCAGCTCAACAGATACGGAACGGATAGAGCGATTCCGGACATAGCTTGGTTTGAATTCTAAATGGAAAAAGTGGAAGAGAAGAGCAGCAGAAACAGCATGTTACAATTTGCTCCTCTTTGTGGCTCTTGGAAGGAAAAACCCCAGCCCATACTGTGCTGTTTGGAATTAACTGGGTGACAGTGTTTGTTGCAGTTGTCCTCTGAGCTGCTGCTTCCTTAACTTTGGCATGGATGAAAGTATGGATGGGTGGACGGATACCTCAGAGCATGAGAGGGCAGGTACAAGGCAAACACAAAAGAATGGCAAAGGGGAAAAAAAATGGTCTAGTCCAGCACCAGTGAGAACAAATAGCTCGTTCAAATGGATGCTTGCTCTTCCCCCACAATCACCAGATGGCAGTCACACCTTAAGCACTAACTGCGACAGTCATGACAGCCAGGCCACCAGTCACCCTCAGGGACCAGTTCTCTGTGCTTTTCTGCTGTCCACCATACAATTCTTCCCTGCTAGGATTCCTGCAACACATTCTTGAAGTCGTCCCAGTATTCCCAGTACTCAGCCTGAGCCTTTTCCCAGTTCTATTCTTCAAGGCTAGGGCTAGATCCTTGATTTTTTTTTTTGGAAGGGATTAATACTTGAATCTTTATCCACATGTAATTCTTTTCTTTGCAATTCTTTCCCTGATGTGCAGCCCAGACAGTTTCTCCATGAAGCACCACCCTCCAGTGCTATGTACTCCCTCAAACTTTGCTTCTGCATTTGCAGCTCAAAAGCAAAATTAAACATTTGTTATGAATTGCCACTGTGCAGTACGAGATTCTCATTGATCTTTTCCCTATTACTATTTTCCAAAGTTCTCCGTTCCAGCCCAAATCCCCAGAACTCCTCTTCTGTTTGGTCTGGAATGGCAAAAAGAGAACGTAGTTATGAAATCTAAGTCTATATTTAAACTTCCCTGCTGTATGGTGGGGTCCATCTCTGACTGTATTTCCTGCTCACTACCAGTGACTGCTGAGAGTCACTCATTAGGCACAATCATCTCATTCCTTGAGAAAAAAAGTACAGCCTAGGTACCACAGACTCTCTTGTGCTTCCTGCCCGAGGGAAGCCTGAGGCTTTATTCTGTATATGAGGCTTGGAGTTACCACAGACATTACTAGAAACAACTGAGTCCCTTGGATCCTTTGGTCACTTCTCCTTTAAAGAGACCGAAACACACAGCACACCTCATGAGATGGGACTTCCCTCTGCAATCTCATAAAGGCAAAATTCAACCAATGTGCCAAATGAGAAGACTGATCCTTCTTGCAATCCCAAGCTCCACAGAAAGGCCAGCTTCTTCAATGGGATAATCTCTCCAGCAAAATAAGCAGGGGGAAAAGAAAATATGGAACCAACCAAAATTGACAAAAAAGTACCTTAACTGTCACACTCTGGCATTAATGCAGAATGACTTTTTTCAATAAGCCTTGCATTCATTTCAGATAGATTGCACAGTCTCAAAAGTTGTTTTGCAGTCTGAGGGAAGCAGAATAAACATCTCCTCCCACCTGAAACTGGGCCAAGCACGATATTTTTGTCATTGATAACACGAGAAAGCAGAATACCAGCTGGATTGTCTGGCTTTGCACATTTTCCATGTGTAGTTCAAAGTTTACTGCTGATATTAAGCCAGGTGAGTCACAGCTGAAGGGATAAAAAAAAGCCACAAAAGACTAGCCCTATTTCAGGCACCCATTCAGGAAATGTTTGAATAAATGAGACGGAAACTCCCATCTTTTCCAAGGTAGGAAGAAGTTCTAAAAAGCTACACCCTACCAATGAGATTTAAAAAGCTACACCCTACCAATGGGATATAAACTCCCATTTCTTTAATCATTCCTTCATTTTATCTTGTTCAGCTCAGCCAACTAACAATTAATCTTCCTTCCAAGTCTAATACACAAATCCAGAAGGCTGAACCTCAGTAGACAGCCCCAGGGAACCATCAACTACATATCCCTGAACAGCTAGGAGCTAGGTTACTCCTCCCTTTGCAGCCACACTATCACAGCCTTAGCACTAACTAATTGGTGTGGAGTGAGGCACCTCATAAAGGACTGCTTCTCTTGCTTTATCCTAACATGCTACCCACAGTGCTGACTCAGTGCTGTGATTAATATCAAATTCTGAAGTGGTTAAAATATTTAATAAGATCAATATTCATTTGTACTGTGCACTCCCATCTGCTAAGTGGACTGCAGGCATAAATACTAATGTTTAATTACTTATTAGTCAATTCTCCCCCAGGTTTTACTTTCCAATCTATTTACACAGCCTACAAACAGTCAATCCAGGGCTCTTAAATATTTGGCTAAAAACATCGATGCTCCCTTCTTCAGGTTACTGAAGTCTGACTTTGGTAAGCTCTCTGAATCTGATGCCTCTCTTCCTCAGCTACTACAGAAACCAACTGTCTTAGAGATGGCATTGCTAAGAAGTTGCAACCTCAAAACTGAGTTACAAAATGGAGTCCAGAGGAATTTAAGCCAAGAAAGCCAACTGCTTTCAGAGCCCCAGTCATCCAGATGGTGTCGTACCACTTGACCAGCATGTTTGTCTTCACTGGAACCTGAAAGGAACAATGTTTTCCACTAATATCTATGTATTTTGCATTTGGTAGATGAAAGAGCTTTTTTTTTTTTTTTTTTGATAACACAAAGTAAAACTGGGTACTGTAAAGACATTTTAAAAAAATTATCTCTAGTGTCTAGAAATATGGGTTAAGTTTAGAGGTACTTTCTTATATCCCATTCTCACAACTGCCATTAAAAATCATAGTTCAAATGCATTATCTGTAAAATAATGGACTTTTTCTTTTTACTAAAAAATAATGTTATTAAAAATGCCATTTTGATCCAGCATTGATACCACCTCAAAAGTACAATGAATGTCAGGGAAATTTGAATAAAAATGCACTAGCCTCTTTGTACACACTTCTGTTTCTTTACTATTCAGTGTGGCCTATCATCATTTTCCTACATGCAGCTTAAGAATTCCTTTAATCACATACACTCACTCATCACAGGAAGAAGAGATCAAATCCACAGCAAGAAAAACATAATAGGCCACAACACACCCAAAGATTTTGAGAGCTCATTATTTGCTTTAAACTTTCCACCTACTGCAAAGCTCTGTTTGATCTTTCTTATAAAAATAAGAGCATACTAAAGAAATAAAGAGGACAAAAATGCAAACATTCCAGACACCTAAACCCAGACATACCAAATATTCATGTTTATGGGTTTCTGTCGCTTAAGTGCATTGCAGTCAAGTTATGTATTTTTACATTGTCCAAATGGCACATATATGACACGGCCCTGTTGTGAAACTGATTTTACTCAATTTAGAAAACACCATTGCTGGCTAAATGCACCAGTGCACCTGAAAATGCATTCTAAACCATGCCTACACTAGAAAGTAATTATTTTATCAAAATGTCTGGTGCTCCAGCCTCTGTACCAGCAATTTAGTCTGGTCTTTTACACCATCTGTTCTCACTATATGTAACTGGTTTCAATCTTTCTGAAAGACCAATCCTTATACCCTATTAGGATACCCTTATACCCATTATACCCTATTACAACATGCTTGATGCACCCTAGATGCAGGGCATCCATTCTGCTTTTCTGCAAATGACTGTAGATTGGCATCCAATAAAATGACCTTTTGCAATCTATCTCTCTTGCGCACAACAGAAATGAGTGATCAGGGCATTTCCTTCAAAACTTTGCTACTGCTTGGAACTACTGCATTAATGTGAACGTGACCCTTAGTCCAGTTAGAAATTTCTATTTTCTGTTTGGCAGTTGTTCAAACTAATGAATAGCATTTACTGGCATTCAAGCAGGTCTGCAATGTAATCTCATGCACTCATCAAATTCTGAGTAGTAGACCCCAGAGGTACCCTAACAATTATGCAACCCAGTACAGACCACACTTTATCCCAAGTCTCACAGAACAGGTCATAAAAATCCAAATGCACATCATGAGGATTCAGGTCACTCTTTTAAGTAACCATAGTCCAGTGAGACAGCTTTCCACATAAGCTGTTTTGAAAAACCTTGGTATGTCACCTCGACTTGTACTGCTTTGGGCTCACTTGCATTTAGTGTGTGATTTATTAGATAAGTGCATGTAGAAGAATAGCCAACATCAATGAAAAGGTCTCTGTCAATAGGTCCAAGCTAACCTCTTCCCTGTATATATAGCACACCCCGGATGTGGGAGGAGGGGTGGAGCATCTGTGGAGGCAAATACTTTACTTTAGACACGAGCAATGGCAATGTGATTTTCAAGATCCTGTTTTATGTTGCTGAAGTTTATGCCTTAAGGTTCAATGAGGCTAATGAGCTGAAGGGTGTAGTATAAACTCTGTCTCATCTGAGCAGAACACAGGGAAAAAAGTACCATTCTGATCCCTCTGTGAGAGGGAGCAAGTTTCACTTTTTTTTACCTCAACTTCCTACCTACATAAACTAAAGGTAATTATACACTTAACCACCTCCTCCTTTGGATGTTGTGAAAATTAGTTAATGTTTAGAAAGCAACAATGAAAAGTACTTAAGTAAGTGTTAAGTATTATCAGATAGCACTATGTTGCCCTCACTTTGTTTTCCTGTCCTCATTAAGTGCCTTCCATCTACTGCTGTTGACTCCCCATGACTTAACTTCCTTCTGTGACTTAAAAAAAAAGTAGTTAAATAAGTACAAATTCTAGTGTTCTTTACAGATTGTCGGCTGTCGCACATATTTAAATATCAAGTATAGTTGATCGAACCAGTAATTTTTTTTTCAACTAAGAATTTGCTTAGTAACTGCTAATCAGCTTGCAAGACAAATATAATGGGAGAAAATAAATTTAAACTCTGTGTTTCAAGTTTGTGCCATTATATAAAAAGACTAATCTGCTAAATAATTAAGGCTCTGTATTTGTGGAGTGAAATGAAAGAAACATTACAAGTAACTAATAATTCTGTGTTGCCATTTACCTCTAATCTATAATTAAACTACATACTTCAAATATACGTTAGTCTGACTAAGGTTTAACAGAGTCAGTAAAATGGGCTTTCTGAAAAAGCACTAATCTGTGCCAAGGAAACCAGTAATAGTCATCCCCTTTGGCTGTTATGTCTGATTAAAAGTCAGCCTTGTCTCTGCTGACTGAGCAGAAGAAAAGGATGTTGGAATCAAGCAGCTTCAATAACAAAGTACACACATCCTTATTGAAAATAAATTACTGAAGTAACAGCTCCAAGCATTGCAGGAGCTACTGAAAATGGAAGTATTTGCTGTATAACACTGTTCATATTCCACGGCCTATGTAATTGTGTGCAATTCGCCTTTTCAGCATGGACACTGCATTTCCCAGAAAAAAACATTCTTCCTACAGCCAGATATTCTCAACTCTGATTGTCCAATATGAGACATGCTGTTTCATAGTTGAGATACACAGGAAATATGTTAACACAATTCAATGCCTATGATTGTCAAGATGTCACATCTCAAGATGTGAGTTAGCAAACAACAGCTTTCTAAGGCAGAGACATAAGATGCAGTGGTTTTGCTTACTTTTCCTGGAGAAGAGTTTCTTTCTCTGTCTGATGTGGCTCAGCTTGTATTCATTCTCTTCACAATTGCAGTCTTCGCTATTCCTGTTGTAATACTTGGGCAAAATATTGGAGGTGCCTTTGCCGTTGCTTGCAGCTGCCAAGTCTGCCATTCCCTTGCACTTGTGCAGCTTGAGTTTTCCACTGGCATCTTCCACACACTGCCATTTCTGGAAGACAAATTTGGTTATTAAAAATCTGTCCCAACTGTGGTCTGTCTCATGGCCAGCTCCAGCAATTTTTCAGATATTCCTTGTAGTAAAATGGGGCTCACCTATCACCTATTATTAAACCAGATTTTTGTAATCTTCCATTTTCAGACAAAACAGCAACTCTTCGGAACACCATTGCATTTGTTTCTGAGTTTGCCTCTTGGAGGCAGAACAATTGAAATTTCTTTTAAAAATCAATACTACAGCTAAAAACATGAAGGTGGTAAGTGACAACTTTCAGAAGCATAACTGCAGCATAAACCAAGGACATTCAAGCCATATCCTAATCCTGAGAGTCTTATTGTAACTCTCAGCGCAGTGGGACCAAAACCTTCCAGCTTTATGGAAGCTCTCCAGATAGAATCATATACTGGCTTGGGTTGGAAGGGACCTTAAAGACCATCTTGGTCCACCCCCCTGCCATATGCAGGGGGACACCTTTCACTAGATTAGGTTGTTCAGAACTCCATCCAGCCTGCCCTTGAACTCCTCCAGGGATGAAGTGTTTTCCAGGATTGCTCTACAAAAGCGCCTGTTTCTCTTCAATGACCTTTCAAAGGGTCAGATCAGCTGTGGAAGTCCTCAGCTGCATAAGTTTATCTCCATCTTGAGTGGTTTTCTTAATAGCTTTTTCCCTTCAACACACTTGGGCTTGACTTGTAAGGGTGAGCTGCACTGGATGTCTGAAGTGAGAAACCCCTCCCTCTCGCACTCAAACTAAACAAAATACTGTTCCTGATCTCCAATTCACTCTGAAACTCAAAACCTGAAGTAACTTGCTCACAGTTCCTTCGTGCTGCTGTCAGAGCTGTATCAAGGGCAAGTTTAGCTGCCTTCAACCTGGCACAGAAGTTCTACTCACTTCCCAGGTACATCACAAAATTATTTCACTTACTCCTTAATTTATCGACCCTTTGCTAGCTACAGAGGCTTAGAGACAAATAAAAACATTAAAACAGTAGCAGTTGCTACTGTTTTAAAAAAAGCTTCTCAGAAACACTCAGCTTCTTGTTGAGGTCTTGAGAAGTGTTCCTCTTCTTCCCTATTACAAAATCCTGTAAGTCAGTTCCTCCAGGACTCACTGGAATACTGAAATTTTCCAAATAAAAGAACAGAAATAAAAACAGCAGCATCTTCCAGGGAAGATGATATTTTACCGCAGCCTGCAGCTCTATGAGGGAGACTCAGCCACTTCAGTTTGCACAGCAAGGTGTGCAAACGCTGGGACAACAAAGCGTATATTTTTTATTGACATTCACTCCATTGTTTGCAGGACAGTAAAGTAAGAAAACAAGATCACTGTGCTTTTATTATCAGACTTTAATAGGAGTCAGAATTGAAGTGGCCAGTTACAGCACATTTACCTATCACTGTGGCAGAACCTCTCATTTAAAATGATCCATTTTATGGTGTACCCACTGATTTCCTCAGACACCTGGATGCCAAGTCTCCTGAGCTGTATCTGTGTTCAGCCTCCTGTACAGCCCAAGCCTTGCTCTGATGCAGATAAATCCAGCTTAACTTACAGCACAATGAATCAGGAAATCAAGGAGAGATACTGACAATAAGATCTTTGCATGACTATCTTCATCTGTAAAGCAGTATATATTTACCTAGATTCAGTAACAAATTAATATCTGAAGAATAAATTCCTCTCTTACTTTTATAAATGCCTAACACTGATTGATGTACATACAGACTGAGGTTTGAACTAAAAGTAATTTTACTAGAATAAGCAATGCTTTCTTTCACAACTAAAAGAGATGTAAAAATGTTTGTTGCTGTTTCCAATTTCATCTGAACATTATTTTTGAAAATATATAAACAAACTGCATTTTCTGCTCAGTAGGGCTCTATGCTCTAGGTACCTTTTAATACATGAAAAATGAAGTTTCAACAGAGGGCAAGTTCAATGTCATGATGAGAATTACTGCAAGTACTCTGATGTGTGGCCAAAAAATTTTTTTTCTCTATTTCTTTCATGTCTTGTCAAGAGATTGATGCTCATTTTTCCCCTGCAGGTGAACTGGAAAAAATCCTTTCGTTTTTGGTGCAGCCGTATGCTACAGTGAAAACATCTCAAAGACTTTGCTGAAGGGCACATTGTATGCATTAGCAGGCCCCACTGCTGAATGACTACAGTGCAGATCTACCTAAATTACATTAGAAGCAAACATTGAATACATGGCGGGGGGCAGGAGAGCAGAGGAAGGAAAGTCTCAAGCCTCTACTTCTTTCCCCAAAACAGATATGTGTGAATATGTTTGGGATTCAACAGCTTATCCCTGGTCTGCTTGTAGGTCCAAAAGTAAATTCTCTAGGTTGATATCATAGCTCTATCAGCTGCAGTCATTTCCACAGGACGCTTTCAAATTTAGGGGAAAAAGGCAGGAATTGCAAGAAAAATGTGAAAACCTCTCTTAACTGTTAGGAAGCTTTAAACACTGTTAATTCTGGCATTTGAAAGTGCTTTCTAGTGCACAGCAGACCATCTGCTCTGTGGAGAAGGACCTGGGGGGTCCTGGTGGACTCCTGCAAAGCATGGCAGAACAGCTACTCAAACCATCAAATAAATGGCTTTTGCAATATATCCTGAAGTCTATCAAGCTCACATTGTGCAAAAACTTTCCAGATACCTCCTTTTAACATCAAAGCTGTTCCAGCTGGAGATTTCCCACCATCTTCAGGCCAAGTTAGTTGCTGTGCTCATGCTTTCTATCACCAGCTGTGCTATGCTTGTTCTGATGCTTCTGCTTCATCCCCTATCCACACTTCCCATTGCACAGCTTATGCTACCCAGCTATTTGCTTGCAAAGCAGGAAGTCTGGGCTTTATTAGTTTAACAGACAAGTTGTTGGCAGTGAACAGAAATCTTGTTCAAATGCACACTGCAAAGGAAGAAAAAAATCAAACCACACTTTGAAACATGTTCTCTCCAGCCCAAACTATCTGCTATACATATCCAAGACTAAATTAGGACTACAATATCTATGAAACATGAATCTTAATGGCAACAGTTGTAGACTGAACAGATGCCTTGTTCCCTTCCAGTAACACTATTTACCTTGAGCATGCAAATGACTCATTACCAGAAAAAGACATACCGTGTTTTTCTGTGTGTTAAAAACCTATTATTTCCTTCACAGCCCTTATCACCATGAAGTGGGTTTTGCATTATTGTGCATCAATGTCTTCTTACCATTACAGCAATCACAGATCCAAAGTCATTATCTGAGGCCCCAATCAGAAATAAATAGCCATGACTTTCCCTGTAGGATTTTTTCCTACAAATCACTCATTTCCCTCAGTGAATGTCTCTCAACTGACACTGCTTTCTTTGGGGGAAAATAGCCAATCATATAAGTCTTGCTATGAAATATTCCATTGAAACATGTATTTTTCAGAGCTGAGCCCTAATTCATCATTCTGTGTCTCTCAGCAGCTGGTTTTTGTTGGTTTTGTGGTTTTTGGTTTGGGTTTTGTTTTTTTTTTTTTTTGTTGTTTTTTTTTTGTTTTTGGTTTTTTTTTGGTTTTTTTGTTATGCCAAAGAGATGCCATCTTATTTTACAGAAAAGTTAAAAGTGAAACAGTTTGATCACTGAGCTGCTAGCAAGACTCCCTAAGAGCTCTAGGAATCCAAGTTTCTACATGATAATAAAGTCTTCTGCCTTTGCCAACAACCTGAGAAAAACACATCAGTAATATCAGTCTTTAATTTATGCAGATGCTTTCTGAACCCAGTGTTGCTGCCACATTAGATGGTGAGCTACAGACAAACTGCTTTAATGGCTAAAAATACTCTAACTTCCAGTCTAAGTGATTCATGAGTAGTCAGGATACACTTTTTTCCTTTTATGAAACAGTGACAGTTTAGAGTAAGAGTTACAGTTTAGTTACCTCTTCTCTGCCATGGTTTGCTCCTTGTGCTACTTTCCATAAGCTAATGAGGACAAAGTAACAAAATCCAGAGAGACACACCCAAGACCTCACTCTACAGCAAATTCTGTTGTTTTTGCTGGCAGCTTCTCCTACTGCTCAGATGGTACTAGGTTCAGGGAACAGACAACTTGAATTTACCATTGTTTGTCTCATACACATCACTACTTCTCTGTTCCAGTTGACTGAAAATAATCAGTTCATGTCTTCTTCACAACATCTCTCCGATTCACGCAGTCAGACCTCTCTCAGCTATTTTTTTGACTGATTATGCCCAGTTCCTTAGTTCTTCCCAAGAGGTATTACTTCCTTAACATTTTAACATCTTTACTGGGTTCACCCCTTCCCCCAGTACCTTCTTCCTATTCATCCACTGGCAAAGGATTGTTTGGTTTCCTCTACTTCGTGTTATCAGTATATAAATGAAGACCACTGCCTGGTTTTCATTCCAACGTGACACAATTTCATTACACTGACTCATGATTTTTGGAGATTTGGACCGCTGAACCCTCAGCTCAATTTCAGTTGTCACACACTACATACCACTCAAACCTTGAAATTATTAGATAGATGAACAATTTATTGACAGAATATTTTGAGAGCTTTTTAATGCCACAAACTGTAGCTGACATGAGGCAGGTGGGACAATCACAAATGAAGAATCAGGTATTCAGCTAATTTTAAGATTACAATTATATAATGAATTTATTATTAATATAATAATTAGGTCGTGGTATCAAATGGTCCCAGCTGCTGCATTAGGCATTGCACAAGCTAAGAAGTCAGCGTAGTCTTAGCAGAAATTACATTAGTTGTGAAGGAAAAAAACAGCAGCACCAAAAGGGGAATTGATTTGTTTGAGGTTCCAAACTGAGCCTCTGAGACTGAAGCCAGTTTCCTGACCTCCAGTAGTCTTTTAACTAAAGTACACCACTACCCATATCAGGATATTTGTAAAAGCTGGGGTTTTTATTAAATTTTAGTGTCAATTTCAGCAAACTACATACAAAAGCCAATACTGTAATGACAAGAAGTTAAAAAATCTCTTGCCTAGAAATGCAAATTTCTTGAGTTTGTGAAGCAACAAGCAAAAAAACCCCATAAGTAAAATAGCCTCTGAAAATCATTACAGGCTATTTCTAGTTCAAGGAGGAAAACAGTTTTGTTAATTACAGTTCCTCATAAGAATGCAATCCTCAGATAACAGCCTTAATAAATCATCATTATTTTAATTTTCATTTTATCGGTTCCAGGGCTGATACATTCTTTAATGTATGAAGTTATCAGCAAGTCATTTCTTGCTATAATCACAGATTAAGAATTTGATCCTGAAAGTTGATCATCTGCAACTTTTTCTGAAATTCAGGAACTCCAAAGATCTGCCAAAAGTGCTATTGAAGTTATCTAGACTCTAGCTGGCTTGATATATGTCACTTATCAAGAGAACTTAAATTCTTTCATAACCTCAGGATATCTCTGCTAGCAACAAAAGTACCAATAAACCACAAAAGATGGGAAGAAAGTTTTGGATATGTCTAATTTTTAAAAAGATTACTTCCAAAACCTGACACTGTTTCCTAGGTCTGGTTGATACAACCTCAAGCTACAGCGGCCTCAGAAAAAGGAGAAAATATAAGCAATTTTTTTTCTATTGCTCCTCCCTTGGCACTAAGCAAAGGCTAATAATGATTGTGGTGGAATCAGGAATATGATGTAGAAGTGCCTTTTCTGAACTGCCAAGGAAGGCACACACTGATCAGAAGAGTTTTCAACACTGGTATACCATGTTATGTGAGAGAACTAGGGGCACCAAGCAAGTAAAGCATGTGCTTTTACTTATGGTATCTTCAGGCCAGTTACAAAAGAGAGTATCCCTTCATGATCCTGATATAGTACAAAGTGATTGGAGGGAAGACTCTATGTCAAACCTTTCATTTGCAGAACACCTGAAAGAAACAAAGTGCAAACATTTGCATTTTGAATGTTCTCCTGTGAAAACTGTCATATAAAATGATACTTCTAATGCTACTTAAAGGCAATTTCTACTTGTACCAGATTTGCATGTAAGTAAAGCTTTGAAAATAAAACACATTTGAAAAGAAAATAATGTGAAATCAGGCAACTATTTCTCTTCAGGAGTTAGCAGTATTATTGTACTATGCCAGATTCTGCTAAAGAAAAAATTACTATCTTTTAATTTTGAGAGTTCTTACATGTACAGCATAGATTCCCTATAGCAATCAGCACTGCTGCAGGTATTGCATGTTTATCAAATGTGCACAAAATTGGCAACTTACTTAAAGGGAGATTTTGTGCAGCTGTTGTTATGAAACTGTGGTGTTACTGGGAATACTCTACAGAGCAATGCTGGTATCATAATTGGCTTCCACAAAAGCACATTAATGCAGGCTACTAGATAAAAGTGGGTCAGCTTCCACTCACCAGCCAGCTTCGGATGAAAGGCCAAACTACACTAAAAAGAAAAAAAATTGTGTGGAAGTCATTAGGTACTAGGATAATTTTTTTTCTTTTTTATTTCATGTGGGAAGAGCTCATCACTTTTAAATCCTTGAATACAAAAGCTGAGCTGCTCTTTCATCTGATTCTACAGTCACCCTTTGTTGGATGCAAATAACTAACACACACCAAACCCTAATAACTGAAAAAGAAAACACGGCAACACACAGATTCCCATTGCTCTCACAAGTATTTACATATATTAACGATGCCAAAAAAATTCCACACAGTGGACTGTGAAACAAGTTTTTAGACACTATGAATAGCCTCTTCTCCATGATCTTGCTACTCTCTTATCAAAACAAATACAGGTTAAGGAGGGCGACAGAGATTTGCAAAAATCACTTTGTGGCAATAGACCTGTACTCACAAACTTGCATGCTCACAAAGCAGAATTTCAAATTCTCCATCTCATATTCAAAGCTTTATTTACCTCTCCTTTAAACTCTGCCCTTGTCTCTTGTCCTTCACCCCCCTCCCTGGGTCTTTGCTCTCCATTTGTGCTTCTTGTCTCCTGCTCACACTTCAGATTCCCTGGGACTGTTCAGACTTCTCTATGCATGGAATAGCAGGTCCCCAAAACTTGTTTAAGTCAAAAGAAAGAGTCCCAATGACTTCAGCAAGCTTTCAACTAATTCTGACCCAGACAGGTATTTATCTTTGCATCAGGATATGAAAATTCACTTTTCATACTGAATACTCCAAGTACTGTTAAATAGTGTCCTGCAGGATCAAAAGACATCTGCTAAATAACCATTGCATCTGCATAACATCAACTCCCCAAGGCTTGTTATTAGCTTGGGCTCATTCTACTTACTGTGCAGAGCTATAAACAGCGTCAGCAAACAGACAACACCCATTTGTCATTTGAGAAGTTAGTCTTCCTTCACTCTGAAGAGATTTTGAGTGTACTCATATTTAGACACAATTTATCCTCAAATAAGCACATTCATCTCCCAGTATTCCTATTGTCTAGACAGACTACTAGGACGTATTCTCTAGAGTAGGGGTTAGAAGGATTGAGATTCCTTTGAGAGCCCTTCACAGATTTTAATTGACTTGACTGTTTGGCAATTTTTCCTGATGTCCAACATAAATTTCTTTTTTTGCTCAATTTCATCCTATCACTTCCTATTATGCCTGACTGAACTGCTCAAAACAATTCTTCTCCTCTCTGTCTCCTGACAATGAGGATACAGCACAAGCACCTCTTATTAGCACATCTATACTGCAGAATTTACTGGTAATTTTGACTATGGAGTTGACATTTTATACTTCTCTTGAAGAGAAAATAGTGATGGGAAAAAAAAAAGTTATGTTTCCCCACCCTACTTACTGGATAATGTTGTAGTAGAAAAAAGTAACTTTTCTTCCAGTTCCTCAAATAACATTGCAAATTCATAAAACAATGGCTTGCTCCCATTCAGCTAACATTTCAGCTCAAGACTTTTGATGAACTACTGCATATAGTATTCCTTTAAGTTTAGTATTTTTACAAAGAACAGAACATTATAATTGCTCTGTGTACTAAATCTGACATAGAAGCCACAGGAGGAAAAGAACATCTGGAAAATTCTTATACATATAAATTGGATTCAAACACCTAAGGAACAATGGACTCATTTCACAGGTGCACTGAACTGCATGATCAGCAGAGCCAAAAGTATGGAGTCTGGCCTTTGACAGTAAAAAAATTAACTACTGCAGCCTAAGTAGCCCATTACTGACTATAGCTTGGTAAGTCATTCATATCACGTCTGCAAGAACAGTTATATTCCACAGACTAACTTATCCTGACAGCCCTCTGGGCTGCCGGAATATGAGGTAATACCAGTGTGGTAACAGATACATTAGCATGTGGACCCATTTACCTTCACCCCTTTGTCCACAGAATGTGTTATAGTCCTTGGAAAGGGGTTCTCTGGCCCACACCTGCATGAGAGAGCAATGACACAGAGTCAATTTTGCCAAGAGTGGTGAATTCTCTGGAGATAGCCATGCTTTGCTTTTGCACTGCCCTGATAAATTCACAAAATCCTCTCCTGTGCATGTCAAGACCATGTATGGATACTACCCTAATTTTTTTCCCATTAGTTTATTCTATGTAACTTGTATGTAAAGTGAACATATTGTCATATCTGCCCAAAACAGTTAGGCAACAAGGGAAATGACACACAGTCAATGAGCTTTATACCCATATACACACAGCCTGCCTCCAGTCATAACTGCATGTGTGTTTTCCCAGTGTGTTTTTGTTAAGAGGAAGGATATACTGAGTTAACAGAATTTTATCTTCCCATTACTATATGTAATTCCAAGTAACAACAACAAAATGAATTAAAGAGAGAATTCGAAGCAAAGCAAGCTGTATGTATTTAAAAAGGCCAATCAGTTATATACATTGTAGCTTCTCATCACTAATGAATCCCAAACCAATTCTCTTTGGGAAATAAAACATTAAAGCAGCCTAGGCAGTTTTCTCAGTGGTAGTCAGGAATCAATACAGAACACTTGAATCAGCAATTTCCTGACTGACAGTCAATCTCAAAAATGCTGTAATAAAGATTTGAGCAAAGGTTGCAGAACAAGCCATTTGATTTATACGCTGGCATTGATGATGTGGTGAAGGACGTTGACACAGTGAAGGTGTTGAGCTTAGCCCAATTGCAACTGCTTATTTGCAGTCAGGGGTAACAATGCCCTACCTGGCCAAGCTGTTCACAAGCTGTTTGATACTCAGCTCGCTGACAGAGGTCTTTCACACGCTGGTATTTGGGTAGAAAGTTTTCTTCTTGGGCATCTACCTTCTCGTTCTCCCTTTTATGCAGCAGTTTACTGGAAAAGAAAAAAAAAATTATTCTCACATTAATATTAACTCCAACACACAAATACAATTAGCTGAAAAGACTCAGAGGAATAGTTATTTTCCGAGTCCACAGCACCTCTGGTAGCCAAAACTTAACAGTCCAGTAGAAACTAGCATTTAGCCTGTCCAATAACACACAAGTTATTCATGTCCTGCTCTCAAGGAGCATACAAAAACATATAAAATCAAGACACTGTGTTACATGCCTGACTGACAGGCAGTGGCAACTGTCAATATAGAGAGACCACATCACATTCTACAGGGCTGCACTTCACAAATCCCTCATGCCCCCATTTATGTACTAAGGCAGAGGTGCAAAGGGAATGGCCAGCAGATGAAGATGCAGAGAGGAAGGGTTGTTCATAATCCTGTGATACAAGCAGGAGGCTAGGGGACAGTAGCTGAGAGCAAATTGGGATGCCTTCCCATCTCTCAATCCAAGTAAACTCCCCTTCCCCCACCACAAGAGCACATTTATGCAGGCTGTAGGCAGAGTCCATCCATTCCCTCCAATCACACAATCACTGCCATTAGGCATACTGCAGCCGTGTCCCTGCTGGCACAGCTAAATGGCTTTAGACTGCAGCAGAGTGCTGCTTTGGCTTTAGCTATTCAATATCCTTCTATTTAAAAAGACTAGCCTTTGTGATTAACACTTTCCTTACCCTCTTTCCACGAGGAACGAGTCTCTCCATACTTTCATCCTTTTCTTTAAATGAAACCTACGAGGAAACGAGGAGAGGAAGACGCAATTCCCACAAAACCAGTAACCAAGTTATGCCCAGTTTTCTCTCCCACCCCTAATTCCAACAAGAAACATGCCACGTAACTGCACAAGAGGACATCCAGCTCTATGAAGCAGGAACATACGCCTCTCCACTGAAAACCACAGGACATATGTCTCTCACAGGAACTAAATCCACAACAGGTTTACACAGGACTATTTCTTCAACATAAGTGTGTTGAAGGCACAAGAGATTAACTGAATTTTCCTTGTTCACAAAGGATCACAAATTAAATCAGCATTTCCTGACTCAAATTTGGGCTCTTACTCTGCATCTACCCAAAAAGTATCCTATTCTAAAGCAGCTGCTCCATTCCCCCTTTCCCTCCACCCAGCTACTTGTAAAGCAAATAGTTCTTCCCTTTTTCTGCTGATTTTCTCTTGCAAGCATTCTCCAGCAAGTCTAATTCTCGTTCTCAGTCTTTTTCCAATGAAAGTACTGCTGGAAAGTCTTAAATAAAAACTGCAGTTTTTAGTGCTAGCCTGTCTTTATATCATAGTCTGATATACAACCATCGCCTTCAAGTATTTTACTATTTATTCAATATGAAATGCTTTGCTACAAATGATGCCATGAAGACATTTAAATCTATAACCTACATAGCTAAAGACCTTCATGTGTAGCCCTCTCACTTCTACATGGACTACATTTAGTATACAGAGATGCCATTCATGCCATACATCTAGAATATGAACACACCAAAATGAAAATAAATAACTGAAGTGAGTTGTATACATTAAATAGTCTTCAGACTTTCCAGTGAATGATGTGCTCAGACAGATGGTGATTTTATTACATTTTCCTTTAAATTTTCTGCATGCTGCTGAACAATTGTTCAGACCCTTGTACAAACACATGCATGTTTCCATGCAACATTTTCACTTCTTACCTATTTACTGGTCTCTCAGAATCCAGCAGCTTCAGAATGGATTTACCATCCATATCAGATGGAATATCCAATCCAGCAATATCTAGAATTGTAGGTGCGAGATCAATATTCAACACAATGTGAGGATTCCTGAAAAAAACAGGACAAAACAGTTTAAAGTCTATACAATAATACCAAACAACTCCAGTTTCCACAGAGTCCAAGGACCTGAAAGGGCTTATTTTGTGACACCTGGAAATAAAAGAGGACAAAATCTGATTCTTTTCCATGAAGGGAATTAACATATAATATATAGATAAGTTGCACAACCTCAAGGAGACTAATACAAATATTTAAAACTTTATTACAGAGCAGTTTTGAGAAAGTAGAGTAGTTCATAAGGTAAAGTCAGTTAATTTTTGTGCAAGACAGTTTAAAAACTGTTGGAAAAACTGTTTGGGTGTCTTACAGACTCAAAATGCCTGCCAAATATGCTGACGACTTTCTTAAAAAGTGGATTTGGCAGGTAGCACATGCCTTACCTGTTTCAAAATCTGGTACAGAAATGAGTACTTCAGTTCCTATCACAGTAGGCATGTTCTGAAGAGAGCATGAGAAATATATTGCTAGGCACTAGTAACAACTAAAAGTGACGGTTAATTTACAGTGTGAGACAGAAAAAGGAAAGGGATGAAGAAAAAAGCAGCACAGGGGGAACAGTTACGAAGAAAGAAAGTGAGAAAATAACAGCTTGAACTACATGCTAACACTACATGCTACAGCACTAAGCATGTAGAATCACTGTGTTATGATGTGCAGGCACAAAGAAAGGATGGGACCAGATGGGCTGCAATAAATATTAGTGCAGAATTCCAGCTCAAAATACAGGACAGAAGAAAGCTGTTAAAGTCACACTATTTAATGAGATACTATTTAAAAATTACTACATCTTTGAGAGAGTAAGCAAACAGGCACTGACAAGGGCATAGGTGATGAGTTATATTTATGTACCTGATTTGATTTTAATTACTAATAATTATGATGTAGCATATTTGGTAACTGAAATGAGAGGTTAGTAATGACTTGCTACGGTGATTGCTATTAAAATTTCCCTAGTACCAAAAGGGAGTCATAACAATTATTCTGCAGGAAAAACGTAAGGTTCACACAAAACATGGATGACTGAAGTTCTACCATTTAAAGAAAATCAGGCTGAGAGGGAAGATCAATTTATTATCTGACATATTCCCTCTCCAAGGTGTTTTATCCTGTTCTTCCTATTTGCTCTACTGTGACAGGCTCTGTTCTGTTAAGAACCTGTCAGGCTGATTCTTTCAATTCTAACAGAAACATGTTTTTATCTTCAGAAGTCTTTGAAAAATAAAATTCAGTGGGAAGGTTTCAGAGCTTTTATGGATATCTGGGTGTAAAGATCCTAGAACTACAGTAGACACAATGTGGCTGGTCTCTAGCCTTATATGTTGCAGAAGCACTAGCTCAGGCACTTGGGCCACGTTAGCATTGACTCTCCAGGAAGGCCAAAAACCGCAGTCAAAGTGAAAGAGAGCAGGTTTTTAGAAGGCTATTCCAGCTCATTTGAAATTCTGGGCTGCTGCAGACAAAACTCTTTCAGTGCTGAGGTAGTATGTTTAGTCTCAAGTGAGGAATCCCTTCCTGCTCTTTAGAGAATATTGGCTTTTTCACATGCAAAACTGCTGAAAATAAATCAGAAACACAGTGCAACATCTACAGAATTTAAAATTTTTCTGCCTTCAGATAATGTGAATCAATGAATTTAACCAGCATATGGAATGAGAGGTTTTTAATAACTATTTGCTATCATATTACACACTAGATCCATTCCTCTGTGGTGAAGAAAAAATTGCGTGTGGAAGATTGTGTGTGTTAATTATGCTAAGTCATGCACACTGATATAAATACTAGGCAGCAATTTATGGCACTCTGTCCAAAATCATTACCTAAGTGCAAATATTTGCTATCTGAAATAATTGCTTAGAAAGTGTATTTACTTAATTTTTTTAGCTGATCAAAGCTACCATTTAAATTAATGGTTACACTCAGCATGCTTGTGCGCATCCAAATAACAGCTCTAGCCATGTAGTCTCAGAGAATGAGCCAAAAAGAATATTTTGTGGATGCTAATATATGAGCTGGTCTTTATAAACTGAAACAAGTGACTCCAATGTTCAGCAATAATTATCTACATTATACAGTACATTTTTAACTTTAAAGTGACAGTTATGTGTATAATTTGCACTCCTCAAAAAAATGTTTCCTAGATTGGACAAAATTCAAAGTGATTTTTCAACTCTATCCACAAAAGTGCAGTGGCTTGTGCTGCACACCCATGCAAGCAAAAAGGCAATGGCCTTGAGTTTGTTATACAATCCTGTGCTATCAGTTTTGCTTTCTGAGGAAACATATTTTTCTGCCAAAAATAAGCAGGATGGGCAGAACTCTGTGCCTCCATTTGGCTGCCAGGTCAATACAACTAGAGATGTGAACATGAAGTTTTCAGGTCACAACAAACACAAAAGCAAAGAACTTACAAGGACCCCGCCTCCACATTTGGTCCTCGGACATAGAATGGGACTCTGACATCAAACTCATATGGCATGGACTTCCCTTTCACCAGCCCAAACTGCCCAATATGATAACCGTGGTCTGCTGTGTATATTAGATAAGTATTTTCCAGTTCTCCTGTTTCAGCCAACATATTGTAAATCTGAAAAAAAGCGAAACAAAATATGAAATTTATTCCACTGAGTAGCTCCACATGTGGAATGCTGCATATCGCTTTCTGCCTATGTGTAACATATAAATAACAACAGCTAAGGATAGCACTGAGTTATCATAATGAACCACTCTGAATAATACATAATCACATCTTAATTTTACTAACTGAATATTGTGGCTATTACAAGACAAAATTCTGTTTTAAGGTAAAACACATTAGCATGCCATTTCAAAAATGTTTGGGTTCAGTATTTTACATGAGAGCTGTCAAGATAGTACTAAATACATACAGTAACAGAGATAAAAGTTTCAAGGTGTCACTTCAAAATTTTCTCTTCACTTTTATCTTCTTGCAGCAAGTAGTTTTAATAAAATGACAGCCCTTTGAATCTCACACGTATTCAGGCAGCACTCAACAACCCTGCCTTCAGACAAATGACTCCCCATTATGCAGAATATTTGCAAAATATCTTCCAGATAAAAATCACTCAGTCATACTCTCTCACTATGGAGAATTACAAGGAGATTTAAATGTGAATACTTCTACAGATTTACTATGTGAAATGTACCAACTTGAGCATCAAAGATCAATTTTTATGTGACATTTTCACTTGAGAAAGGTGAGAAGGTGGTGGAATACCACCAAAGTGGAGCCTCACACAAGTGCAAAACATCAGTACAGGAGAAAAACTGTTGTGTTGGTTTGGGAGTTTATTTTTGGTTCTTTTTCAGGTTGTTTTGTTTGCTGGTTTGGCTTTTTTTGGTTTTTGTTTTGGGGGTTTTTTGTTTGGTTTTTTTGGGGTTGTTCATTTTTGTTTTGCTTTTTTTGAGTGTGAGATTGTTTTGCTTTTTCTTTTTAATTTTGAAAAACTAGTAACATACATAATTCAATAGAAAAAGATCGGGCTAACTTGGTAATTAGAACTAAAAACCAACCTAACTGATTTTGCCTGCCGTGAATCACCCAGAGTGAAACCCTTTTACTAAACAGAAAATACAAATTGTGTGGCAAAACCACCAATTTCCCATAATGCTGGTATCTGATCCACCTAAACAGCTTCATTAACATGAAGCAGAGATCATATTTGCCTGAATCAGTAATTATAAGACATTAGTAACAAGCTTATGCAATGCCATCTACATAATTTCATTTTTGCCTTAGAGGACTCCCCTAATTTTATGTTCTACCTTTTTTGAATAAGAATGCCAAGAGATAAGCAGAAAAACTGCAACACCTTTAAATCTGCAAAACCATTCTTCTTCAGCATAGCTTTTAGTGAATCCAGACATTTTGTTGAAGACACATAGTTTGCATTAAGAAATCTCATTGTTACATGATGCAGACAATTTTAAAAGTACTAATCTATGTATTTAGTTACTTCCAGTATTTAACCTCCTCCAGGATCATTCCAGTTAGGACTCCTGTATCATCACTTTTTGCTGCTGCTGTTTTCTTCTCTCAGAAGCTCAGTGTTACAGGATCAAAATAGACACACATTTAGGTAGTTATTTCCAACAGGTTGTAGGATGACTTTATCAGAGGATACATTTTTAGGACTTATGATGTGTAGTTTTTCAGGCAATCCCTTTCTTTGCCCCTTTATCAGTAGTGGTTCTGTGGCAAAAAATCAGCTTGTTCACACCACCCAACTCAGGGTACCTGTCTTTAGGAGATGAGGAACCTTACACATTGAATTAAGAGACAAAATGATCAGAGGTGAGAGGATTACATATTATTAAAAAACTGATAATTTTTCAAACAGTCCTGCTCCTCCTTCTTTCTCCTTTATCTTCATATGAAGGACAATGTGGAGCTTAACTCAAGAAATAAGCACCTGTTTAGCCAAAAAACAAAATAAAAGTGACTATTAATCTTACCATCTCCATAGAGTCATCCACAGACATGAGTGTCTGAAGGCGCTTTCTCTGTAGCATGTTAGTGAACTCCATGTGTATAGGCTTCATGGGACCAGTGTACCTCATTATCCAGTGCTTGTCTGGGTTTGGAGCATAATTATAACTGGGAGTACTAAGGAACAGAGAGAAAATCACAATGTTTCAGCCAAGTAGAAAAAAGTCATAGTAATGAATATTAATTTCTATTTGATCAACACTATAGGAAGTACTATCTGAGGCGCACGAGAAAATATTAAGATTATTTTTGAAATGTCTTCTACTTTCATGTTATGAAACATGGGAAAATGAAAACCACTTGGAGGGGAATAAAATCTATGAAAACATTAAACATACCTTATCTTTCCAATGATTTTGAGCTAACAAGTACACATTTCAAGGCCAAGAGACTTAGCCTTAGAAGACTTAACTCCACGAGTATGATCAGGATGAAGCATGTATTACAGAGCTCCTACTCATGCAATTGCTTTGTTTTCACTCTGCCCACATTAGCACCAAATACTATGTCTTGTGCAAGCTGTTATTAAAAATAACTATAGAATTTGCTGTAAAGGTTCTACTATGTTCTTTAACAGCTTTTTACAGCTCAGCATGACTGGTTACTTGAATATTGTCACACTTATGCACCAGAGAAGCACAGGCACTTTGCCTACTGGTATCCAACTGCATGTGAGCAGCAGAAGTGGACAAATAGCTGGACTTTAAAGACCTGTGAAGAAAAGTGGGATGAGGAAATAGGGCTGTATTTTGAAGACTTATTCCAGCCACCAACTCCTTTGCTTGAAGTCCCAGCAAAATCATAAGAACCTAGTTCAATGTCTCCCTGGAATCTCACGGTCCCTCCAAGTTCTCATGGTCCTGGGACATCATTAAAGTGATGAGGAAAAATACTGTCCATAGTTTCACGTGGTTGGAAATCCCAGGAATCACTTTTCTATGCATAATTATATAACTTTAGTTTAGCTGAACCTAAATAAAAGATTTATTTTACCACCATGATGCCAACTCTCTGCATAACCAACTCACTAAAAGCTATTATTAGAGCTTACATTTGCAAGAAATACTATTCTTACGTACTATATTTATTCCTTATTACTTCAGGTTGAAGTCCACGTTTTACAATTTCTTCACATCATGGCTCAAACACATCATGCGCTGAGTCAAACATTATAAATTACTTTTCCTACATAATTTGGTTAGGCTTCCTTTTTTCATTCAAAGCACTAAACTCAGCCTATGCAAATGTAAATACTCATTTACTTTCCTCTTAGCAGCACAGAATTTCGTAATAAATTCCTATTTGAGAAATTTCTACTTTTGGTTTTGTATAGGCAACAGAGCAGCAAGGTTATTAAAAGTTATTAAGCTAAAAATAATGTAAGTTGAAACTTCTAATCAAAATACTGCATATGTAATGTATCTTTGAATACGACAGTCTTATGAGATTTAATATAAATATTAAACTAATCATCTGACAGTGACATTTTTTATGCTGAAGGACTCTATTAGATGCTATCTGAAAAACGTGCATATTTAGCAAGGGGAGGCTTCTTCATACAGGGAGGAAAGGGCTGGTGCCTATTCTCTCTGTATTGTTAATAGTCTCTTGAATTTCAGAATGCTATTGTGGTTGAAATAATGACATTGCCTCTTTGAAAATGCTGACAGTTATGGAAACTGTTGCTATGTGATACCCAGAATGAATCAAAAATGCTTCACAAACTCCTTTTCCGCTTACTTTGTGACTTCCTGTCTGATTTGAAACCTCCCACTATTTAATCCAACCAAAACCCACAATTTTCTTTGATTACTACAAATGTAACCCTTTAATCCTTAACAGATTTGTCTGTCTTATGGGAAAAATACAAAAAATTAACATTCCTAGAAGCTAGCTGAGACAACTTCTTCCAAAGTACCTAGAAGGGAAGCCCCAGACAGATTGCCTTTGACTTTGAAAAAGATGGATGGTAACATGTACCCTCCTCTATTGAAGTAACATTTCTGATCACTGTTAAACTGCCCAGCTGCCACATTCTCTACAGCTCACACTGTAGGCAGCAACAAAGGAAAACCATGTAGCTGAGGGATTTGCTCTGTGAATAATTTTCAAACAAGACAAGACTGCAGATGCACATGGAGAGGAGCTCTACAGAATGAGATGGAGAGAGTCTGCAGTATAGGGTAGAATGGTCATACCAGCCAGAACACGGTACAGAATCAAGAGAACAGCAGCATAAATCAGCCACAGAAGTACATACCAGAGCTCAGAAGCAAAGCAGCACGCTGACTAAAATCCATACCACTGGCTTTTAGCTATTACTAGCAACGCCACATGATGCAGTATGTACATCAGTCAATGCCAAGCACTACCCTCCCGCTTTCCCTTGGCTTTTCTTTTCCACAGAATCCACTTACAGACTTCACCAGCACTGCCACAGGAAAAGGTGGAGGATCATACCACCTGGTGTACTGCCTTTTGCTTTGGGGACTAGGCAAAGACTTTGTTCAGGGTATTGCTTACTGCTTTAGGGCAATTTGTAACTGTTCCACCTGCATTCTGATCCTTCGTTACAATATCCACATGACAATGAAACAGTAAGAACTGCCTGCAACCCTTTATCATTGACAGATCTATCTGTCACTGAGATTCCCTGGAATTTGGGAACAAGGGGAAAAATGGAAAGTAGAGAACTAATTTGCATCATTCCCTCACTGTATGTACATGTTCTGCATTTTTACATTTATTCTTAAACCCAGGCCAATGAAAACTCTGGCAGATTATTTATTATTATTATTGTTATTGTCACTATGCAGTGCTGGAAAATTTGTTTAGAAGACAGCTGTCAATTTCTTTGTGTGAGATGTATAGAAAATCCTGTTTCATGTTCATATCCAAAAGAAAAACACGGTTCATAAATCTACCAGGATAATTTATTTTTTTACAAACAAAAATTCTTTTCAAAAAGTGATACTTCCTGTGTAATTGTTATCACTGTAAGAAAAGTCATCTAAAATAATTAAAAAAAAACCCACAAAAGTGTAATTACTTTATAATTAGGAAGATAAACCTAATTTGTGTGAACAATCAAATTTAAAGTACTGGCAAAAGAAAAATAGACGTATATAGTCTGTATTTTTCATTGCTTCAATCCTTCTACTCTTTTTCATTCAGCTAGGAAGTAAATTGCTACAGAATGTTGCATGATAATCACCTCCAAGATCCAAATGCCTTCCAAAGGAACCTAATAAAATTAAGGTCAGTACTGGATATAAGCTATAAGAAGTTGCTCATTGGGCATTTCTGTAATTTTCATTTCAAAGAAAATGAAAGAGCATAAGATGGCAAATTAATTGCTGATGATCTGTGCCACAGATTCTCTTGGACACAGCAGAAAATAATGGAATATAAAATTCTAAGATACGCAGTAACCAGACAATGAAACAAAAGAAACTTCTCTCAGATTCTATTTTAAATAAAACAAAAAAGCTCAAATGGCTTTCACTGGACTTTGGGCTAGCCTGAGGAGCTCTGGCCATCAACTGACAACAATTTCCACCAGTTCCCAGCTCCTCCACAAACCCAAAGTAAAACAGAATTCCCCTCAAAAAGGAAGGGGGAGAGGGCAACATATAGGAAGAAAGTTACAGATGTTGAACATCAAGGAAGGCATGAAGCCAGTAATTAGAAAACTGTAGGAATGTTTTCAGTTGCATCAAGAGGTGATTTGGGAGAAGCATTCGTTTTGCCTCCATGTGAGGAGATACCTGTATTGCAGCATTAAGAGCTGTACATGCAAAATGTCTCTGTGCTATAAACAAGAAACACCTCAACATGGAGCTTATGAACATGTTCCTTCAGGAACCAGGCGATACTGCTTTTGGGATCTGTTCAAGACATTGTATTGGGCCATGTCCAGACCTACCAGCTCATTCAGAAACAGCCTGTGTAATTTGGTGCTGCGGGCCTGTATTTCTGTTCTTTCCATAAAAGAAACAGGAGTAATATGTATTGCATGCTATAGTTTATAGGTAAGGACAGGGAGATAGAGTTTCTTCCCCTGAAGAGATTATAGCCCAAGAACCAAATTTTGATCACCCTGCTCAGAATAAAAAGTGCTTTACTTCCCAAATAGGTTGTAACAATGTCCAATGAATTCAACACAAATCTTCCCATTTATCTCAATGAGCTACAATTCTGGGTTCTAGATGCAGCAGTCATTCTCAACACACTTGTACTGGTCTGAGGAGGTACCAAAAAAAATAATCTGGAAACTCTTCTTATATATTTGTGACAAAGTTATGCCAAGAGTACTATAAAGAAAACATTGTTCCCTGAGGTACCCAGAACTTCCATATTCCAGAATCTGAAAATCAATAAAAGTTTTTGGTTTTTCCTTACATGTGTTCTGAGGCATTAGGAAAGAGTTGTGAGTACTGAGGGGCTGAATCTTCAGGACCATGAGGAGCAGCATGGCTTATAACCATCAGTACAGGCCTGTGAGGATACATCTTCTTTGATATTCTAAAGAAGGTAATACTGTCATTGGTAATCAGATCAGTCAGATAATCCTGCAAGTAGAAGCAAAAGTATAATGAGACACTTGAAAAGGAATTTCAAACTGGGGGGGCAATAGGAAGGAGAGGTCTGAGGTATCATAAGAAATAGGAAAAAAGAAGCTACTTCACTTAGAATGGTACGAGGAGGAAGTTGCAGATACTAAAAACTCAAAAAATTAGAATCAAATAATTCTTTCTTCACTGCCTAGAAATACAAAAACCAACAGCTTCTAGCTTTTTCTCAGAACTGAATGGCACTAAAGGAGATCAAACAGTACCCTTTCTTCCTAAAGCGGGTAATTACATGATGAAAAACACAATACTAAATACAATGACCGGGTATGAATTTAGAAAAGTTATCAGTGTCAGTGTCTTCAAGGTGTATAGTCCAACCTTACATGATAAAAATAATTCGAAAACGCGAATGGCTTGATGTTCTTTTTTTTTTTTAACCTTCTTCTGAACCAGAAATCACTAACATGAGAAGATGGTGGGCTAACTGAACCAAAGACTTCATTCAGTATTACAGTGACAATCTGATAGAGATATAGCTCTATCACACACTGTTGAGAATTTAGAAAACTTCCTGTAGAAGAGTTGGACCATCTCTGTATTTTATAAGAAGTATCATTATATCACTCTTATAATATCTGCAAGAGCTATAAGGATTGAAGACAGGATTTTTAATGACAAGCCATGCTCTCCCTTAGGTGCTTCCCTGGAAACATTACAAATATAAATACCCCTCGAACATGAGCAGGATATGAAACTACACCTTAAAAAAGAAAAAAACCCAAATAACTGTCATGTCACAGCAGAATGTAAAATCAGACATAATATCTGCCTCTGGTCAAGCCAACAGGTACAAGGTGTGGTACAGACTGGATTGCATCTCCTTTTGAGTACAGCCTTCTGTCCACGGTTAAGACACTTGCTCCTCTTCACCTCTGTCAATGTCCTTGGTCTGAGAAGTCAGCTTGTCATTCAAAGAAAGCCTTTTCCATGGACTATATTTACTTCCCCCAAGTTATTTCTCATCTATCCCAGAAGAAGGCCGGCAAAGTCTCCATTTATAATTTTACACACTTGTACAACACAAGGCATGACAGTTATGAAACTGCCGTGATTATGACTGTTACTGGGATGGCATTTTCACTGTAAATAAGCATTAAATGAAGGACTTCCACTCATAAAAGTACACAGGAGATGGGAAAATGCACCAAAGCAAAACTGACTCCTGAACATGCTTTCAATGCCTGAGACAATATTCATAGTTGAGAGAGAATACTTAAGTGATTACAAAAATGCACTGCCATTAATCTTCATCATGCTGCTTCTTTAGGCTGGTCAATCATTTGAAGTGTGCAACTCATCTTTGATTTAGCCATTACAAGAGTATAGTTTTCCAATTTCATTTTAAAGATACAGATTTCCACATGGTCAAATTGAAAATCACTGCAAACCCAGCATTTACCAGGCCAAAAGACCAAACAGAAACATTTCACTGAACTGATTTCCAAAGAGGTTTTTTTAAAGGTCCATACTGTAGAGGTTGTAGTTGTACAAAGTTAAAGTTAATCTAAAAAATGTTGACAGAAACTGAAAAAGAAAAATCAAAGTAGAATATATCCTGTAAGAAAATCTGAAAGAATTTAATTTTCAGAAGAGTTTAGCAGTTACTTTAGATGTCAGAATAATCAGTGATTTTTTTTTCTTGTTTTCCACTGGCACATAATTAACATTAACTATGTTAAACAGATAGGACTAAAAAAATTCATCTGATTATATTGGTCCTTGCTGAGAAATCACATTTCCAGCAACAAAAATGGCAGGAAAGAAAGAGAAAAGAGTCTTCCATTTCAGCTTCTGTCTGCTCATTTGAATCCAGTGTTAATGTCAACCAGGGATGTTACTCTGCACACTGTTTTTTACTGTAGCTGCTTATTATGCAAGAATATGAAGATCACAAAAAGTTTGTATTTCCATCATCCTTATTTTTTATTTATTACCAAACTCCGTAAGAAAAAACTCAAACAAGTGAAACGTAAACATTTTCAAGTCTTGCACACACAAAAGAGAGCTGAAGGTATTGGAACATAAAGCTCCCTGTTGGCTCCTTGGTACAATGAAGATGGAGAACAGTGCCTATGAAATCACTTGGCTGACACTGTTCCACACAAGATATATTTCCATCATAACATTTCAGTACACAGCTGTAAAGATTAGCTCTGTGATTCTTCACAGATCTGAAGGAAAATAGAAGACAAATAACTCTGTACACTAGTTCACCCCTTCCCCTTGGCAGCTGGTGATGGAGAAAGCAACCGTAGAAAACTGTGAAGTTTTATCTCTCAGCACAAAGTACATTCAATTATAAAAGGCAAATAGAGCAAAGGAAAGTGGAAGTCCCAGACAGGAAATCCCAGACATCAGCCTTTTAAAGGAGAAACTGGCTGTGAACACTATGTTAATGAAACACAAATAGGAAGGTAGGGTTTGCGATCAATAAGAGAAAGCGAACAAAACACATGTTAAACAAATATACATTACAAATCACTCCAGAGTGAGTCCACTTCCTTAGTTATACACTAAAACTAGAGCAGTTTATAGATTTAGTCACCATCATACTACAGAGTCACTTCTGCCTACTTTAGGACTTCAGTAAAGCTGGTTCCTTTGGAAAGGAACACTTTTAGCTGAAACAAACGTATTCCTGACTGCAGTCAGGTATTGAACTGCAACATGTTAGATGAGGAAAAAATAAAACTGCATTTGACAATGACTATGAAGCATTTTTGTAAGTTTGGTCAGGATATAACATCCTTGAAAAGATATTTAAAAACATATACAACTGTATGCACAGAAATACAAACATAATACACTGATTCAGAATTATCATAAATAGTACCAAGATTCTGTGAATACTCCCTAGTATTGTGGCTGTGAAAGAAGTTCCTTAAACTAAAAGGGTGGGTCTAGCTGGAGAGAAATGGATTCTTATCTCATGAATGCTTGTGTAACTCCACTGCCACAGTAATTATCATACAAAGCACAGAAATAGTTAACCTGAAACATTTAAGTCTACTTTCACATCTTCAGTCTGTAATATTTAACACAGTCTCAGAACATTTTACTTGTTTACACTGTTAGTAACAATGTTTTTGGAAACATAACCCTCCCAGAATGGAAGGTAACAATGTCCCAACACTACTGTTACTGGTTGTAGATAATGTTACACATAGCAGCTTTCAAGTACAAAAAAAGACTGAAACCATAAAGTGCAGCTTTCTTGTGGTTGGGTCCAAATGCTAATAGAAGTATATCAACAGGACCTACCCTGGAGTAGTCATATCCATGCTTCTCCTTCACTCCATTTCTGCAGAGTGTGTAGTTGTAAAATCGAGAATTTTTAAGTAATCCAACCCATTCTTTCCAACCAGGAGGCACGTAGGAGCCATTGTATTCATTAAGGTACTTTCCAAAGAAAGCTAGGGGTAGAGAAGGCAGAAGCATAGTAAGAAGGCATAACAGAAACACCATAGTTAAATTGATTCATTCCTTTCTGTTTTTTCTTAAAATAACTTTGTTCTCTCCATTACAACAGATCTAAGACAAGAGGTAAGTTCAGAGTCTTAATCTTGCCTCTGTTTTTTTGTAATTTATATCTCCATAATGCAGATATTTTCATTTACAACCTATGTACAGGAGAAACTGGACCACGATTACCATTATACTTTCTTTTTCAGTACCTGATATATTTGGAGTCAGACCACACATTCCTCCTCCCAGACTCTTCTCTTCATATCCTTCATGATGCTGAGCTGCATCTATTCACCTTTTAGTGCCCCACGAAACTGCACTTACCACCAAGAGTGTGAAATTAGAACTCATGTTTTAAGATATTAACACTCTACATTTCAACATGAATGCTGTGCATTAGGTATTTTGAAAATGTATTTAGAGCACTGCTCTTCTGACCTATTTCAACAGACAATTTTCCAGATATTAACTTAGGTTCTGAACATGAGCCTTGATTACACATAAAGATTTGTTTATCTCTCTAAAATCTTTTACTTCTGTATCTGATACCAGTTTTCCCCAGCCCAAAGTTGAACATTTGCCCAGTCGTTAGTATAGTGATGGAGTGGGGCGAGAGAGAGAACACTTCTGTCCTTTTTTCAGATGTATATCCAGCAAAAATTACTTTTAATACTTTTTGTCCCCAAGAGACAATCAGAGGGAAACAGATGAGAAAGTACTCTCAGCATTGCATGGAACAACCAGTTAGCCCAAAGGTCAACTATATCTTGCATTCACATCATGGCCAAATATACTCTTAGACTGACAATGTACAGTGGAATAAACCTAGTGAAATTAATGAATTTACTGCAGAAATGGGATTCTGAGATAAAAATCCTGTCATTAAGTATTAAATTTCATTCCATGGGTAGGATTTTTTCATGAGATATCAGTTCTTTTTAGGTATCAGAGTAACTGACCAGATTTTCCAAAAATCAGTAATTCCTCAGTACTGAAGCGACCTTCAAAATGGTCAACAAAATGGTCCCAAGTCAGCACCTTTTGTGACAACCGAAAATATGACACTACTGTAAGGATTAGAAGATGTGACGTTAGTATAATTACCTTAGTAACTGCAGGAAATCTAATGGGTTGCATAAAACATACAGTGAGTCTTCTGCATCTTAAGAGTACTTTCAAGGAGGGGCATAAGACTACATTTTGTTATCAGATCCCTTTAGTTCCTTCATTGAGGTACTTCACAAGGTAGACTAAGGGCAGAAATACAGGTGTGTATACACACACCCATTTTAGTCTACTGCGCACTGATGGCCAATTTTTCTCTACCTTCTGGCACACTGACAGCACAGTCGTCCATTATCACAGGGACATACATAGAGTAGTTCTAAAGGCAAGAGCCTTTACACGCACAGCTCTTCTCTGTAACTGGAATAAAAAATACCAATTAATTAATGAAACATAATGGTTGTAAAAACCATGTTGTACAGTGGCCTGTAACCATTGCAGTTAGAAGAATCTATAGGTTGTTATGCCAGGGAACTAGTCTGATATCTAGCAGGACAAAGGCAAAGCACAGTAATCTTTGTGACACCTTTGCTCTTCTTCCTGAATTTACATTGCACATTCCTCAGCTGTGGCCAAGGATCAGTGCCAAGATCTATTTACAGAATCAGGGGAATTGGCTGGAGGGGAGCAGATGAAGCCAAATAAAACAAAAATACCCAAACCAAATACCTTGAAATGGTCAACAAGACCAAAGCATGCTGATGGTGAGCCAAGTCTTGCTTGTCCTTCTCAGATAAGCAAATTCTCAATGGAGTTGGGACCAAAGTCCCCTTTCACTAATGCCTATGACAGCTTACCAAAGTTTAAAAACAACTAGAACTGTAAGGCATAAGTATATTTCTGACTATCCCTCTCAGGCACCTTTTGAAAGTTAAAAGGAAAAAAATGTAGAACTTCTTGTTAAGGTTATGGAGACTTCTCCACAGGAGGAAAGAAAACAGTTCTCTCGTGGCTCTCAATTTCATCACGAATAACAGCCATCCAGGGAAGCCTGCCATCGTGAAGTCCTTCCCATTTCCACAAGCCTTCCCACAGCTTGTCAATGGGCCATACTGACTTATGGGGTATTGTTTTAAAGATGAGTTGTTCAAAGATTTCAGCCCCAAGATCTCGGCATCTCCTCATTCCCTCCCATCTGGGACTTAACTTCTTCCTCATTGACCTCGATGTCTTCATGTTGTTNGGACCGGCCTGGCTGAGACGGGGGCCGGGGCCCACCATCTCCTCACTGACCGGAAAGGAAAGAGAGTTCCCGGGTTTTTTCGTCTTTAACATGTGTGTTTCACTGAGGCGCGTCCAGCTTCTCAGTGGTTCAACAGGCTGTCAGTTACACAAAATGCTTTGCATCACTTCCCCAAATTTTCCTCCCATTCCAAACCACGACACTAATACTTTCAAACTAACTAATGGATGACAGTCCCTGCTAAGACAGTATTTCTATATAGAGAGCAGAGGATCTATGGAAACTAACTTAGCTTCTAGACAAAAATTCAGAAACCTGATACCCAGTTTTGTAAGTCTCTGAGATGTCCTGGAGGTATCACAACACTTCAGTTCCTAGTTGAGCAAATCACTTCCAAGAATTAAGTCTGACTTCTACATCACTTGGTTATTATTTTTAACAATAGCCTGCAGTCCTTCTTTAGCTGCAAAAGCTGTCTATTCTGCAAACAGGATGTTATTCTGATTTGGATAATCTGTTTTTTTTATATGCAGACAACATGACAGAGAAGTGCAATATGGCATAGTGGCTAGGGCACTGGAGGGTGGATAAAAACTTGCATCTCTTCTTCATGTTGCTTTTCATCTGCACAGGACCTTATAGAAAGTACTTCAGTATTCTGTTTCTTTTTCTCCCTGTGCTTTGACTTTTTAGGTCACCAATATTCCCCATCAAGCTATTATACACAAAGATGAACTTCAGTTAAGTTTTTAAGTATTTCTGTAATAAAAAATAGCAAGCAGCAACTATTGCAGAGAGCAAATTCTACAGCAGGGAACAGTTAATCTAAGAATTTTATTTCTGACCTGTATCTAGATATTAAAAACTGGTCACATGTTTATTAAAGGAGGAACAAACCTCAAAAACATTTACCAATAGCCTTTCTTCTCCTTCTTATAATTTAATATTAAAATCACTTTAAAATATCAAAGCTTCAGACAGTGAAGTACAAAACAATTACTTGAATTGAGTCAGCCACTGTATCCTCTTACTCTGATATTACTGGAAGGAAATGGAAAATTGTAGCTTAGTTTTAATTAATTAACTAATTAATTATTGTAAAGCCCCATGAAAATGCTAAGAATGATTATTACTTTTATTCCAATTAAGTGTTTTATAATGGCAGAGATGGACCTCCCACAACCACTTTTCTCCAGGCTCAAAATACATGATTGGTGAGAAATGGCATTTTATTAATTCTTTGTATAATTCAAGTATGGGCCGAGCAGCACAAAGAGATACCGACACACACACGCAGCAGCTTTTCCCTTTGTTAATACGTTCATTTAACTGGATAGGGTTAGCTGTGCTATAGGGTACTGCTCAACAGGAACAAGGAGGGGAAGTTAGTCAAAATGTGTACTGTATTTGCTGTACACTGAGCCACATTCAGCCCTAACATAAATTAAGGGAACTCTCTCAGAAGAATCACTGAAGCAAAAGGGTCCTTCTGCCAGGCTGCAATTGACCCACCATCCCTAGATCTTTTGAATTTCTTATGATAAACATGTCTTTTCATTTCCTGACTGCAGAGAAGGCTGACAAAATACTCCACAATCAGTCATCAATTTAAGACCTCATCATTCAGCCAGCTGGACAAACAGAAAAGAGAAGCTTTCCTCATTGAGTACGGTCAAAAGAAACTTTAAATCTGTATTCCAATATAACATCTTGGTATTTGTTGCTGCAGGACCAAAATATGCAACACTGCATTGTGCATTCTAAAACCTATCTCACAGAAAGATGCATATGTTCATAGAAAACAGATCCTTATAAATGCTTACACAGGAATGCTTGGCAGAGAACTGCCTTTGAAATGTTTGTCACAGGATCTGTTTTCTTTCCATTCTAATCATGTCCTGCTCTAGTCTGAAGTACCAGCATCCACTATTTTAAGTTAGTCATAATTTAGATGTAGCTTTCAGTGACTTTTCTAAAGATTAATTCATCAACTGAATTGGTTTACTTACATAAACTGTCCTTCTTGCCCAATTCCCCACATTATGCTGTAGGAGAATATACTGAGATTGGGAACTCGAGTTGTGGGAAAGTGTAGTGGCTACATAACAAGAACATGTGTTGCTGTTCAGGATACTGGCAGTTTTTAATTTGTGAGACCAGTTAATGCAGAACACAAAATACCTGTAACACACATTGCCTCAATGGCTTCCCTTGTAGAAAGAAAACCCACCCTCTGTATTCCCGTGATATTTAATTGATTGACATAAAGTGACAGCAAGCCTGTGCATGACAGTCAAAATCCTGACTGTTACGGCCAAAGACTGAATTTCCCTTGAGCCTGGCCTCTCTATTCTTCCAAGTACAGCACTTAACAAAGTTGGTCAAGCTTTTTAAAGTGCCAAAGTTAAAAAATATAAAACTGACAACCAAGGCTGAAACAAAAAAAACAATTAGGGGAAAGATGCACCTTTTCCATCACCTATTTTTCACTTACAACTTGTGCAAGAAAAACCCACACCACACTGCTCCCTCCTGCCTGCATGCAACTAGCACATTCTCAAAGTTTCTCAAAGGTGTCAGCAGCAGCACAAGTCTCTGTAGATCCCAGCCACAAGTGCCACTACCCCAGAGAACACACTACAGTGCAGAAAGACTGATCCCCAGAAGAATCATCTTTTGCAACAGAATAAAACACAGGGAAATCACAATGGATAGAGAAGTGGCAAAGGAGATGTGAAACCAGCAGCAGAAAAGAAAAACAGATGGAAGCTATGAAGTGGAATAGAAGAGTACAATTTCTGCCTTCTAGATTACTCAAAAGAGAAAAGAGGAGAGACAAAAACATAAGGAGATGGCCTGGGTTATGAATTGATTAAAAAGCTTTCTGCAAGGTTGTGAACTGAAATATACAAGCAAGCCTCAAAAAGCTTTACTCCTAATTGCCTCTTTTTCTACTCCTTGAAAAACCCCAAAAATAAACAAACAAAAAACCCGCCCAAGCCAACAAAACAAACAAACAAACCACACCAAAAACAAGGAATTAAGAAGCTAAACTGTACATCTGCAGGGCAAACCAGTACTACCAAAGGACCTCAAAAATAAAACCCAAACAAATTAATTCCTCTGCTTTCCATATCTTCCTTTGTTCACTGTAGTCATGTTCCAGGAAGACTCTCCATTTCAGAGAAACTTTATTCATAATCTTCAAAATATTCTTCTTAGCAGGATTATTTTGAAACTTGAGAAACTGAGTAGATAAGGTTCTCAAGTACAATCTCCAGCTGTTTCTAAAGCAGGTAAAGCTAACTGAACTTTGGGGCGTGTAGGGGAAGGAAAAAAAAGGTAAAAAATATCTTATTACTGCTAATATCCTTCATTGTGGATAACTCCAGACTAACTGGAGAACAGAAATGAATGCCAGCCTCCAATTATGGCAATTTCCATTTAAATTTGTATAACAGCACTTCACATTTAACTACATGAATAAGAATTTCATTTTCACCTTATGATCACTTTGTACTTGTAAAAACCCTATGAGTTCCAGTAAATTTAGTTTCCAAATTAAGAGAGCTAGACTGAAAACGTAATATAAGTTCACTACGATCTTGGGCCTAAATTTAAACATTAGGTTAATGTAAAAAATATAAGACATACGAACACCAGGACACTTGCAATAGCTATGCAAGTTAGTAAAAATTGCAGGATCTTGAAATACAACCACTAAATATAAGTATTACAACAGACAAAGCTCAGTAAACACAAACCAAATAATCTGTGAAGAATAAAACATTAACCTTGGTTTGGTACTCATATGCTCATCGGTATTGGTGCCAGGAACAATAAATGGAGGGAAATAGCAAGCAATTAATACAGTATGCGCACTTCCCCTAGTTTATTTCTTTCCAGATTAATTCAGGTCTTCATTTTAGAAAAACAAAACAAGGAAATCACTTATTTAAATAAGACCTAGACTTTGAAGTAATAACACACAAAATGCAAGTGAATAGTTAGCGAGAAAATAATGATCTTGTTACAATTACTATTCAAGTCTTATACTAGTTTCTAGAAACATCGAGTAACTGTGAATTCAAGGGAAAAATGCATACTATTAATAACGGGTATAATACAATACTGCAGTACATATACACTATAAATAACACAAAAAGAACCAGGTTTATGACCATTTCTCATCATGACAAAAGGCATTAGCAAGAAATGTAACAAAACCACTGTCACAGGCAAGGACCTAAATCTGATGTTGGGGGGAAGCAAGACAGAATTAGGTGTGAAACATATGCTACATGTTTTCTGAAATCCTTTCTACATGATATTTGTTCCCGAGAAGCACACATGCTTCTCAGGAGTACATTTCATCTTGCCAATTATTCCCAAACACCCTTCTGGGAATTGATTGTCTAGAGAAATCATACCAGCTGACTGCCCTAAAGCACAAAAGGAGCAGTCCCTTCTCTCTCATTCTTAATTTGCTTCATATATCAGTTTTATGAAAAAAGTCAAAACACTAATTCCTTTTCATAACACCTTTCTTGGTTGTTCTGCACACTTCAGGTAATTGTAGGCCATATTCTAGGTTTGCTAGGTCTTCAGCTCAAGCATACATAGTATTTTATTCTCACCTTCTGAAAAACAGAAGTCTTGGGATTTTTGTTGGATGTTTGTAACCAAAAAATTCGTTAAGTAAAAATACAAGGAAGCTAAACCAACACCAAGACTTAAGCTCTAGCATTATGCACTGCTGCAGTCAAGAAGAAATTAGAATTAAAATATATACATTACCCTCTGTACTAAGGTAAGTCTAAAGAAGCTTTTAGATGGACCCACCCTTGAACTTACCTGTCCTGTACCCTGTATTGTTGAGGTACACTGCAAAGGTGCGTATTTCATGCTGAGCCTGCCAGGATGGAGAAGAACAGTTCTCATTGTTAGTGTAAGTGTTGTGGTTGTGGACGTACTTCCCCGTCAGGATAGAGGAGCGAGATGGGCAGCACATGGGCGTTGTCACAAAGGCGTTGATGAAATGAGCACCTCCGTGTTCCATGATACGTCTTGTTTTATTCATCACTTGCATAGAACCTGAAAGAGGGAAAACATTTCAGAAATATTTTCTTGTTTCAGTCACAAGAGTTCAGATGTCACATTAGAGACCAGAAGGAAGCACAAGTATTAAGGGCACTGTTATCTCTGAGTGAACCCAAATCCAGAGAGATTACTGATCCTGCCTCAGTGAAGTTCTCCCATCATCTCAGTAAAGACTAAATACTGAAGTCCAAAGTAAAGATTTGACTCAAGCATGTTGACATAGATCATAATGCTTCTTTCATTTCTCTCTCTCTAGAGAGATTTACAACCGTAACTATCTGCAGCATCTCTACATCCTTTCTGGAGCTGCTAGTACTGTTCCAGCAGCTGAGGATGAAAAGCACTTTATGCAGCAACCCTGACCAAAGCATACATACTCCATAAGCGTTATTTAATCTTTGGTTTCACAAGAAACCTGATATGCTACCTTTTGTGACAGCCTCATGCAAAAGGCTGAGGGTTGTAACCACAGAATCACTTCATTTGGAAGACTATTTAGTCCAAACTACTGCTCAAGAAAGGTCTGCCGGAGTTGTTGAGTAGTTAAATCGTTCTGTTCCCTAATGTGAGGTATTAGGAGGTATTGATTTCTTCAATTGTCACTGAACCAAAGACACCAAAAAGCTCCCATAATAATTTCCATAACAAGTTCACTGAGTTCTAGCTATGTGCTTCATCCATTCTGGTAACAGTCTTACTATCTACATTTTCTTAAGCTTGATTCTGCAGAGTCAGATTTTTAGATGACTACTTGGGGCAGGTAACACTATGTTTTATATAACCAAACAAATAAGCAAGGGACTTGGATAAATTGGGGTAACATGAATAAAAGTCTTTTTGACCACAATTACTGAATGCCACAGTGCTGCCAAATGCTTTTTCTGTTTATTTAAGACAAGGTTTTGGTCAAAGACTGATCTTTACCATAGACATCCACCTACCTAAATCTGGATCCATATCAGCACTCTTCCTAAATCCAGAAACACCAAGGATCAGAGAAATAAGAAATTTAGTTTCCCTCCTCTATCAGTGCCTAATAGTTAAAACTGAGCAAGTTAGGGAAAATTTTCTTGATCTGGGAAGAATTTCAATTTTCTAAAGAATTTGTCATGGTACATATCAACAGCATGAACTTGCAAAGGAGATAAAACCTGTTCATCACCAACTTTCCCTTTTTGTTATGAGCAGAGAAAGTCAATTGACAACATGGAGAGGAAGGTATGGGCTCATGCTAGAATAGGATTGGTGTTAACTTGCCCAAGGCTGAGTTGGATTAACAGCTCAGCTTTAATCAGAGCTGATACCTGCATCCTACAACCATCTGGCACAAACTATGTTGTTTCTGTCAGTAATGGATTCTAGTTTCTTCTAAGCTCTTTATGCAGGGATTTCATCATGAAATTGCAACAGTAAGTTGGTTGACACAGAGCACATTGATATAACCAGGAGTGAAAACCTAGAGGGAAAATGGTCATAAGCCACATACAAAATCTGACTCTCTGGCACCATGAAGGAAGGTTAATTGCTATGGTAGGTCATTTTACCTAAGAACTGCCATGGCATTAGTTTGAGACCATTTTGTTGGAATGAGTATTCAAAAAAAAAAAAAACAATCTCTTTGTGCATTTCTCAGGTCAGAGCACATGTCACATCACTTTGTGACAAGAACCAAGGCAGGTTATTGCACTGCCACCCCCTTAGAACTTGCTAAACTTCACATAGCAAAAAGGAGTTTCTGAAGAAAGCAAGATTTTACTTTTTTGTTTCTATAATAGCTGTGGGTTAAGTGTTACTGCTTAAAGGTACTAACAGTACAGTTAACAAATATAGCAGCTAATTATATATTATGTGAGCTTGGAAACTGTGGACGTTTCCTCTGTGTTGTCTTATGAGCTAGCCCAAGCATAAACAGGCAGTCTGAAAAAACGTTTTGCCATCCTGATATTGAAATACAATTTAAGAACCCCTTTAAATGACAGAGGCATTTATGCATAAATAACAGTACATGTTAAGACTCCCCTTGGGGACAGTAGGCTTCTTTAATAAAAGAAGCTGTACTGCTGTAATGACAACGCCCTATATATCAACAGTCTTTAACACAAAAACATATGATCTAATCTGCTTCTCCAGCTTGAGAACTAATACAGAGTGACAGGGCAGTGCAAGGTAAAAATCCAGCATACTCTTCTGTATAATCTTAAATAGGCCAGCTTTAAATATTTTAAACAGCACTAAACCAGCCAACTAAAACTTATTTTCTTCAGTTTGCCTCCAATACACAGACATCCATTCTTTGGCAGATAACTTCTGTGTTAATCAGCAACTGGGACCTCATCACATCATCTTCTGAGCTAGAAAACCTTCTGAGGTTTCACTAGTGCATATACGCCAGGAAGTCATGCTTTCAAAGTGTCAATATTTAATTCAGAAAATGTTGCTACCCATCTAAAACCACTGATAATAAACAAAAATCTAGCAGTTGAAAGTGAAATTTCTATGACATTTTAAGAAAATATTCATTGGACTACTATGAAAATATGGAAGTTCAATCATTTTGAAGTGTTAAAGTTACTCAGTGAACAAAGCTAAGCAAACTTTATGTTGAAATGTCACTTGAAATGTGTGCTTTCCATAACTTTGCTTCACATATCTTCACAGTTCACCTCAGGGACAAAGCTGATATTTTGACTAATATTAATGAAGAAAATATACAAATTATTTATGAAAAAATACTGACTTCCTATTAGTTGTATTTTGTTGAAGGAGGGAATAATTTACGTTTTATGGAGCTCCAGCTGTTGAAGAACTTGTATTAAGTATCAAGTGATTTGTCTATTCTGAAGCACAACTTCAGAAGTGTTTTCTAATAATTAAAATTCTGGGGTTCAGTTTAACTGTCTCCTAAAGAGTTCTCTTTTTATTGTATTTGAAACTCATTAGAGACCTTTTTCACATCTTCATTTCCCTTTCTTCACCCCAAGACACCCTCACATTTAACAAAGCTCTAAAGCCCCATCTCCACATATGATAACTGAGAAAAAATTATCTTCCATGCTACTTTTGTAGCTTTTCAGAGGAAGGTCTCAAAACATACAAATCACCTCTCACTCAGATTTCTTCAATGTGGTGGAAATAGCTTCTAAATAATCAGATCTTTCTCCAACTAGACTATGAAATGAGCTGGTTTGTTAAAGCCATAGCAGAATGGTAGGCAAATCTAACTCAACTGGAGATACTGAGTCCACCACACAGAGGACATCAGCATTATACTAACTTGGATGTACATGGCTCTAGTAGGAAAAAAAAGTCTTTGTTCCTAATTAATTATTCCTTGTCACTACATTCCTCTTCTTTATACTATGCTTGTCAATACAAGTCTTTTGATTAGACAGTCTATCAAATATGTCTGTGTCCATAGTTCTTGGTGTTCTCATTTGTCTTCTCCCATTTGTATCCATTACAATCTACACTCATTCTCCTTTGATGTCCTTCAGAGATTCTGCATTTGATCTACCAGCTCCTCATCGGTATTCTCCTTCTTTCAATACCAAGGCTGAGGTTTGGTTTCCAGTAAAACTCATGATTAACAGTAATGCAAATTAAAAAACAAAAACAAAACAAAACAAACCCAAAACAAAAACAAAAAAACACACAAAAATTCAAAACAAAAAAAACCACCACCTCCTTTCAGGAAAGGACAACGTTGTCTTTCTGGTAAGCTCTACCTGCTACTGGCACATTGCTAAATCTACCTTTAAATAAATAAAGGAAAGGCTGTTAAAGGCACTTGAGATTGCGTTCTATTCCCTTTCACCTCCAAAGTAGCTACAAGAGAACAATGAAAGCTAAAACACCCATCAGTTACAGAATATTCTTAGAAACAGATGAAATCTTACCCACAGCTTTCTCTGCTATGCTTTCATAGCTTCCAACTTTTCCTTAGTTTTTATTTGTAATTCACATCTTGTTTTAATCTTGCTTAAATGCACTAACTACAATCACCACAAATGGCAATTTTGATTAACTTGGACAGCTCACCAGACAACAGACAAGAATAAAAAATTAATTCAAACAAATATTGAATCTCCCAAAGCCATTAGTGGCAAATGACAAATATCTCATCTCAGCTTCATCAAATGGATTTTCCTTGGTTAGATCCTAATTTGCATGGACACATGCCCATTATCCTTGAAACTGGAAAGCATCAAGTTATCAGAGAAGTGAAATACACTGTCCAAAGGACTTACAGAATTGCATCAGAAACACAAAGGCTAGCATAAAATAGAAGATGACACATTTTTTAGGACCACCTTCCAAGCCTGCAAGAAAACTTACTTAGGTTCTTTGGGATATACATTCTTGAAATTGCTTCATTTCTGATCCAAATAACCATTAAAAAAAAGGTGACAACAACATCATCTGATCCTGATAATTTGAATGGCACTTAATTTGATTAGATTACTTCCATAGCAGGCTTTCTTACCACCTTAAAGAAGAATGTGACATCTGTGATACTGCAGACATACACTAATATTGATACGAAGGAAGCATCTGTACAAAGACCGCAACGTTGCTGTGATTAACTTCTCAACAAGATGAGTAAGTGTATGAGAAGTACAAGTTGATTAATTTTATGTTCTATTTCTTCTGTGAGGTCCGTTTTCCAAATTTTCCTATCCATACTAGAAATAAGATGCAGAAAAATTTGGTGCCAAAACTCCCCCACCAGACTACACATACAAGAGTTCTCATTTTTCAGATGACTGAGGCTTCATACACATATGACAGTACAATTCTAATGCAAAATTATTAATGTTAACTGGTATGTGTTAATCACTTCTCATAACTAAAGACAGCATTTGGTAAATACAAGCTTGTTCAGGTAGCACAACAAAAGCCAAACTATCAGTTAATTCATTATTCCAAATCATTAGGCAAAGCATGCATTTAATCTTCATCTCCTTTCTTCAACAATTAACATAGTGTTGATAACAGAGTAGATCTTTTCATTCTGTGTCATTTTGGTCAGTAATCAACTACACATCTAAATGGACAATTACAAGAACAGTATGACTGTGTTAGGTAACATTTAAGTAAATAAAATAAAAATTGTATATGTAATGAATGCCTGCAATTACACAAAAGAATTTGGATAATTACATGGTGCAATTACCAGTTATGAATTTAAACCTACTGTTTTGGCATGCAGCTTCCCAGGTTATACTTGCAATTGCCAGAAGCAAAGTTTAGGTGTTTAGAAGACAGACAGGCACGAACTGTGTATTTCCACAGAAACTTTAACCTTTTGGGACTAACTTTTGCTGTCCATGAATTGCAGGCAGATGGAAAGGATGTTCTATATAAAGGCAGGCTTAAACTTGTTCTTCCTATCATTTTTCACACTGAAAAAAATTCCTTATTTTGAATGCAAGAATCTAGCTTCAAGAAAAAGCAATGTCATACTCATTGGCCAAAATTCTCTTTATACTGGGCTCTTACCAAGTTCTACATCCTGATCATCAGTAAGAACAAGGATGATGTTTGGGCGGATGTTTCTACGGTCTCTTTGAAATCTTCCCTTCAGACGTTGATTTAACAGGAAAGTTGAACTTCCATCCAACAGTGATAAAACAGTCATCATGAATAATCCAAGGACAATACTATGCTGTGCCATGTTGTGCTGATTTAATGTTCTCTCTGAACAAGGTAGCTTAACGGCTTCTATTTCTTTTTCTTTGCAGGTCTCCTATAAGGGAGAGGGAAACAAGTATTTATCTATATTTTCACCCCTCTGCACCCATCAAGGAACAGCCAGGTTCTCTCCAAAGAAGTAAAAAGCAATGCACTTGAAATAATCTTAACTCCTAAGAAAAAAAACTAACCAAACTCCCAAAGCAAACACTTATTTTTCTAGTGCCAGCTAGAAGCAGAAACTTGAAAAATTAAATTCATAAGCTGTTATCAAAGTAGGCAATGAAATTTCACTCAAAGCTCAGATCTGGCAGCAAGCTCAAGGATTTAGCAGGGTTTCAAATTCTTTTGCTTTCATACGTATAAATAGCAATCATCTTCCTTCTTCTTCCTTAGTGATCTGTTTACAGATGATATTTTTGTTTACATCAAAAATGCATATGTTGAAAGAAATCTATCAAAATTTTTAAACAAGACTGTAGTAAAATTTACTGAGCTAACAACATATTTGCAGTTCAGAGAACACTCAGAAGATTTATTATATACTGACTTATCTTACAAATTCCATTAAAGAGCGAAGCTGCCCTGATCTTGGAACTATGTTATGATATTGTTTGAAGTCTACTACAGCTTTGATGTTAGTGCAAGATCCCTTTAGCATTTCTGTTGGCTTCCAAGATCATACACTTGCTAAAAATACTATAATTAATAATGAACACATCTGAAGGCCCATTACTGCTAATGTTCGGGAATGGATGCACCAAAGTGACTTGCACTGCCTATGACTGGATTGCAAAACAGAGCATATGCCCCAAAATTGACTTGATTGCAAAACAGAGCACATCTAACTTGTACTACTCCTATTAATGAGGCAATGAAAAATTCTTAGCAATTCCTACAAGGAGATTACAAGAAATGAATTAGCATGCTGAAAAATCTTTGAAATCACAGCTTTGCTTAGGCATCTTCTGATACAAAGGGATCTTCTCTTGCTTTCAGAAGTCAAAATAACAACATGAAAATGTACTGAAAATATCAAGTACTACTTATTTCATCAGATCTAGCAATCAATGAGTCAGTTTTTTATGAATTCCCTACTTGCTCCCTGTCTTTTTCTGGACTGGTGCCAATGATCTTTTGTACAAGAAGGAAAAATCAATTAAAAATGATGCAAGAGAGATTCTCTGATTATTCTAAAGCCCGGAACTGTCAGAGTAGGAAGAACACAGCACAATGTGTTTTACCCTAAGAAACATGTTGGCTATTCTATCCCTACAGAAAACAATTTTTACTCCAGCAGGTTATTTCATAGCTACATTATTACTTCCTATCTGTCAGCAATTGCTCTTTGAGATAAACTTTCTTAATCAAAGTTTTCATGCAATAGCAAAACCACTGGTCTGAAAAATTACAGTAAGAAATGTATATTGAATTTTCACACAAGTCAACAGATACATTGCTATACTAATATGGAATATTTATTTATTATTTATTTATATTATTTATGTATTTATTTATTTATTAAGGGTACTTTCCAAATTTCCACACTGATAGAGTTTTGAGGAAATGAAAAATCCTCCTTCCTTACTAGTCTGTCCAGTGGGTTTCACAGGTAGGTGAAGTTACCTTTTTTCCTAGAAACTAAAAATTTATTTAGATATCCCAGCACTTGTTCCAATGGGCAGGGAAAGAGCTTTCAAATTTTACAGATGCAGCTTTAGTATCTGCTTCTGCTAAGAAATATGCCAGGCTATAGCAAAAGAAACACTGAGAAGTCCAATCAATTTTCATTCCTTGTACTAAGAATTCCATCTGCAGCAGTATAACTGGGAAGAATCATGTCAGAGTCAATGTGTTGCTACTGTCTGGCATAGACAAAGGCAGCTTGTGAAAGAAACTTGTATCTGTTTCAACAGGGGAGGGTAGAAAGAAAGTTTGCTTAGCACACACGTATTCTCGGACACAAGCTTTTTGAGGGGGGAGGTAGAGAAATGCCTTCTGCTCTTCAGAAATTACTATGTATGTACTTTTGTTAAAAAAAATAAACTGACGCTATAGATGTTTTCATTACACAAAAACATTTTTCTGAAGGTCTGGACAATCATGTGGGTTTTCTTCAGTCTATACTAGCCAACAGCTTCTCAAAATAAAAGCATTTGCTAACTTTTCTTGCAGCACTTGGAAGGCTGTCCATTCTTGCTATATCTGGTCAGAACTACTTTCACTACAGTGTTGTGCATTTAACAGTCTTTCTTACATTTTTCTCATCTTTAAAACAAATACATGGAAGTAACCTTACGACCTCGTTGCCTCTCTCCCCTTAGCCAGTCATTTCCTCACACTCTGTCCCCTGCTCAGAGAGCTGCTTAGCTATCTATGAAATACTTAAGACATTTGGGGACACACATAAACTGCTCTCCCACAGCTACTTTATCCACACTTGTATATTTGTGGTTAAAAGAATTAGCGATCTCTAAAAAGATACTGCAAGTAGAAGAGAGAATTTCATGTCAGGTACAACAGGCATCTTCTACCAAACCTGTTATCTCACTCCCCCACAATGAATATTTTTCACTATTGTGATGTGTTATGTTCCCATTGTTATCAGGGCAAATACTCGCGGGAATCAACTCAAAGTACGTAATTATGTGCAAAAGTCATATCAATAAGTAGGTAAGAAAATCAAAGCAATTTTAGAAAATAACCTATTTCTTAAAAGTATGGCTTCACAAGACATACATGCCATAACTAACAGCATATATGCAGTACAATCCAAAAGCTAGCTTTAAGTAGTTATCAGAATAGCAACACAAGAGTGTCCCTCGTGGATTGCCAGTGGCCAAATACAGATTGGTTTTTTTAACCCCTAGTCTTCAGTGAACTTCCAGGAAGAAACACGACAAAGTTTCTATTAACAGTTCTTTTCCCATTTCTGTCAACAAGGTTAATCTGCAACTTACAGATAAAGCCAGAACAGCTCCACAGCAGTGCCCCAATCTTTTAATATAGCAATTTTAATATAGCACCCTCCCCAAAATGCAATTTTGCTCTGAGTGGTACAGATGGTCCACTGCTCTCTGTGCCTCTGCAGGCCATCCTCCAGTATTAAAGATGCTTAATCTGTACTGGCTCTCGTGAAAATTAGGTATGCCCCTTATTTTCTTCCAGATTACACATACGAACTTGAAAAATCTTGTCACTCATGTTTTATATTTAGGAAAGTGCCATCAGAAATTTATGAAATCTTCTTCAGATGGGGCATCTAGCTGAGCTTTCTTAAGCCTATCAAACTTCTTAGAAGGCTGCTTTCTCCTTTGCGGCAACACAAAATGCTACACTAATTCACATTATAAATGTTGAAGAGATAAAGCCAGACATCCACACTCCCGTTTATAAAAGAAGCCAGCAAAGGGCTGTTCCCAGGTAGCATTTACACCAAGCAAAGACTTCTTTATAACACTGCCCTCAGTAATTAATGTCAGCAGCAGAATGCACAGAGATGACTGATGTCAGGTATTTTTCACATGCTATCGATTAGTATTGCTTGGCACAGATGTAAGAGGCCCCATGTGTGCAAAATTAGTAACTGGCAGTAGCTTGCATAGACTGGTGCTCCCAACCTCACTAATGCAAGTCCCAGCACAACTGTCCCCCGCATAAGCTCTGTGCAACTTCACTGAAGTCAGGTAATTCAGTTATTACAACATAACCAAGAATAACATCCAACTCTTCCTGTAACTCTGTATCAAATATATGTCTGCTTCAAGTCTACTTCTAAAAATTACTGCTTCCAGTAATGTTTGCATTAACTGGTTTTGGGTCTTATTTGTTTTGGCTTGTTTTCCTTTTAAATAAGTATACTATAAAACACTAAATACAGAATTGGTATGACAAGTTCAACTTGCCCAGCAGCCACCACAGAACAGGGTAACTGCATGTGAGCCACATAGTGGAACTGCAGATTAAGGGAAAACTGGCTAGAGAGAAGCAACACACACCTGCTCTCAGTACGGCTGGAGCCAATACCAGGTGGATTACTTAAGCACACCTAGGTGTGTCATTCATCCAACGCTTAAATTCATTGAAATAGATGGTGCTGGAGACATTCTCTAGCAACCAACCCAATCAAATCCACTCTGCCAGTTAAATGGATTCAGCTGTGGTGCTGTTCTTTTAACCGTAGTCACTCCTTTGCATCGAGCTTTGGTTATGCTAGGTCTTTTCTCACTAAAGCTGTCAGCCATCACTTCAAACCATTATAGTGCTTGCGAGAGATAAATACATTTTCATATGTGGATTGGGAAGAATCTTGTTTGCAATCTAACAAGGTTCCCAGGGGAAGACTAGTATCAACATTACTGCTGTAAGCTAACAACATGCTGCATTTGCTTATAGTTTTCTACTTTCTGATTTTTTTCCCCAGGTAGTCAAAAATTTATGAGAAAGTACAAAAATCAAATCCCCAGTGCTAAATGTGACTCTTGAAGATTACAGTTGTGCTGATTTACAGTCACTGAATTACTAGTCAGACAAATTCTTCTGACTTGCTTGCCTTTATGCTGGGGAACACTAGACAAAAACTAAATATTTATCACAGAGAAGCTTGGTCACATTACAAAATATTAATATTTTGTAACTTTATTTTAAATAAAACAGAATTGTAAATTAGTTATAAATTTCCCTAGGACTTGATATTTTAAGAAATGTTCTAAGCACCTCAGTCTACTTTCTTTCTGCCTACTGCTTGAATATTACTGTTAGAGTTTCCCAGTGACACACAGAAAATTAATTAGTCCTCTGATAGGTTAAATTGCCATTTGGATCCCTCAAATACAGAATAATAAACACATTCTTCTGCACCATATGCAACACCCAACAACAATTTGAAAGAAACAAAGAATTATTTTGCTATTTTACCTATTATCGTCACATATTTATATATAATAGATGCAGTCTTTGACTTTAATGATAATTATATTAACTTGTATTAAGTACAGTAAAAACCACAGACTTACATTTCTGAAAATACTATAAAGGAATGAGTGCAAGCTCTTCAAGATAGAAAAAGTAGGCAAAACCATTACACAAACGCATCCTACCAAATAAACACATTTCTTGTAGCTGTATACAGGGAGGGGGAAAAAAAAAATCTTCCTGTGTTTATACAGCTGCAAACACACAGAGGCGTTCAGATACACCCACTGCCCGGATCGGTCCGCTGATGTGCCAAACGTGAAGCTGAGCGCTATGGTATCCAATTGTCTTTTGGGAACTGCTTTCCGCACAGCGCCAGCTCCCTCAGCCCGCACCCTCGGAACCCCCCTGCGGCCGTCCGGGCCCTCTCCCCTTCGCGAGGGGGCGGCCCGCTGCCAGGCCAGGGCCGGCGCACCCACCGCCCGCCCGCGGAGCCCGGGGCCCGGCGGCGCGGGGAAGCGCATCCTCCGGCCGCGGTGCCGGGCAGCAGCCGAATCCCGTTTTCTGAAGAGGCGTTTAGAGGAAGCGCTCGGGCGGGTGCTGCCCCCGCCTCTTCTTCCTCCTCTCCCCGTTTAAAAAGTTCATTTACCTCGAGGATCCTCCTCCCGAGTTTGCGCAAGCCCAGCGGCGCGCAGGGAGGAAACCTGTCCCACCATCCGCGGGCTTGTTCAAAGTCCAGCGGCAGCACCGCGGCGAAGACGATGGCGTAGCCCCACAGTCCGGCGCGCATGGGGAAACCGGGAAGGTCCCAGTGCCAGCCCCGCTCCAAAGAGAAGGGGCCGACGCTGAGCTCCCGGCTGGTGCACAGAGCCTTTATAAGCAAAGGGGATAGTCCATGGCGGGCAGAGGAAGGGCAATTTAATTGCCCCTCATAGTCTGTGCTCTTCTTGTCCCCTATCGCCAGCGTTTGCCGAGTGCTGCCAGCCCCACGCAGCAGCTACCCCCCACCCCCAGCGCCGTGGGACGGAGGACAGAGGTGGCAGACTCCAAAGGGGCTGAAGGCCTGCGTCTGCCCCGGACCCTGCCCCGAGACACCTGTGAGGGTGAGCCTAAAGACTTCTAAAAGGTCATGCTAACACAGACGCCGTTCCAGTGGTGCAGTTGAAATTAAAGGACCCAATATTCATTAGTAATTAAGAAAAGCTTAACAAAGCTCTTCGAGGTAGGGACCGTGTTCACAGAAGGTGCTGTCTACACTCTTGCAACCAGTTACATTTTACTCCTGGAATTTGTTTGGCCAGCTATCTAAATCGGTAAGTTCTTCACTGGACACTTTAAAGACCTTTAAAAATGTACTTTAAAAAAGTATCTTTCAAAGATACCAGCAGATTAACATGTTTTTTAAAAAAATAACATAAGAATGAAACATTTTCTTCTGGCGTTCCCATGCTGATGATAGTGTCAGACATGCAGCACAGGTTACCCCAGAATTTCCTGACACTTCTTATTACATCTAATATTCTGTTCAATCTATGATTTATTAGGACTTTTGCTTTAAAACAAGCATTGTCCCCAGTGGGACATGTCATCTGGACTTTGCTGGAGAAGGCTAACAGTCTTGAACAATTTTTCACTGTTAGGTCTGTTCTTGGCTATGCATAGACAGATCCTAAATAAACATCCTGGGGTGTTTAAATGTCTTGCTGTATGATACTGCACAGTGAAATGGTACACACTTCCTCCAAACACAAGGATGCCACTGCTAAGGTACCAAGTGTGCTCCTGTATGGACAGGAATGAGCAATAGAGGTGAAACACTGTATTTCAGTACTACAGTGTTCACACTAGGGGCTGCAACAACACAACTGTATTGGAATAAATAAACCACTCCCTAACAGGGAGTTACGCTAATCATAGACCCACATGATGTGCATAAAACAGGACCTACATCTCATTAACACTGTGATAAAATTCTTTTACTGCTTTCTGAGATAACATTCGACATTTTGCTAGCAACTTTCAACTCACAATGAAACAATTCACAGACAATTTTACAGAACACCTGTGAGCCAGGATGTTCTGATTCTGCACATTTTAGACATGAATTAGTGTCTAAAGGCAGCTGAGTCACCCAGAGTCAAACAACCTTTCAGGCCAGGAACAGAACGAGGAAGCCAGCATTCCTCTGCCCTAACCACAGGCCAACAGTTTGCTACCTGCAACATGCAACCTCTATAAACTATCTCTAAGGGGACTGCAAGCAGTAACTACAAAGCCAAAGAAAATACTAAGTTTGCTATACAGTGGTTTGTTGCGGTTGGGTGCCATTTGTTGCGGTGTGTTTGTCGTCCCTGGGGCATTCCCGGGGGCCCCCTAAGCTGGTAGCAGCAGGCAGGCAAGGAGACTCCACACAACTTCTGAGGGTGCTAATTAGATGAGGGTTTATTGGGGGTCCTAGCCCCAGGAGCAACATGGTTTCTGAGGGAGTGAGGGGAAAGGGGAGGGAGGGGGAGAGAGAGGGGGAGAGAGGGAGAGCCTAGGAAGAAAGGGGGCCAAGAGAGAGCCTGGTCTCCCTTGCACAGCTTAACAGGAGATTCAAAGTGGGCATGGAATAAGACTTGGGCCAATGGGATTACAGATACATAATACTTCAAGGGAGGGTTACAGGCTTGGAATAAACCGTACATTTTCGAGGGGTGAGACCATTTAACTAACTTTCGAGAGCATACCATTTAACTAAAATGTAACACCACAGTGGTTCACACTGAAGAAGAAAATTTACTATCTCCCTGTATTTCTAGGGGACTGCAAATGGGATTTTCCATTTTAAGAAATACATGACCTAATATAAAGCTACAATTTCATTAATATAAACTACAAGCATCAAAAGATACTAAGAGTAGTGTTAGTGACATTAGTATAGGAATCTAAATTTGATTTAATGTCACTGGAAAATCTGTCACAATAGATCGCTCATTTCAACAAAAGAATACATTCACCTCACAGGGAGTGCATGTAATTTCCATTAATGTTAATGGGAGTTATGCAAGTGCATTAAGAGGATAATGCAATCCCCGGTCTGAGTGAAAAGTGGAAGGTGCTTCCTCTTCAAGAGAAAGGCATTTTCATCTCATGCATTTCCAAAGAACTTGTTCTGGCACGGTTACAAAACAGGATGGGTAACAACTGTTATGCATCCAAACTTAAAGTGGTTTAGTGATTTCAGCTAGTTTACCTATTGCCAGAAACTCACGGGATACAGATGTATTTAAAATACTGTGGTTCATTTGAAGTATAAGGCAATAAAATCACATGAAATTACTGGTAAAACAAGAAGGTCTGAAAACTGACTCATGCAATGATGAAGAAAACTTTCAGGTATCTCCTTTTTAAATAAAGGAAGTAATTTTATTCACTATCTGAAAAAGGATTCCATTGGTATATATGGATCATCATAGCTGATCAGAGTTCAAAAGATAAAATGAAAAAGCAAGATCATTCCTTTTCACTGCCACACCAGAGCTTTTACAGCAAATAAACTTCAGATTTCTCTCGCAGCATGCCATTGAACAGCTTGAATTTATTTTACTGTAACTCAAATAACAAATGTTGCCTATTATCTAAATAATTTTTCTAAAATAATCCTAGGATTTACCTATTAAAGGTAGGAGAAAACAGATATGCAGTAATTTCTTTAAATATCACACATCCATCTACATTGTTAGCCACAAAAATTCCTTCAAAAATTTAATCTGCAGGTTCTCTGTCCACCATCCTCTCAAGTAGTATAACACAGTAATATGTATGGAACCATGCATGCTGGACTATTAAGTAAACTATGGAGTAAAGGGGAACCACTTTGATCCACCTAGCAGAGAGTGGGAGTCCACAGCATTATTTTTTAATCAGTCCTGAGACAACAGCTAAAACTTGAGGGTGTAAGAAGCACTTAGGGGAACTGTCATGAGGAAAGGGCAGCATGTCAATGATACAGAGAAGCAACTTCTGGGAAACAAGAAGACAGTCAGGAGTCCAAAAGTCATTTAAAAAACCATCAAAAATAGAAGTTAAGCAACATGCTGTGTGAAGCATGTCTTTTTCATTGTTGCCAAATATATTGTGCTTTCAGAGCTTGAATACTGTCCTCATGTCACATGAAACAGAAAAATAGGGCTGGCTTTCACATTTCTGCATACTTAGTCAATGCCTTCTAACTCTTCTTCAGACTTGCTAATCTTTAGCTTTATAGTAACTCATCATATGTAAACCTCTCACATCATAAGTAATTTCGATTTCTCCTCTCTGCTTTCATGTCTCTTAATGTGTACACACATGCTCTGAGCCATCTTTAAAGACCTAAATATAAAGCCAACAACAGAACATGAGCGTGATCTCCCTTGCTTTTCCTCAGTATAAATTATTACAGTAATAAGTCCACAGTTATAGTAATTACACTGGTCAGAGCTCTTATGGCAGAGTTTATATAATTTTATTTCTTACTACTTTAAACAACTATATTTCAGTTGCATAAAATGTACAAATATTGCTTTAACAACAAATCAAAATGCCATTAGGAAGGCACAACATGCTCTACTCCTTGATCCCTCACATGACATGTGTTTTATATGACAGACTTCAGCTCAATAGGATTTTATGAGCAATTGCTTGACACTTGCCTTTTAAAGTCAAGTTGCACTTTCAATAAATGTTCAGTCACATTATGGGGGAAAATGATTTATACATTTTGAGGTACTACAAAAAGTGAAAAAGGGGAACCCTGCCAGGAAAAGCGAAGGAGAAAGGAAAAAAAAATCACCTAGTTTGCCTGATCCAAATGGTAAGCATTATACTCTTCTGCGTGAAAATAAAGATTTAGTACACTGTATGAATTTAGCTACAACTATGAGTTTGCAACACTTAATATAATTCTAGTTTAATATTAATGAAATTAATTTTGATCATAATTTGTAACAGTGAATGCAAGCTATTCAGCAAAATATTGAAGGAACAAAGATGATGAGGAGGTTGTAACAGCAATAAGTTACTAGTGCACCTAGTGCACTGACAAAAGTTGCAGTTCACCTATCTCAACAACAAACCCAAAACAAATCCTTCCTGCAATGCCAAAGAGAAATTAATAAGAAAACAATAGCAGAATCCTGAAGCTCACATATAAAATTACTACGTGTGTCCTGAGTATTAATACTATTAATAATGCTCAAGGATGCATCTGAAGGATGAAAAATGTTAACTCAATGAACTATTGCTGGTCACACAGCCCATAAAAAGAAGAAGAACAGTAGCCTCCTTCTACCCCCATTTATAAGTGACCCTTAAAATAACTGCCTTTAAGTCAGTAATAATATAGTAATTTATTTTAATAAAGAATTTTCATTTTTATAAATAATTCATATTTTTCTTTTGTGCATCCTGATCTTATTTTCCTTTGTTGGCTTTCAACAGGTGGTACTACAGTGCTCAGGCTGCCTCCTGTTCCAACACCTAGATGTTTTATGGATATGGAGCAACGGGCCAATCATCAACTGAACACATTGTTTAATTGATGATTAGCTGCACTCTCAGCACAATTTGGTATGTGATGCAAAATGTGAAAGACTACTATATTATTTTTTACTAAAAATTCTCCTTGGGAAGACAACAGCCACTCCCTTATCTAAATAACATTTCCTAAGAAAATAGTAAAGTATGTAATGATAAAATACTCCAGGTCTATCTAAAAACAACTATGCTCTGATTTGTAAGTATTAAAGCAGAAAAACGTAAAATCAACTGATAAAGAGGATGGCTAGAACAGCAGGCCTCAGTGTTGTCAGAACGACAACCTTCAGTGTTTCCTGCGGTCCCCTGGGCATTCATCGTTAGCCAAGGGTCTCCTCGCGTGACCGCACTGGCTCCATTTATCTCCAGCAGCCCAGTCCTACCACCCTGAGTGGTCACCTCCATGTCCTGCCTCTGCACATTTCACGCACTGGCACAGGTATACAACAATATGCACTTTTTGCCATAGAAAGGTTTTGTTTGCAGTCTTTAGGTTCAAGTGAACTTGATGCACCTACAGCAGAAGTACTTTCACTTACAAAGACCTATCCTGTAGGCACAAAGTCCAACGGGACGCACCCGGACTTTACCTCTATTAGGAAAGCTGTTTATTTACTCTGCTTTTAATTGTCTTCTAATTACCACTGTTCAGTAGTTCTCCCCCTCTACCTCAAATACCTTAAATAGTAATATATATGTGTCTGGACCTGACTGAATATTTGGGCTTCAAATGGACAATAGCAAGAAATATTAGGAGAGAAAATTACACAACTGCCTGCATTTTGCACACAGAAAGTAATTTTCTTGTTCTCTTGCCTCAATAGCACAAGCGAGGCAAAGCTTATGGTGGGATGTAATACCGGTTATTAGATCAACTGCTACAGATGGGAATGAAGATACACAGCCTCAGGCATATCAAGCACTTCTTCAGATCTGAAACAGAAGCAGCTATCTTCAAAGTTAAGCTGCTCTAAATTTAACTAATGTGTTAATCAAACCATGTGAAAGAAAAGTAGTTCAGATCTCTGATATAGGAAAGCTTGTTAATAATGAAAAAGGAGACAGATTGTTAAAATAAGGTAGTAACTCATCTGCTGAAAAACACAGACTTGTTACTGAGGTGGGAGAAATGAGAAGAGAGGTTAAGAAAATTACAATACACCTTTAAAACCTACGTCTAATAAGTCTACAATTTTTACTTTTTATCAGAGTCATGAATTTTAATATTAAGGCTTATCTTTTGAAGGTGTTTTGTGGATTTCCCTTGAGGGTCAGGACTGATCCGTCAGAGATAAAGTAGTTACTTTATGAGAAATATTCATCTACCAGTCACTGGCACCTCTCTTATTGATCATCTGCAAGGACCTTCAGGATTTCTTGATTCCCTTTGTGTAAGGTCATTTGGTGCATTTGGGTATGCAGGTTACTTCCTCTAGAAACCACAGAGATGTATCAGCAAGTACATATGCAGTTTTGATAGTGTTATGGTAGCTTCATTATTGGTAACATGCAGTCCTTTGAAAGATACAATGCATACATACCTTGTGCATTCTTAGAATATAAACTACTATAATTTTGAAAAAGTTGGTTTTTAATGACAAATCGGTTTCATTTTTTTCTACCAGGTATCAAGCATAGAGATTATTTATATAATGCCTGAGGGACACTAGAGCCATCCAAATTCTTGCTACTTTGTTCAAGACAAAAAAGTCACTGAAACAGAAACATGTGCTGCCCCTGGCTAAAGAACACTTTACTTTCATTTCGAAAATGTTAAAAATAAAGTTGAACCTACATATGAGCTTTAGCATCAGTCCCCTACCTTTAGAGTTTACAATCTTCCATAAGGTAGTGACAAGATTCCTGTATATGAAAAAGCCTAGATCATAACTACAACACTATACCATTAATGGCCACTGACCCAGTGATGTCTCAAATCATAGAATTGTTTGGGTTGGAAGAGACTTAAGGATCATTCCTTCCAATCTCCTGCCATGGGCAGGGACACTTTCCACTGTCCCAGTTTGCTCCAAGCCCCATCCAACTTGGCCTTGAAACTTTCAGGGATGGGGCAGCCACAGCTTCTCTGGGCAACCTGTGCCAGTCTCTCAGGTGCCACCCTCAGACAGAAGAATTAAACATCATGGTTGCCCTTCTAGCTTAGAATGCATATTATTTCTGATTTCCATAATTATGTCTGATCCTGAATTCAGAGAGAAATGTATTAATAACTAGAAGCACAGTTTCTTTTTCTATCACTGCAAAACCCTGGCATCATCAGTAAACAACAAATTACAGGTAAGGTATCTTACTTATAGTAAGTCTCATTTACACCCCTAAAACAGAGAGGACTGATTTTTCAGAAGTAGTAAGCAGCCACACAAAACAGTTCTGAAAATTTATGTAGCTTCTTTTAAGTCTTGAAACTGTAGTTGAACACTCTTGATGTCTGGCAACGCAACCACTTTATTTGTACTTCAGTTCACTTTGTGTTATTAGTATGCTCATCATTCTCATGACTGACTCCAGTGGTAATTCTTGAGAATTCTTTGAGAGTCCCAAAGTACAACCACTACTTCCCATGCCAAACAGGAGTGTCTGACATGACATCTGAGTATATTTCCACAGAGATTATTTTTCACAGACAGGTTGAGCCTCATACACTAGAACTGCAGCCCCCAGGACACTTGAAAAATTCCATATGCCCAACTTAGAAGTCCATATCTAAGTGCCCAGAGCCTTCTGACTTAGCTCCATGCTTTGTCATCTTCTGTGCTGCTGCAGTGAGGCACACAGAGGATGTACCAAATGGAAAGGCAAACAAGAGTTCTCTAGTCCCTTTTCACATGAGAAGAAAAAATGGAAGCTTATACAAGAAGACAATACTGACTAAAATGAAAAAAAGTTAAAAGACAAAATGATTGAGAAGAGTTCAGCAGGCAATATATTCTATTGCTGAAGGCAAAAAATTTGACAGCTTGAGCTGCAGCCTAGGTCACAGTCCCAAAATCTTACATTGAGAGTATCACCACTGTTAGTTCACTGATTGAGAAAAGGTCAACCCATGAATGTGTCTGCCAGAGTATATTTTTTTTCTGGCTACATCCCTAACTGGCAGAAATACAGCAATAATTTAGATGAATCAAATGAATATAAACTGTCTGTATAGACAGTAAATAACAATAAATCCCTGTGTATAGATTCCTTCCCTTTAAAGAGCTCCAAAAGGCAATAAAAGCAAGGAGAGAAGAGAGAAGCAGGCCCAGAATGAAAGCCAACAAGAAACAATGGACTGCATGTAATAAAATTTAATACAGTGCAGTTCCCATTCAATTGGGCCCCGGAGTTTAATGATGCACCCGACTGATCGTATCAAACATAATGAACTGCCCAGGAACATGAATACCACCCTACTACTCAGCATAACTGGCAACTAAATCAATCACAGCCTCTGTTTGTGCCATCTTCCTTCTCTTTACTGGTAGAAAACGCTTTTTGGAAGTGCTTTTGCTCTTTTTCTTGCACCATAGTTCAGTCAAGAATGTTAAAGAAGAAAAGATGGATTAATTACTTGAAATAATTGGAAAACACCTCAGGATACCGTTTCTGCTCTTCCAGGGAAAAAGGGTTAAAATTAAAATAGCTGATTTTAAAATTAAAATAGTTGATTTTAATGCAATTGAAAGATCAGTACCAGACCCCATGGCAAACTAACAGTATGTGTAATAAACGAAAAGAGGTTGCTGCAAGAATGCCGAGATGTCAATGAGCAATGGATCTAGGCGTCTAAGACGGCTCCAGCTTCCTGACCTCACTGTGAAAGTGAATTAAGTATCAGAATCACTAGATGAAAGTTTCGCAAAGAAGACACAAATCCACCAGAACAGATTTGTGTAAGATAATGGGACTCCATATATCTAGGAAAGACATGCATATGTATAAGTATATCCAAGGGGATATACTTATACAAGTATATATATATATATATATATACTTGACAAGAATAGATCAGAGTAGGATTTTTTCTGAAGAGGTAATGGGTTATGTGAAATGTAAGGTACAACGAGATTTCAAAGTTAAAAGGATTTTTTTTTTAATAGGGAAGAAGTGAGGAAGCACACAAGAGACATGATGGTGAGAATAAAACCCGGAACAGTGATGACACATCCATTAAAAGCCACAGGATGAATTTAGGCATCTAGAATGTAACTGTGCAAGAAGTTGGTACTGAAAACCAAGATAATGATGAGCTCTTGAACTCAGAATAGTTGAAGTTACCCAAGACTTCTCATGCTGAAGACTGAACCATTTGTAACACCAAGCTTTAGTTTATTCAAAGACAGAAAGAAAAAAACCTAAGACTTCACCACTGCTCTATTTTTCTTACTGAATAAGAGCCTCTGCAAGCCTTTGGTTTGCCAGAAAAGGTTTCATTACAGAAAGAGGAAGCCTTAGCCCCACATCTATGGAGATGTTGCTCTGTGCTGTACACGCAGTCCTTCAGGACTCCCTGCTATTTTATCTGCCCCACGAAGAGATTTCTATGCTTCTCTGAGCTTGCTCCCACCCACACACCTTTAGAAATGCAGACATATTTTGCTGTGCAGAAACAGCTTTGCGATACCTTAGATATTACTCTTTTCCAGGATGCAAATTCAGAACTCTCAAAATACAGAATTTCAACTGAAACCCATAGCACTGCTTCCTGCAGAAGTTGGACTGGCCTGGAAGGTTTTCTTCTCTGACATAGACAACTTAACTCTCAGCTACAAACAGCTAACAGATCTTTTCCAGTTATGTAATACTGACTCCTCTCCATTTCTGCATATTTTCATCTTTGGTGAGCAAGGTCAGGAAATAGGTCCTGTCTCTACTAGTCCTCTGTTGTCAATAACCAAACACTAGGCATTGCTGAGCATATATCATGAATTTTTTTTCCATTATCCCGTAAGAGCTCTAGCTTTTATGTCCTTGGCATGTTTCTCTTTTCACTCCTTTAGCAACATTCATTTATCCCCTGCTTTAGTAAGTGTAATTACCGTCTTACAAAATCACATGAACACTTGTATCTTTGTACACACATTCATAGTAATCAACAATACTGGCTATTTTTTTTTCCTTTGCCAACAGTCTTGACAACTTTAAACTGTACAAGAAGCAAACAATTTTAACTACAAAGTTTACATACCTATTTCTTTAGGCAGCATGTATTTTATACTCAGAATAACTGGACCACAAGAGATAATGATAAAGAGGCAAGATTTTTTTCACTGCACTTTAAAATGGCTGCAGCAGATGTCTTTTTTTAGTCCTTGGAAGACTGGTGATTCCATTATTTGTAGTATTTAGCAATAAATCTCTGAGTTTAGGCTAAAGTGAGTACTTTTCCCTACTTTGCATCTTCCATTACACTGTTATTAATCATGTTTAATCATTCATTTACCTCTCACTGCTACTGCATTTTGGGAGGACTGGCACATTATTGATTTTTGACTTTTACCCTTTAGAAGCTGGGTAAAGGGCTTTGCAGTTGCTTAATCAAAAGTGACATGATGAGGACAGGGGAGCTGCAGACCTCAGGGAAACAGCAACTAAAAAACATGCCAAGTTGTGATAAAATGAAATTAAGAGTCAACAAAGAAAGCAAAATGTAATAAATTAAAATTATAGCAGATAACCTCATGAGACCACAGAGTACAAAGCACTCCTTTGCCTTGCAAAACACATTGCTAGGAAAGAGGAGACCAAGATTAAGAAGAAAGTTAAACTACAAACTCCCACAAAAAGAATTTACAGAACTGGCACTTCTGTTACAGCACTTCAGCACTCCACTAGCAACTGCAACAAGAATAATACACAATGTAATATTTTGATAGTTGGCTTCTTCTCTGCTTACTAAAAAAAATGGTATTTTAAAGAAAGTTAAAGAACTCCATTTGTATCTTAAAAAAGAGTGCATATAAACCCTGCATTTCATCTACAATATCTAGCAAATTATGCAATAAGTAATATATATAAGTACATTATCAACTCTGTAAGAACAGCAGTAATGTCAGCTTTATATTTTAGAAGAAAGGCCCAAATGAAAAAAAAAAAGCATAAGAGACGGTTAAAATTGTCAGGTTCTTGTACAACCCAGTTAGAGACGAGCAACTAGAAGTGGAAGAATTTGTGGACTTACAAATAAAAGAGCTCAAGTTCCTATTGCTCTTTCCTGAAATTCTCAGCTTTGTTTTCTTCTGACCCTTGACATCATGTTTTGGTCTGTCTTAAATTATGCCACCCCAATTCCACTAACCTCAGTGCAGAATATGAGAACCAGAGGAAATCAAATGAATTTATCAAGCAATATGTTTCATTAATGTGCTTATTTTTTCTGTGTATCACATTATTAAAATGTGTAACACCCTGGCGAAAGATATTCTCAAGACCAAGCTACATGGACCAGTACAACTCTTATCAGAAGTTTGTCATGCATCTTCATGACAAACTGCATCTACAGCACTTAATTGTCAGTAACTGTTTACACCATGGCTACTATGCAGTAGTATTTCAGGTCACATGCCAGTGACCTCTCTAGGATCTCTGCTGCTGATTAAAATCATATATTTTGTCAAAGGCCACTGCAAATGTTCCAGTATGACTTATTTTGTAAGTTAAATGGGAATATGCAAAGTGTGTCATCCACAGCATGACTTTAATCTGGCACAAAGAATCCGGGTAAAGTAGCTCTGATATGAAAGGTGACACTACTGCAGGGGAGGTGCTGTTCCCTGGCTACGTTAACTGAATGAAGATTATTAATAAACTGTTTATGAATGTGAAGTTGACCTCTTAGAACATGATAAATGACATAAGAAGCTCAAGAAAGGAAAATCAATAATGATGCATTTTAAACATAGTACACATAAGCCTACACATGTGCAAACAGCATGGGGTAACTCCCTTGGCCAGATTTTCATCTGTCTGGCAAAAGATACTGTCAAGAAGAAAGGGTCCTTTGGAAGAAATTTGAAATTGAGTATTTCAAGACTATACCATATACACAAATTACTAGTAAATTTTCAAAGCCTTGTCATGTTATACCTACAAGTTCTCTGAATTCCAGTTTTTCACAATCTGCTACATTTTCATGTAACTATAACACAAGAAAATAAAATTACAATGTTCTTATTCAAACAGTATGATTTGCAAGCTCTTGTATCAAGAAGGAAAGCAAAAATATAAAGTGAAAGGGAGAACATTAAAATTTAGGAAATGCTATTGTTCATACACTGTAATTCACGTATAGCCTACTCACTTTAATTGTACAATTAAAAATATTTTCATAAATGCTTCAGCATAGAGAATGCAATAACAAAATACAAGGATTGTATTTCTGGGGGTGTCCAGTGTCTTGGCAGATCAGAAGAAATATTGGTGGAAAGGCCTTCTGAACTCTGCTTTGCTGAGTTCACTCTTAAGGACAGCATATGCAAAAATTAACTGGTCAAAAAGCAAAAAGAAGAGATAATGAAGTTACAAAAAAAAAAAAAGAAGGGGCTGTTTTGTCGGGTTGTTTTTTCCCCTCCCCAGAAAGCTGCTAGGCATGCAAACGAAACCATGGATCATATAACCAACACTGTTTTTAGGTTTTGTGCTTGAGTAAGATTGTTAAATCAGAAAGACCAGTCCCACAACATCCTCAGCCAAGCTGAGTCCCTGTTCCACATGAAAACAGTTCTTAACACACACAAAAGAAAATGAGTTTTTTCTTCCTAAAGGCTTTTTTTCCTGTTCCTATGAAACAACTGGATAGTCTTTTCTCAAAATTCAACAATGTCAAACTGTCAGAAAAAGCTCAAAGAGACACTAACGCATTCCAAAATTCTTACAAAATAAGAGACAGCAAGCAATGCAATTACAGGAGGTAATCCCTGTATCTTCTGTAACAAAAATGTGTGCTCCATGTCCTGTGGTCTGTTGTCAAGAGAACTGTAAGACAGTACCCTATAATTGTTATCATTGAATTGTGGTTTCAAATAACATGAAATTAAACCTATCTTTTATAGCACGAAGATCTTAGCTGATATTTCTTTCTTCCCTAGTATTATCATTATTTACAGCAATTCTGAGCAGTCGGGCCTCCTATTTACTCAGACAGAAACATGGTGTTCTTCATACCTGCAATACTCAACCCTTCTGACAGGCATCATGAAAGTTTAGCATCACCTTTCACTTTTCAATCCAGCCATTTCATGAGATCTTTTACTTTGTCTGGACACTCAGACTAACTTGTAGTTGCTGCAACCAACTCCAATGCAGGAGTTTTGACGAAATGGCGGGGAAGTAACTGGCTCCCCAGCTATAAGCAACCTGATGAAAAGGTTACTGCTCACCAAATACTGACTGAATACAAATTTATCTATAATTTTTCCTTATTCTGCCCCCACTCCAGTTAAAAAAGAATATAAATAATACAAATGTTTCTCACTAATCACTATAGCACATTTGTAACCTTTATATATTTCATTTTTAAAATAGAAGTGTCTTCATCCAAATAATCCTACCAATTCATGTTATGCACAATTTTCAGTTCCCCACTAACAAAAAAAAAGCCCCAGAAGGAGACAACAACTACTTTTCTGATACTATGTGGCAAAGTAGTGCCAAAGTCAGATGCTGTGGAATATAACTACACTGTAAAAACAACCCAATTATCTCCCTGTTATATTTCATAATTTGAGTAAATGAAAGCAAAATGCCCAGGGCTCACACCAATCAGCAGCAGTAAATTCCAGTAAAACCAGTTTAATTTGGACTACTATTTCGTATAAAATGTTAGTGTTTAAGTAATGAAGCATTTGGTTGCTTGGGTTTCATGCAGTTGATTTTATTTTATGTTGCACTGCAGGAAATCTGAGCCAAAGGAGCAGGGTAGAACACAGCTGAGTTTGTGGGCGCATATTTCCATTTTTTGACATCAAACAGTGTTTGAAAATAGGAGGCAAACTTATTTGCCTACATGACCTGAAACGAATATTCACCATTCTGGTTCAATTCTAATGATTGACATGATTACAGCTCCAGGCAATGATTTGGTCACACAGACTAACAGTCTGAAAAGAGCAGCAGCAAAATCAATGGAAGACAGAAATGGAATAATGGAAGTTTGTTAGTTACTTAGACTCCAGAGATCTTGAATTCCACAATTTCTGGTTGGCATCATGCACTGAATCACAGAAACATCCCAAGAGAACAAAACCAATAATAAAGCACACTGCATCATAAGATACCCACTCTGACTACCAAACAGTTAATTCAAACCAATGCAGTTTTGAGGACATAACAGCAAAGTATCTAAAGCTAAAATAATAAAGTGCTGGATATAATAAATCCATTTCAGAGAGACAGTGCTGAATCATTAAACTTGGAACAAGCAAACTCTTTTACTACACTGAACACAGAGGTAAAGCTGGCCTTGCTGTCTCTAAGGTTACGTGATAGATTTTAACCATTGCTCAGTGGCTAAACAGACAAGAGTCATAGCATACCTGCTTCTCGGTATCCAGAAGGATACTAACTGGTCAAAAATATCCACTCAGGCAAAAAGGTACCTGTCTAATACAGGCAAACAGGGAGCCCCCTTTAACTCGCTAGCAGAGCAAGTAGTGCATGGGTGGCTTAGAGAAGACGTAGCTGTACACTTGCATTCTTCTTTCAGTGGCTATACATACATGCTTTTCTTAAGTCCAGTTGCATGCTGATGCAGACTTTGGCATAGAAATTGGAAATAGAAAAAAGAAAGCTCATTTTGGCAACAGGAGGCCTTCCTGAAAGCATAGTAACTGAACTCTGACACTACTCAGATTCTCTGAATCAACAGAGGCCATTCAATTCGACATCTGTTCAGCAAAGCTAATCACATTCAGTGTTTAAACTTTAGACAGTGAGACGAATTAGAAATCTGAATTCTTACTAAGTAGAAGAGGAAACTATTGGCAAGTTTTTAAAAGCCAAAAATTCCCAAGGTTCCCTTAGATGAGGAAAATTTGAGACGTTTGCTTTGGAGTTTTAACTCTCCACTCAGCAGACATACATTGCCCCATTAGTTGTCAAAACAAGTAAACTACTGTCCTAACACCTCCAGTATTTGAAGCCTACTTTGCTTTGCAAATAAATTACTAAAACTGTTCTCTTATGAAGAACAGATCCTTCCCCCCCTTTTTTTTCTTCATTTATAGGCCTAAAAGTGAACTATATTTTACAAAACAAACATTATTCCAATAAAGCAAATTAGCTGAGGTAGGTAAATCACAAACTCATTGACAATAAGTTTTATGAAAAATTAAGTAGCTGACATACAGCAACATTTCCATGAGCCCCTTACTCACACTGCTGTATTTCTCAGCATGACACAGGCAAGACTTTGTTTCTGAGGTACAGACTCCTAATTAAATCTTCATTCTTCAGTGTACGAGGATTTATTCTTCTTTATACGAGCTCAGATTATTATATTTAATGCTGAAAAATGTTAATTTTCTGCCTAAATTCACCAAATTACAGATGGGATTTCCTTACAATTCTTTGTTGCTTCCAATTTCTTTAAAATTAAGTGCTACACATTCTTTTGGTTGAAATTAATTGCACTACTATTCCAGTCCCCAGAGTAGGCATCTGAACAGCACCATTCTTAAAAAATTTCCATTTTAAAATATGGTTAGTATGTTGGAATGATCTTAATCCACAGTCATAAAATTCCATGTAATTGCCTGTGTCTTAATGGCCTTAGGCTCTGAATACAATCACTGGTCTTTGCACACTGCTTATCACTTTTAGTGCTTGAGTATTGACATTGTATCTCTTTTAGGTTCTTTTCAACCCTTTAATGACTATGCCAATTAATAATGCATCATTCTCTCTCCTCTAGGTAATTTTAATTGCTGTAATTTATGTCCCTAGACAATTCTTGCACTACAGATGGAATCTATACTACTGTAGCGAGTTAGAAGATCCCACTCTCAAGGTCCTTAGCAGATAAACAACACAATTTCAAGTTTATAGACATCATCTATAATTGACATCAATTACTGTTCAAGGAAACAAATCATGATATTACAGGTAATAAACAGATCATTTTTATGTTCTGGAGCAGTGTGGACTTCACTTACATTAGACAAATATTGGGCAGAAACCCAGTTTGAAGAGTGTGAACAGGAGCAGTGTGGGACTGACAGTGTTCTCTGCACAGTAACTCAAACAGGACATGTCAGGTTTCACAGGCTTCATCACTTTTTTCGCTTCCCAGAAAGCATTTTTCCTATCCCTTCATATTGCATCATACTGACTTCGTGTCGTATTGACTTCAAAGTCAGTCATATCAAAACCAAAGCAAGACCTTCTGGATGGGAAATGGGAGGAGGGCAAGAGTTGTTGAGTATGAAGGGGTGAGGTGCCAAATACACCGCCTAACACACACTTGATGTGGCAATGTTTAACATGGGAAAGCAAGTTTTCCATCCAGTTCTGCCATTCTCTCACTTACCAGGTAGATGGTTTGCATCCTCCCCTTCTGCTGCATGGCTGCTAACTACACAAGGATAGCCCTTACCAACTTTCTGGGTTTGGGGTCAGGTGCTCTATCATCACGAATCTTTTTCTCAAAAAAAAAAAAGATGCTGGAGGCTCATATAACAATTACATAAAAATATTACACATGAAAAATTGGTGTAAGTTTTCACAAACTGCTTGACTCATTTTACTTTCTTTTCCTGTTGCATATAAAATGATGTTGCAAAATCAAATTTTATTTTCCATATAATGATAAAGCAGGTATTAATAAGGTTCTTTAACAGCTATTTCCACACATAGCCATGGCAGTAAATAGAATTTACATTGTTAGAATGACATGTTTTGGTTCTTACTCTCTCAACATTCTCTAAATTGCCATGGATAGTACAATAAGAAAACAAAACATCTAGCAAACAACAATACTCACTTCAAAGTCATTATATACCATCATTATATACCATTTCCTTAACAAAAAGCAACAGTTCCTAAAAATATTCTAAAGCTCAAAGAAGCTGTTATTACAACAAGATTTACATGGCATAAATTGTCTATAGTTTCATCCCTAGAGTGTGACATTCATGACTGAGGAAAGATTTTCCTGGAAATTAAATATGAATGCGGTGCTATTATAAATTATTTGCAATTTTGGTCTCAGCCAAATCCTATGTATTTGCAAGGTGCTATAATTACTCATGCAAAGCAATTGATAATCTGCAACATCTAAAGACTTTTTACATTTATACTGAACATGCAGCTTTTTCCTCTGCATCCGTGTCATTGCATACCTCAGGCAAGGCGAGGTCTTATCTGAAGTAAGCACCAGAGAAGTTCCCTAATGCTACAAGTCTAAAAATGTTTCTCATTTCACATTTTAATAAAATTCTGGAAACCTCTTTGAGTTCTGCTTGTAGTCAATGTGAAAAAAAGTTGTGGAATAAAGAAGGAAGAGTTAGAGTTCAATGTGCAAGTGAATGACCAACATTTGCATCTAAATTGTTTATAGGCTTTGTGCATGCATTTAAAGACACTTCACAAAATACTCAAAGTAATGAATTCCAAATTTCCGTAACACGTATCACATTGAAACACATGCATGGATCCTTTGGATCCACGCTAGAGAAGCACTGAAAGACTGACAAAGCCACTTGCTCCTCTAGGCAAGCCACAGTTAAATGCCAAGCACACAGGCATACATTCACTTGTGGCTCTGTAAAGCATCCCCACTCCGACCATACAGCTAAATACAAAGGCTTCCCAGACATCGCCTTTAAAGTACATCAGACTTTCCTTTCCTATGCTGTTCAGAAAGTTCACCAGCTGCATCTGATACGCAGCATCTCAGAGCAAAGGAAGCCATGTGCCTGTGCAGCAGGACAGCAGTGCACCTCCATCTACCTGGAAGCTTTTGGAGGCCACACAATTCACAAGCAGAGATCTCTCAGTCTATCTCCTACAGAGCCCATGTGGCTGAATGCATAGCATAGTCACACTCAGCAGATGATTCAAGATTCATAACCAGAATTTTTTTAAAAAGTTGCCTTTCCCTTCATTAGCAGTCTAGAGTTTTAAAAAATGTGAACAAAACTTCGAAAGACCTCCACAAATACATATAAGAAGAAGCTTACTTGTGGTACAAACAATGAATAACAAATACAATACAGTAGATCTGCCTAAACTTTGCCAACCTTTTTTCCTGAATGGTAAACAAGATATCTTCAAAGAGAAATAGTCTAAAGAGGCAAGAGTAAGTGCCTTTTTGTCTTCCTATTGAATTATCCCAGTGCAACTGTACTGAAGTCACTTGACTCCAAATTAATGCCATATTTTATTCTTATCCTGACATAAGTAGATTCAATTTGGTATTAAACTCATGGGTTTAAGAGCTACCTCTCTTCTTATCATCCAAATCAAGAATATTTTTCCATACAGAAAACTTTCCAACTGCAGAGTTTTACTCGGCCAGCTGGGTGTTATAGAAGAGTGACATTTGCAGGCATCAAGACAGTTGGATGGTGAAAAAAAATAATCCAAATTATTTTACATATACTCAAGGGCTGAAACAACAAAAGCTAATTCAATAAAATTCAACACAGTCATGCTTTATTCTTTCTATAAACATTCTCAAAAAGACTTTAGCATTGCATTTGGTTTAGGAAAACACTGTGGTATAAGGGAAGTTTCTTTTTTCAGTCTTAAGCATCTGCAGTACCTGGGGAGATCACAAAGTCTTATTAAATTCTTCCTGGAAGAAAAGTGGATTGGCAGAAGTTACTTGAATTCTGCACTCTGTGTTGAAAACTACTTGGCAGATGAATTGTTGTCCTTCTCACAACAATTAGGGAGCACAAAGAGGAGAAAAGAGAAAAAGAGGCAGATAATTAAAAGCTTGGTACTTTGTTTAGAGTTTTGAGGTATATTGTTTAAAAGGAAAACCATAACAGGATAGATTTCAATACATTAAATATGTATTCAAATCTTGGGTATAGTAACGGAATCAGTACCCATAAAATAATCAGTACCCATTAGCCAGCACTAATTTCCTGTAGTCCTTACCCCTAAAGCTGTATGGCAATTTACATTTTAACTTCTGAGAGGAAGGTTTTTGAAATTATATCCATTAGGCTAAACAACTAGATTCATGAATGTCATTTACAGTCATGTTTAAAAAAATCAAAACAACACTTTTTTTTTTACATACTTGCCTTTTAAATACAAATCTAGTCTCAAAATAACACTGTTTTCTCCATTAGTGTTTACACTTCAAACAGAACTATTTTCAAGCACAAATATAAGAGATGAGCTTCTTCATACCATTCCTACATTATAGAATACTTATGCAAAGTATTTTCAGTCTGTTGAGACAAACAGCAGTATTACCTAAAGTGTCCTCAAGTGCCCACAATGTAGGCAGTGGCAATTAATCTTTCTGCAAGTGTCAAAGTGCACTGAAGAAAGAAATCAAAGAGTGGAATCTCTGAAGAGTTCAGTTAAGTAATTGAAATTAAGAACCATTACGGAGGTAATTTCTTTTCTATAAACAGAAGCATTTCTGAGATATTATTTATTATGATATTCATCAAGTAGTGTATGAAATCTTTGATGACAATTCAAAACATTTTTAAAAATCGTTTTCCTTTTTGCAAATGCACACGCAATGAGAGTCATATTCAGTGAAGAGAATTTCTGAAGTTTCTTTCTGAAATACTATTTCAGAAATGTTTTAACATTTTCCTTTTTCTGTCCTTCTCATGCTTCCCTACCTTCACCTTAAAAAGTTAATCACAGTTCATTGCCCTGTGAGGTACTCAAAAATTACTTGTGATAAATGAATGCATGACATCAGATTGCTCCATCAGCAAGAGGGCAAAATCATTTTTACTCACAAAACTTAACCTGAACACATACCACAAGACGACATTAACCAGAACACAGTATATTTTTCTTACCTGGTCTTGAAGGAATTAAGGTTCAGCCTTCAATCTGAAAAAGTTCTTCTTGGCTTAATAGCAGCAACCCCACATTTGTACAAATTAATAGAAACATCAGATATATCTATACAGGAATAACTTTTCTCATTGATTTCTTTTTGATCACAAGAGATATCACTGAGCTTAGGATTTGAAATATATGAAAAGCATACTCCCAAACTCTTTAAGAAGTTTGCAATCTGGTTCTTTTCAACCACTAACCAAGAGAAGCAATTCCCTTATAAATTTATGAATAAGGGAATTACACTGTGTGTAATTCCAATCTTCTCAGTCACAGTTGGTTTTTTCCTCTAGCAGTAGGAATATTCGGAGTTGAAATAGGGAAAGGACCCATGGAGACCACCATCAAGTCTGAAATCCCGTTAAACAGCTAACAATACCAAAACTAACAGACCATGACAGAATAAGCCCATAAAAAGAAAAGACCAGGGACTAAGCTGTGGAGCATTTTAACTGCCTTTATACATTGAATTCCCTGTACTCTCAGATCACTGACAGAAAAAGTTCTCATTTTCAAGATGCTCCAGTCAGTAAAGAGAGAGGGATTTAATATTTCACAACTTAAAATTCCTTTTGTTTCAACTTAATTTTCAAGAAAACTAAAACAAGACAGAGGCTGATATTCTACATCTTCTGCTGCCATAAGAAAAAAAAAACAAAAACAAAACAAAAATCCCAGGAAAATACAGGACACATTTTCATCATTTAAGTTTAGGCACAAAGCCACATTGGAACAACATAACAAACCACAACTTCGGTATTATTTCTACAGATTCACTCTTCTTTATTCACCTTTACAAAAAGGAGAAGGGCTGCAGTGCCTAGTAGGAGTCAATATGGTGGATTTTTTACATACATGCTCTTAAAATAGAGGAAAAAAATCACTTTAACCACCAGGTAGTATATATGCAAAGTCCCATCTGGATGGCAGTGGTTTCACAGCAAGCAACACCGCTTGTACAGTCCTGTCTCAGGAATGTTTTTATTATGTTCAATGTGTTTTACAGGTAACAAGGAAATGAGGACAGATAAAAGAGTATGCCAGTTCTTCCCAGTTGGTGCAGGTAGATGATTTCGAGCAAAATTGCAGAACATACCCATGGCATACACCGAGCAAAGACGCTGCTTATTTGGTGTGGTGCTCCAAGCCACCTGACTGAACAGAGCAAGTTCCCAAGAATCTGTTAATGGAAATTTCTCCCATCCCTCTAGATAGTGCATATTTGTAACATATAATCATCAAGAAGTGATTCTTATGTCATAAAAAGTCCCAAAATAAAGCAAGTGTCTGAACAAGTGTCCTGTAACAGCCCAAAATTCCACATTCCCCTGACAAACCCATCTCTCTACAGGGACAACAAAGAACTCAGGATTGCTGTAGAAGTGTTTCTGTCTGCTTTTTGCAGAGCATTCAAGAAGTTGTTTCTAGCTGTTACTGTTGCTGCCACAGGCAAAACAAAAAATAAGTAAGGATTTTATCTCCAAAGGAAATTTGTGGTAGAAACTTCAAGGAACAGACAGCGCAGAAAGGATTGGCTCTAGAACCGTTTCTCAAGGTCTCACTCTGTAAGCACTCGATGTTCTAATTGTCAGAAAATGCTCAGATTGTTTTGGATTATGCATTACTTAACAGATCTGTGACACAGATAGTATGAACTGCTACTACGAATGGGTGTGAATAACCATTCCATGGTTTTTTAGCTGATTAACTTCACTTCCTTAAAAAGAACATATACTTCATGGATGAGCCCACCCAGGTGCCAGAGAATCCCATTTGCATCAGAAAAGTGGTACTCAGATCTGCCCTTAGACAAGGTCTTCATTATTATTTTATGGTTATATTCAGATTTATTTGCATAACACATCCATTCAGTAATAGAATTGCATCAGTTGCAAACTTCCCTACCAACATCTGTACTGGTTCTAGCTTAATTTAAAGCATGAAAAAGAGGGGAGTTCCTGGGAAGCTGCCAGCAGTAATGTCCTCCCGCACTTTTAGCAAATAGTTTGTTTGCTCCACAGGAGACAGATCAATACTCAAGAAACAAAAACAAAATCAAGAAAAGCTAAAAGCTTAGTCATGTAAATCAGGGGGGAAGAAAAGTGAAAGAAAGTTCCTCATTGGCATTCTACAACTTCTGCAGACCCCCATGGCCCATTAGCTAATTTCTGTTAAAACACAGAGCTCTGGAATGATAAATGCCAGTGGCACATTTCTAAAGGTTTGTGGTTACTGAAATAAACATGTCCCTGTTCCCAGGACACCAAGAGACAGAAAATTAACCAGAGGTTAACTGGGTCATTAGCTATAGCACAATATAGGTCACTGCAGATTTAATTTAGTTTGTATTCGGCTAAAGAATCAAATACAGCAACCAGTTCTCACAGCAGGAAAGCACGTAACTTATCAGTGTGCTGACGTATCTTAGATACCAGGGCACCATGTCTGTCATGATTCATACCATTTTTAACTGATGTCACATTATTTTGATGAATCAAAATACAGCGTCTACACACACATGCATACAACTTAAATGGTTCTGAATCTAAGTATTCAAATACATGCACAAATACTGAATATTTAACATTGAAGCTTTTCCTTCAAAACAGGGCTGGCAAGAAAATAGTCAATACACAAGCCTAAAAAAAAAAAAAATGTCATGTGGGTTAAGAAAAAACCCAAAACATTAGGTTTTAATGAGTTTGATCAGCACCTAAATAACATATATAAGTATTTTATCTCAATACAGTCTCTTATAAACAACATACCTCAGCAGCTCTAACATGAGAAGCTCAATAGCCCAAATGCTGCAAGAATTGGCAATACTAAATAAACATTTAGAACCTGTTTGTACCTTACAGATAAGCATCAGTCTGCAATAAAGAAGAGGGTTTTGAAAGACTGCATGAATTATCAAGAATCCTGTATAATGTATGTCAAACCAGTGGGGTCGATTTACTTTTTTAAAGTAGACTGATCTTAAGACCTTGAAACAGGATTAGATAGAATAAAACAATAAATAGATTTAAGCAAGGACTTTAAGACCCTTAATTCTCTGCAGTACAATTTTCATTACAAGTGTGTAGCTCCCCTAGAATTCAGAGACATCTAGCACTTGCATTAGTAATTTATAAACCTAACACTTTTCTTCACTTCATGCAGAGCTACAGAAATACGGCTCATGAGTTCTCTTGCCAACACTTGCATCAAGATCAGAATTGAAGAAAAAAAAAAAAAAATCAGCATTTAACAAAACTCCATTCCGTAATACTATTCAGTCTAGCTTCATAATCACATGAACGTACAATTTCTGCAGCACAGGGTTTCTAGAGCAGATGACATAAAACATAACAGAAGAACCACCAAGCAAACCATCCCCTGTGGAATCCTTTGAACCCCTCAGGGAAATCCCCAGGGCCTTGCCTTGGAAGAATACACCATAGAAGTCTCCACCTAGGCTGAAAGAAAAGACTTCCCCATGGAACCTTGCAACACTGTGATCCACCCCAGTTTACATTCCCCATATGTTCCTAATTCTTGTGGTTTCTCCTTTCCCTGTTTCTCATTGGTTGTGATATCCCTGGTGGCCGGCCCTGTCTTCTCTGTAGGGCAATGCCCTCTGCCCTGCCTTTTGTGCCACCCCCGTGCCCTCAGATCATTGGCTGCTGACCCCTACTTAACCTTGTGCACAACACACAGCCAGGTCTTTTGTCCCTGATTCCCCTTTGGTGTGCTGGAATAAACCTTTGCTGGAACTTATCATACAAAAGGCCTTTCTTGCCTCTCTTTGCTGAGCTAGATTTGGTGAGTGTGATGTGTGTGGACTTGACTGCTTTGCCTGAATGCCTACCCAAACGGCTTTTCCACAGGAGATGCTTATGCGGAAATAGGTAGCAGCTTCCACCATCTAAAGCCTCACGCTGCTACAATCCCCCAATACAATATGGTGTCCACACCATATGCTTTAGTGTCATTGTTTGGAATTTGTTTTCCCCCCATCCTCCAACAGATGATGTGAAATGTTCAGCAACATCTAACATTTATAGTCAGCTAAATGTTAGTACACTCCTGAGACATCTTTTTACAATACAGTAGTAAATCAACCCATAAAAGGCTTCCTGGGAAATTAGTTTATTAAGTGCCTCAGCTCTATGCCTACTAAGAGTCAAAGAAATCCTTACCATATTCCAACTCAACACAACAACCTTCACAATATACCAAACACATTCTGAGGTCATCAGATAAGCAATTCTAAATGCTGCTCCTTCTGAATACAAAGTTTACATGGGACTTAGAATATAGTTTTAAATTAACAAGTCTTACTGTTTTTTTAAAACTAAGTCACAGAGAGTCATTAAGGGTTTTCTTTCATTGGAAATGTTATCTTTCAACCTGCCATTTTTCTAACATTTTCCTCTCTTTTTCAGCTGTCTTTTTTTCCAAAACAATCTTATTCTAATCATACTTATGCACATATCTTTAAGTTAGTTCCCTTCTCTTCATATCACCTTACTGATCCATACTCAAAGAGCTCAAAACTGCAAACTGCCACCCAGAAAAAAGCTTCAAGAATCTTTGTGAAAAGTGTAATCCAAACATAAATTGTCAAGAATTGTTAAAACAGTAATACAGGTTTAATTTAGTGAAAACATACATTTATAGGCAAAGAAATTCCATCAAGGGTTACTAATTGTGACAACTGTAAACCCAGTACAACTTGTAGAACTTGCTGAGCGATGGGGACTTCTCAGTATCATACCTCTTTAAATCTGTATTCTTGCTACATGCTAAAGTGCCTATTATCAGCTGCAACAAGAGATAAAACACTGAGCTTGACAGGTCTCCGTTACTGCCTTGGTGTGAGAATAAGAATATTGGATTAGGCCAGGGCATTACTCATCTGCAGTGGCCCAGTACTATCTTTACTTTTGAGATTCTTAAACAGGTATTTTTTAAGTAGACCAATAAAACACATGCCAAGTTATTTTCCAATTTCTGCTGATACAAACTGAGGTACTCCATTGCTCAAAATATGTTTTCACCACCTTCAGTACATGCATGATAATATTGCTTATAAACCCACTCCAAAATAAGGTCTTGAAACAGATATGCAACATCCTTGGCCTATTTAGTAAGGTAGAAATGGAAAATAATATGCCCCTCAACTATGTAAACATGAACATAGCTAGGAAAGTGGCTACTACGGCATGCTCTCTCTCATCTTTTCTGTCATTTAAAGAGACTAACTACTTCAAAATTGTCACACAAAGACAATTTCCTTTCTAAAGAAGGAAAGAAAAATCAAGGTACTCAAGTAGAAGTCTGACAGATCACAAGAATTTGTAGTGAACTGCATTGTACTTGAAGTGATTTTTAGCTCAGCCTTGCATTTTCTGCAACTTACGCACCATGAATAGGATTCCTGTAATATCACGATTAAATCCTACTTTAGAAATAAAACAAGAATTTCCTATCCGCAGTAAATAATTTCACCTTGGAACTCCATTTAAGGCTCCTACCACAAAGAATAGTTGACATCTTCTGCAGAGGCTTCCACTTGAAGTACAATAACTTCTCTGTTAGTGGTTTCTACAGAATACATGCTAACAAAGGAAAGAAGATAACACTGAACAAATGTAACAGTTTTTTCTTTAGTGACAATATAATGGAAAAAGTAAACTTGGACTATTTCCTTCAGAACACAGTGCAACACTGGAAACACATTTAACCCAGAGGAATCAGACACTCTTCCTAAAGCTACTGTAAAACAGGAACAGAATCTGGGATCAAAGATTTGAAGGAAGCTACCTCTGCAGCTGATGATCTTCCCTTCTGTGTCAGCAAAGTACAGAAGGTGAATACAACAAACAATTTGAATACTGTTTTGCAGTATCAGGGTCTATTCTAGGTTATAAACTTTCTAGAGGTAGCAGAAGTTCACTCAAAGGTAAATTAATTTATAGAGGACATTATTTTTGCCTTTCTCCCACCGCCCTCATCTCCCCGCAGATGATGATTCATTTCTTTTGATTGATTCCTCTACTGGAAACATTTCTTCAGCTTGTCAGAATAGTGAAGCGCAGGATTAAAAAATACAATTTTCTGGGAAGCTGACATACGCTCAAACATTTCATTTTAATTGACTTGAACTTAATAAGCTTAGTTTGTGTTGTGCAAAATAAATCAAAACTAGACAGTTCATTTTCTCACAGTGTATAAGAAAGAGATAGGAAATAGCAGAAATCAAGAGTATAAAAACTGGCATGTTGTGGTTCAGTGTTTTAAAATCCTGATCTGCTAATTTTAAGTGAGACGTTTCTCACCAGAAAATAAAAATTAAGACTGCGATCAAGAGTCAAATTAACTGAGTCACTGAGATAAATCCAGAGCAGATTTTTTTAAAACAGAGACCAGAGGTTTGAAAGACATTTAATTGTCCTTATTCTATGATGCTTTCAAATTTTATTTCAGGTTTGATTTGGGTTTTTTTTTTTTAATTCAAATGCACAACTGAAAAATTTGTTGAATACTACACCACATAACTACACTGCATTCATTAGGATTAGTGACATACGTGCTATGCACCAGTGCCAACGACATATTTCAATTTATGTTGCTATGCACACATGTCTACAAGGATAATCAGCACACTGGAAAAATCTGACCTTGGTTTAGGTTTGTTTTAAGTCAAAACCACTTTGCAACAGTGGTTTCCAATGGATGTTAGGAGCTCAGCGCCAACCATCTTGCTCTAAGAGGCTGCCTAAAGTGTGTTTATTTAGTAATGCAGAATAGCATCTAACTACACACTAGACGAGGAGGAAGCTGCTTAGCATACACTAACATGTAAATCAAGAGCTCAAATTTAGTGTTAATAGATTCTCTGCTTCTGATGTAAAACTTCATTACTACATAGTCCCCAATAAATTTCTTCATACATATAATTAAAGCAAGGGACTAACTTAGCTTTATCCACCACAGTAGTCACAGAATATTTTTGATAGTTAAAAGTTAAAACTTCCAGTAATACTTAATCTTTTTTAAATTTAATATAACTGTTCTTTTAATTGCTTTAATGGTAACATCTTCATTGTTACAAAAACTGGCAAAAAATTTTTGAGGTATCTGAAAGTTGTTTTTGTAATTTTGAAAACTACTTACTAGTAAGGCTGTCTGGTTCTTTGCAAACTACAGCCATATTACAAGAGAAAAGCAGGATGAACTCACAGTTTAGTTTTATTGTTTGATAGTACAGTAACTTCAGCTGTACCTTTAATGAGATAAATGGCACTGGCTGAAATATAGTACTCAGTCACACTTTAGAACAGTGGTGCAGAAGCTATAAAATATACTTATAAATTATACTAGGTAATAAGCTACTCTAAATGCACCACGTTGAAGCTTTTATGATCTGTAGCTAGTGATGTTAGTACTCCAACATGAAACTACAAATCCTTACTCTACTAGAGACAGGAAGAGTAAAAATCACAAGGATTATCTGAAACTAGAGTAAGCCTTTCCCTAAAGGCTTTCCCTAAAGCCATGGTTAATGCATTCACCAATTAAACACGTAAGTTAGTATTTCAGTTAGCCATCTGATAGAAAAGGACTTAATAAGTGAACTAAAACTGTTAAAAACTGAAAGACAGTCTCAAAATTTTCAAGAAGATTACAAGACGAGCAAATTGAAGCTACACCACTTTTCTAGAGCAAAGTGCTGGACTACTTGCCTAACAAAAGCAGGACAAATTCCAATTCAACAAAAGTGCCTGAAAGAAAGGAAGACACCAACACACGTATTAAGTATGTAGAAATGTCTCCAGCTCTTTTTATGGAGGTGAAAATGAATCCTCTTTTGCTTAGAGGGGAATATTTTTGTCTTGCCATAGAACAACTACCAAAAGAATACTTATATTTTTCTACAAACTCTCATTTTCTCATTTACCATTTGTCAGGGCCCAAAGATCTTTTACTGCACATAGGATGTTTGCACATGTTTAATGATTGTTTTACCAAACAAATGTCACAGTTTGAATTTTAAAAAAATCAATTAATATTGCTGATGTTGCTAATTTAACACCATTAATACCATACTGTGAACAGCTACAGAACCTACAGGGTCTTGTACTGTATCTAAAGTCTGCTGCTTGCAAGTCTGCTCTCCAGCAGACAGCACCAAGAAGATAACCCATGCAAATATCACAGGCAAGGTAATTTAATAGAATTTTTAATGATTGCTTTGATCTTACAGTTAGCCGACCAAACAAGTGTGACTAAAGACAGATCGTTAGATAAAGATTTAGCTGTATTAGTTAGAACTCATTTATCTACTCTTACAGATGCCTCCACTTTCATCAGTGTGCTAGGATCTGGAACAGTTGGAAGACCCCAGCTGGACCACAGATACCATCGCATCATGATACTGCCAGATATCCAACAAGAGATGAAGATTTACCCAGCGAATTAGAAGGCAGAAGACACATTGCAGTGTTGTCTTTGATAGCAACCATACTGTGTCACACTTCCGTATGCACAACTAAGTTACATTTTGTAAAGTAATTTGTCTCTGCACATATTATCTATGAAAAAAAGCTTTCTAAGAGCAGAAACATATAATTTTTCTCTAAACCACTCAAGTCTTCCACACTGACTACTTCTCCCTCCGACAAAGAATGGATGACATAAAGGAGTCCAGTTACTTAGGAAGTCCTTCAAATGGTGCTGCACTGTAATACATGGGAAAATAAAAAATTAAGTACTAGTCTTCTTATCATGCGCCTACCAAGTATCTGTTGTTGGAGAAGTATTGAAACTTTAGTTCTCAGGATTTTGGTACCTTAACTTTCCTTAGAAGCAAGCTGCAATTTCCCAGACAGCATATTTCAGTCACAGAAGTAAAATATATGAGTTTAGGATCCTTATATTAAAATTATAAAAACAGAGCAAAACCCCACCCTAAAACACACTCCTGTCCTTTTTGACTTGTGCTCATTCTGCCCACTGAAAGGCAGAAACTCTGGGGTAACATGCAGGTAATTGCAAAAAAAAGATGCATAAAGAACTTTACATTGTTAAGAGTTCAACCTAAAGACAGAATCCAGAAGAAAAATAATAAATCTATAAGCAGATCTAAGAAAATCTATATAACAGGTCTATTGATAAGACTTCCAGATACCAAAAACCCATAAGGTAATTTCCTTATTCAGTTTCCAAACTGAAAATAACATCAGCTTCTGAGACAACTCAGCATCTTTTAGATGTACAATCTTCCTTTTGCAAATACTACTCAAAATCACAAGTTCTTTTATACAGCGATTTAATCTATTAAGTTGGAGAGTCATAGTCAATGACTCAATTACAGAGATTATCAGAACTGTCAGATCATAGTAGAACTGCACTCTTTACAGGGCTTCCTACCTCAGGGATCAGTAATTTCAGTGTTTCACAATGACTACTGCCTAAAATCTTCAAATAGGACAGGCAATTCAATTGCTTTCCTTCCAGGAACTTGAAATAAGGTGCTGCCCATTTCTAAATGGAGTAAGTCTTTCGGAAGCAATGAAATTTCATCTAATATTTATGTCATTTCTTGATACATAAGACCATTCATGTCTTACGTATTGATATTTACAGTTGCTTACCCATCACTACAAAGCTGTAACCTTCATTTCAGAATACTATACACAGGTTAGCAACAACTAATAGCCTGATAGATTAACTTTATTTTGACACTCTCTCCCAACAATCCATTAAATACGGCTAATCAGTACCAGTGATTACTCATCAGAACTTTTATTTCAGTTCCACAAACTGCTTAAACTCACTGAACTTAGAGCTGCTCTTCTGATTTTACTGCGAAAGGTGAACTAATGCTAGAAAACACACACAGAAATACAAAATAACAAAGAAAAACTAGAATAACATTTTTATAGAATTCAGAAATATTACACATCCTTTTTCTTTGTACAGAGGTCAGCCACTAATTAGCTGAAATCCTCCTTTATTGAACTTGTACTATCATTTCAGAATTTCTTCCCACACACAATTTAAGGGAAGGGTGAGGAAGGGTAGTGGGTACAGGCAGTGGAGAGGCCGTTAACCAGCAACAAACTACACGGAGAAATTCAGACAATTTCCAAAAGTTAAACAAAAATCCAAGTGTATAAGAAATTCATATAAATGGGAAATGGAGGGCAACAGGAAAACAACAACAACAAAAAAAAAAAGAACGAAAAAACCCCAAACAATCAAAAAAACCCAAAAAAAAAAAACACCAAAAACCTAACAAAAAACCACACAGACAAAAAACCCAAACAAACAAAAAAAGGACAAAGTAAGTCTCCCATTAAACTTGTCGGGTTTCAAATTTGTACTAGAATAAACCCAAGATGTTCTAAAAAACATGAGCATACTGGAACATCCATTTTATACATAAGCCTATATGCCAGTCTCTATTATGTCCACTCCAGCCTGAGAAACCGATCCAGCATATTGATAAAAAATGAGAACATGTTCTGTCAAGAATACTGCAAGAGACAACTGAAAAGGTAGGTTTTATCTACTCTTCATGAAAATTGGCAAAGGCATGGAGTATTCTACCCAGAAGTATGATCTCACTGAAATCTTTAACCAAGATTCTTTGATGGGTTTGTAGAAGTTCTTGATCCTACTGTCACTCAATTGTAAATTTCACAGTAAGACAACATCTTCAGATGGCTGAAGGAAGTATGTTAAGAGGAAAAAAGTGAAAAAAATATTGTGTTTCACTGAGGAGTTACAACTATTTAAATAATATTTTAATCATTTTATAGCATTTTATGATATCTACAAGTAAGTAGAGAAGATATAGTAAGTAACTACAAATAAGTTAGAGACATCTGGCTTTCAAATTAATTACTTCTAAAAACAATCTTGAAGAGAAGGTAAAATATAAATTTGCACCAAGTTGTAGAGTTTCTTGAGATTAGATATTAAATCTATCATCTCAAAAATACATATTTCTATTACATGGCAAAAGTGTTTGCTTTATTCTATCACCTTCTCTCTCACAACACAGAAGGCTCTTACTCATTTATATATCAGTTATATTTGCAAATTTGATATCACCAAGTCTGTTTGAATTACTGTTTGTAGATAAGCAACCATAACTCTTCCAACCTGAGATCCTTATAACAGAAATGCTCAAGAGGAAGTCATAATAGTGAAATACATAGACTTTCTTAAAAACAAAACATAGTCAGAGCAAAACATCATCCATTACAACTTAACATTTTGTTTAATGAAATAATATCAGCTACTTAGGTAAAAAAAAACTACAGACATTTTCCTATCCATTTAGAAGAAATGACGGAGAAGCTGGTATTGAAAGGGGAAACTAATCAAATGAGTTTATGCAGTATGGACAAATGCTTTCAGCTAGAAATTACCCAAAATAAGACTCCTAGCAAGGAATCTCTTGAAGGAAAAAAAAAAAAAAAAAAAAAGAAAACAAATACAAAGCACCAAAAAATCCCATCAAATAATATATAGCCAAAACACAAGCACAATTAAAAGTGTCTTTTTTTTTTTGAATATCCAAGTCCAGGGAAAAAAAAATCCAATAAAGGATTCGAGACTAACACTTTATTTTCTGAATGAGACTAAAACAAACACCTACAAACCTCTCCAAATCCAAATTATAAGATGTTCACACTAGGGAAACCCTGTGATACCAGAAACTTGGCCTTCAATTCCATGATTTGTGTTGAAGGGTGTACAGAGTTCACCTAACTCCCTAACAGAGATTAAAAATAAAGCTGTCCTACTTAGATTAACATTTTGAGCATTTAACTTCTCTCATGTTCCATTTCCCTATCCCACTCCACCCCCCAAAAAAACAAGAGGAGCAGCTAAGGTTAACTGAGACGGTAGCAAAGACAGTTTAGCTTTTGAACAGCACATTTTAACTTTTCAGTTTCACTGCTGTAGAACATTTTATGAAATGCAAGGATTAGTTAAAGTCTATAAAAAGCATTGACTCTGACTACTCTAATAATACTTTAAATCTAAAAAATATGCTCATAGGTGTCAGTTTTACTTTCACATAATGAGAAATTCAAAAGAGACACTAAACATTAGCAGGGATAAGCTACAGAATATCTTCATGCAAACTCATTGAAGTTATTCTTGGAGAGGAGAGAGAGAAGGAAAGAGAATTGCTATGTACATAGCTAGCACAAAAACAAACACTCCAGTTGCATCCTTTGGAGAACTCAACCATGTTATACTCTAGTGCATAAGTTCTAAAAGCATGGCCTACCACGCCTTATATCTTGCATGCACTGAGAATAAAAGCTATTGCACTGCATATTAATTTTGGAATGCAGCTGCCACTTAACCAATTTAAGGGCTTTTCACAACAGCTCTCTGATGGTATAAGAAGACATTCACTATCAATAGGGGAAAAAAAAAAACCCAATTTATTGCCATGGTAAAAGTTTTGGAAAAAATATGGTATTTTTACCATTTATTTCCTACTAAATTTAACATTAGTCACAGAAAAGCATAATCACTTATGCATCCATTCACATGTCTGAAGGTCGGAGAAAACAAAGGAGATGACACAGACGCTCCACCTCTGCACGCTTTAACAGCCATACATAATTTTAAAACAAAACAACAACAACAATTAAAAAAAAAAAAAAAAAAAAAAACAAAAAAAAAAAAAAAAAACACAGAAAAAGGTAGCTAATTAGAATCCCCACTTCCAGATGTATGGAAGTCCTACAGCCAGATTTGCGCCTGGTGCCTTGCAGGGTTGTTGAACAGCCCAGCACAGGGTTAGAAATCAGAAGTTTTTAGTACAGGACATTATTGGCCACTATCTCACAGAGTGACCTTGGGCAAGTCACTTCCCCGGCATCTCAGCTCCCCACCTGACAGTCCATCCCCCATTCCCCACTGAGCGCCGAGGAGAAACCCGGTAATTACTCACTGTAAGTGGCTCTACATCAATCAAGCTGGAATAAAGGGAAAGGGGNTGGGCGCTGCGCCCCCGCCGCGAAGCCGCCACTGCGGCGCGCCCGCCCGCCCTTTCCCGCGCCGCTGGCCAATGCGGGCCGCGCCAGGAGCCGGCTTGAACCATCTGTTGCGAGGCGCCTCCCCCAGCCCCTTGCCGGGGGCTCCCGCCCAAGCGCAGCCAAGGAGGGGGAAGCCTGCCGGGAGCCCGCGGCCCCTTCAAGGAGCACTTCGCCCTGTGCATCTCAGGGGCTGGGGCCGAGCTCCGCCTCCTTCCCCCCCCCAGTCCCAGAGCTGCTGCTTCTCCCTCAGCGCTCGGCTCCCCTCACAGCGCGCTCGGCGCCCGCCCGGACGGCCGCCTCAGGAGCTGTGGGGCAGCGAGAGGGACGGGGATGCCAGGGAGCAAGAGCTGCATGTGGAACTGATCCTCCTCCGGTGTGCAAGCGATAAAGTCCCGACCTGATAAAATCTTTGCACTTCCCACCTGATAACCGGAATTCCCCACATGGAATGTTGCACGGGGAAATGTGTCTCATCCTGCTTCAGTGTGAAAAGCAGGGCTAAAATCTGTCTGTGTTTAGACTTAGACGTCTCTTGTGAGCAAGCTCTCCCAAAAGAGTCAAGTCTCTTTCACTATGTAAGTGGTTTGAGTTAGCCTTTCACGTTCCTAGTCGGAGGGTTTTCCCACAAACATGAGGACCGTCTACGTGCACAGTCCTTTATTTTGGGTCTCCACCCAGGCAACAGTAGTTGAGATACAGCGCAGGTGTAAAATTTCACGAAAGCAGAACGATAGTTCCTGCTTTACTTCTGTTTTTGTATGAATAATTTCCTTGTTACAGACCTCTCTGATTATGCTTTTTAACCAGGTGCCTATGTTTCCTGTTGATTCTGCAGAGAAAATCCAGGGACTAAGACACTAGCTTTATTCCAACAGGTTCTAGAGTAATATTTTTAGAAACTCATGTCAAGAAAAAGATGCAAATGTACCTCAACTTTCAATAATTTAAGAAAATAATCTTGAGAGTCATGATGTGTAAAGGAAGAAAGGTGCATTTCTTTAATGGGCTAACACAAGTTCTAATTTGTCTTTTTTTTTTTTTTTTCATTTTTTGAAGCTGTCAGATTCTTATCTCTCACCAGAACAGTGTCAAATTATGGATTTAAAACTGGAGTATGGACCGGACACAATTTGCAGGAATTGACGATTTGATGTATAGTCAATTTTATGATGGGCTAAATGTCAAAGGGTTAAAACAAGGTGGATAATCTTGCAGTTAAATTAATCATAGGCCCTTTTATTACTAAAAAAAAATTATTTATGGAAGCCAACCAGTTGTATTTTACACTAATGCTGTTATGACACGGCTTGTAAGTGGTTCAATATGTTACTCCAAATAGACATTTTCAAAGACGGGACCTATTTCTTGCCCACTAAGAAAGTTATATCTTTGCATTAAAGGGGTTCAGCATAGCTGAGCTTTATCTTATTATTATAAAAAAACTCTAAAAAGTACACAAAATTAAGTGATTGCAATCTTCCTTGTGAGACTCCAAATGGATGAAATTTTGTCCTCAATATGCATGTGTAATGCCTCTAAATCTGAAGGGATGATTTGTCATTACAAGATATTTTTAAGGAATGATTTCTATATAGTTGTAATTACCAGAATGATAAATTGGCTAGTGAATCTTCCATTAATCTTACAAAGCTGTTCTCAAGCCTAAATTATTCCCATATATATTCTAATCAAGACTGATCATAATAATTTTGTGAGATATTATATATGACATTAATGCAAGGTTTTGTCTTACTATTTCAAGAATGTTATTATTGATTTTATTAATATATAGAAATTCCCTCTAATAGCTTAAACAAATTGACCTAGGTATCAAATACATGCATGAAAAATTGCTCTTCTCTCAAGTGAAGAGCATGCTGTCATCATATATGAAAGACAAAGGATGGTTGGAAATAAAACTACATATAGTCACACATCTGACCTCTGAAACAGTGAAAATACAAATAACTTGTTCAATTGTACAAGAAATCTTGGCAAAGTCTAAAAGCATAGGTGGGTAAGTCTGTTCCAGTCCACTGCTATAATAAACAATGCTGGTAGATATAAAACCTTATGTCTTAAGTCTCAAAGTAATATTTCTCTATTAAGTAGTTTAATTTACAAAATGGATAGAGCAAAGGCAGTTGCTTACATTTTTAAAATATGTATTCTTTCTGCTTGCTAATAACCCTTTTATTACTTTTTGTATAGATTAACAATATGACAAATTCTGCATACATACACCATGCATGTGTGTCATGGATGTTAATAGGCCAAGATCAATTTGGGATTTTTCTTCTATATTTTTACTTGCCTCTACCTTGGAATGTGACCTTGGGCAGTTTGCTGAACTTGCCTGTGAATCGTTCTTCCATGTGTGAGATCTGGGATAGTCGAACTTGAAGAAGGGCACTATATTAGTAACAGTATTTTGTGAATTTATTTATCTATAAGAAATTAACTAGTAAATAATGTCTTTGAATATAGGCATTCAGTCACTGTGCATCGTAACATGTGGCAATATGTGCTGCAGCCCAGAAAGCCAGCTGTATCCCAGGCTGCACCAAAAGCTGGGTGACCAGCAGGTCAAGGGATGTGGTTCTCCTCCTCCACTGCTCCTATGGGATTCCACCTGGAGTACTGCATCCAGCTCTGAGGCTCCCAACGCAAGGAGGGTGTGGACCTGCTGAAGCCCCTCTGGAGACAGACTGGGAGAACTGGGGGTGTTCAGACTGGAGAAGGGAAGGCTCCAGGGAGATTTTAGTGACCCTTCCACTGCTTAAAGGGCTCCAAGAGAGCTGGAGAGTGACTTTGGACAAGAGGCTGGAGTAACAGGACAGAGGGTAATGGCTTTCCACTGACAGAGGGCAGGGTTAGATCCATATTAGGAAGAAATTCCTCCCTCTGAGGGAGGTGAGGCACTGGCGCAGGTTACCCAGAGAAGCTGTGGATATCCCATCCCTGGAAGTGTTCAAGGCCTGGCTGGATGAGGATTTTAAGCAACCTGGAAGATGTCCTTGCCCATGCCAGAGGGGCTGGAACTAAATGATCTGTAAAGTCCCTTCCAACACACACCATTCTATTATTCTAGGATAACAGCATTTTCTCCTGTTTCATTCTAAGCAGCAGATATTTGGCAGTCTATAGAGAGTAAAATAAGGTTGAGAACCTAGGCAGTGTTTTTTGTCAAATATAGTAAACATCTTAAAATCATCAAAGATCCTTTGTGAAAGTCATTTAGAGAATAAGCCTTTCTTTCATTGGTTAGGCGGTGCATTAACATTGCATGCAGAGGTAAAGCTGCAAGCAATTACATTTCAGGAGACCAAAGATGGAGAATAAACAGGTTTCCACAGAATTCATGATGAAAAACACTGTATGCCTGAAAAACTTGGATTTCTTCATGAAACATTATTGCAGTGCCTAGTTATGGGAGTTCAATGACATGAGGATCCGGTACTGCCAAGAAAACTATCCAAAAACTATTTTGGTGTGTCTTCCATGTTCAGTAGGTGTTCATTAACACAATGAGCTCAGGAAACACCATCTCTTGCCATTCCCACACTACAGTTTTGCCCTAAGAATTTTGGTTTTATGGTTGTGTGCGTGTTGCATATAGTTACGCTGTAATTTTCTTTCCACATCTTTCCTTTATGCAAAGCTGAGCAAAATGTGATCTATTAGGGTGATAGCCGAGTTAAAAATATTGATATACACTATCTGTTGCAATCTTTTTTTTTTTTAATCCCTAATGTCTTGGAAGATCCATTAACCTTAAATCAATCTAACAAATCTGATTGTTCTTGCCACCTTCCCTTTTCCAAATAAAGATATATCAATTTACATTAATAGCATCAGCAATTGAATACTAGTGCGAAGGTAAAAGCAAACCCTAAGATCCAAATAGTGCAAACTTGGGCCATGGATTTAATTCCAGATCTTGAAGCAGGCTGTTCTCTGAAGTGAAGCAGCTAAAACCATACAAGGGGAACTCAGCATGTGAGTGCAAAAACAGAGTTTGAATTTTAACCCACCTCCTCCTTTTCCTTTTTTTCTGTATGTTAAGTTCCCAGTGGAAAAAAAAAAGCAAACCAAAAACCAACCCAGGACTGAAGAAACTAGTCAGAAACATACCTTCTTGGAGCCTTAGTCATAAAGAAGTTGCTTTGTTATAAAGACAACACAGATCTGTGGGAATGTTGCCACTTTTTATAAAGTGTCAAAAGCTAGGATTATTTTGGTTTTTTTTGGTTATGTGCCAGTGATGACTCAGGAACTGTTATGAAAATAAATATTATTCATTCATTTCAAATCTTGCTATTTCAAATGTGGCAAGACCTAGCCTAGATTTAAGCAGTGTAGTGTATTAACCTAAACAAACAAATTCATCTCGGAAGCTGCAGAACTGAAACCAGTTGAAATGTCATTTAGCTGCTGACACTAGTGAGCAAGAAAAACATGGAGGGACAGTGCTAACCACTGAAAATGCCAGCGGATGGTAAGTGGAATGTTAAGTTCCTACCCCACAGGGTCATGTCTTCTGTTGTCAAACAACTGTATCTGTAAGAGGAAGGGGAAAACCAGAAAAGCAGCAATAGTAACAAGAGTACTAGAAGTACTTAAGGAAACAGCTGTCTAAACTTCAGCAGGTAAGATAGTTGTCTATTAGATTCCAACATAAGTCTGTGTAAACATAGCTAGCAAAACTGTGAGTTTTTGCATGTTCTTTGATAACTGTGGTAACTGGTAACTGCAATCTCATGTTTCCTATCCTCTTCCTCAGAACACATTAAGGGAAATGGATCGTAACTCCAGTGCTAACAGGGAAGTGTTCAGCAATAACAATCTGTAGCTTTTAGAGCACTTTTCTGTTTCAAAGGGCTTTGCAACCACTGATTAGTTAATCAGTTCTGTGTTCAGTTCTGGGGAAGCACACAATCAGTCCTCTAAATAGTTAGGCTTTGTCATGGGTCCTAAAGATTGAACTGTGCCGTGAGTTGGGTGAGCGAGCAGGTGCAGAGAGACAGTACTGGAGTGATAGCTGCTGAAAGCCTGCTCTTTGGATAGCTACAAAGAACATGCTTAACAGTAGCTGTAAATCTTTGCCTTTCTTGAGGTGTGAGATGATACACAGAGGTTAAAAAAAGCCTCATTATCACCTTCCACAAGTTAGATTTCTTCTTTGATGTGTTACATATAAAGGCAGTCACTGTGCTGACAGAAGGATCAGAGTCATCAAGTTCCTTCTGCTACCCACTCATGCTCACAAATTACTTTTCTTTCTGTGTCTTTAAAAGCATCACTTGCTGTATTGGTTTCTACATTTAACCTAAAACAGATTTTATTTTAGACACAATCACTCTATAACATGGAGTGTGCCTTTCAGTCCAGTTCATCAAGATGAATCCACTCATCTGGATGCATTCACTTAACACAAAGTGCCTTCGCTTTAGGTAAGAACAGGACTCCTTGGCTTTGTACCTTCTACAGCTTCTGTCTTAGAACACTGATCCTGCCTTTTTCGGCTGGTAGTCTAAGTGATCTGAATGATATGTATCCAAAAGTTACCCTTTTAAGAGCCCATTTACAACACCAGGTGTTGGTAACTAAACGAAATTTCTTAATTTGAAGTGTGTAGTACAGTCATGTACTTCAAGTGTACATAGTTAAAACGGAATACTGCCAGTGAGGCTGTCTGAGCAATTGCATGTATCACGTGTCAGTTTTGATACAGTACTGAATCTGGCAGATTGTTATAGAATGTATTTTTTCAGGATTTGAGTAGAAGACAGCACCTGAGACATTTTAGTAAGACTAGCAGAAATTTTTTTTCCTATCTCCAGTATGTTGAGGAAAAGCATCTCGAGGAGGAATACATGAAGTTTTTCAGGGGGAAAAAAGAGACAGGAGGAGAAAATACTTAATATAGTTTAGAATTCTCTGCCAAGTTACTTGCTGTAGAAGCTTCTGCAGGGACACTTTGTAAGCAGAGATTCCTTGGACTCTAGTAGGGGACTGAATATTTTTGTAAAGATGTACAGCTTTACACTGCAGGACAGGGTTCACATTATTTACTGTGAAATGGCTGGCTGCCTGCCAAACTGAAAAAACACTCCCTTGCTAGCATTTTAGCTGAAGAAAAAAAAAGTACTTCAGTATTGCTCTGTTGCAGTGTTTAGACTCTACCCTTCAGACATCAAAAAAAAAAAAATTATTACGTCAATAAATGACCCCCTCAAGATCTGAAAACTGCCAGGGCTCTCTGTCTCCTCATTTCTAATGAAGCTTTGCAATTTCAACAAAGTCACAAAGTCGTGATTGTACCAATGTACCACACCTGTACATATGCATGTGATGTGTATGGATGAGTGACATCCTTTAATTGTATTTGTAAAGGGAAAGATCAAATAATCCCATAAAACATGGTGTAGATCTCATGACTGATGATTTCATTTTGAACAAGACACGTTAAAAATGAGACTAAGAGCAGAGGGATCTCTGAAGTTACTCACTCTTGCAAATACAGATTGTGCACAAATCTAATACAGTTCATATGGGTTGAATAAGCATAAGGCATATTTCTGATTACAAGTCCATGGATGTTTCCTAATATTTCCTAATATGTTTCTAAAGCGATGTCAATTGACAAAAATGCAATTTCTTCATTCTTAAATGCCCAAGGAATTTAACACAGTTATCCATGGGAAACGTTTCTATTGGCATTTGGAGGATGCATTTCACTTATACAGTGGTACTACAGGTACACTGGTATATTAACCAGTGGATCTGTAATTTGCAGATGAAGAACAGTACTCCTGTGATCTTTAAGGCTTTAAGTCAGCTCCAAGTTCCGCTCTTCACCAACAACAAACACTCATTGGTTTACTGCTGTCTTCAGTCACACATGTTAATTTGCACTGTGTTTAAACTTTTTTTTCATGCTTCCTGTTCTACATCTAAAATATAATAAAGTAAAAAGTACAACTATAGGCTAGGCTACACAAATATACATTCGTAGATATTAAGAGAAGCAGGAACCATTGTGATAGATTAACTCGATGATCTGGCATCCTGCTTTTCTGGTTATGTGGCAAATCTTTCCAGCTTCACTGATTACCACTGTCTCTACGATGGTAACTGTTCAATACCACTGGTATTGTTTGGCAGTATTTAACTTGCATATGCCATGTGTTTTGTATGTATTGAGCCTTAAAATCAAACACTCCCTTTGGGACAAGCAGTTTGAACCACAGTCACAACTGGATTTAGCTGCTAGTCTTTACTACTTAAAAGTCTCTAACAGAATTGCCATTTTCTTTATTGACTTAGTATCTGGACTCAAATCAGACTTGCACCAGTGAGATACATGTCAGTATATAAGATAGATTTTGAATCTCCAGAGTCTCAAAGACAGTTGACTTGAAAGTACTTGCTTATGCTAGGCAACAGAGAATATATATGCAGAAGCAAAATTTCTTTTGAATTTTATTTTTCTCAAATATAGGCACTGCATATATTCTTATGTGTACTTTCTTTATGTTGCAAAGAGTTTTCCTGAACAATAGGCATGTGTATAAACATGTCTTTTATTGAAGGATGGACAAGTGGTGGGCTGAAGTCAAAGAGCTTTAGATATAAATTGGACTGCAAAACACACAACAGGTATTAGTCACAAATGAGACATCACACTAAGACATCCTTCTTTGCGCATAACCTTTTCTTTATGTGGAAAGCAAGTGTACAGTCCCATGCTGTGCTCTTCTTGCTGCTTGGCATGTTGGTACAAAGTATAGAAATAATAAACAATTTCAACTGTTTTCTTCAGAAAGAAATTCTGATTTAAGAAATATATGCTCCCATGACAGTGACATCACATGCTGCATCTCCTAATTGTATGAATCTTTGGGGTTTGCCTTTGAGTTTTGTATTGACAGAGTAGAGAAATCTGAATGTGCGCATCAAGGGGGAAGGGACTGAGCCGTGCAGCTTCTAGGAAGCAGGAGCAGCTAATGAGGATCCCACACAGAGATTTTCATTGTATGGTTCTTATGAGAGAAACTACATTGTGGAATAAATACCCAGACCATTGTTTGATTTTTGACCCATTCATCACTACAATGAAATCCTGCTGAAGTAGGTTGACATTTCCCAGAGTGAAAAAATAGGTTCTGGTTTTTGCAAAAGGATTGAAATTTTGTCTGGAAAAATCCATTGAAGGAGGAGTCTTTTTTTATTAAGCAGATTTTACCAGATAGTGTCCTTTTTCAATATATGGTGTCATATAAATTATCCCCCAAAAGTTATATAGCAAAGTTAGTTTAACATGCTTGGGACAGCAGCTGTAAGAATTATGATCTTTACAGGCAGAATGTAAACTTAAATATTTAGAAGTATTTACAATAATGTTTATTTCTATACTGTGATGGTATAACAAAGAATAACTGCAGAATATATAAAATTGTCATGTGTTGTTTGCAACCTGAAAATGTTTGGGAACAGAGACCTCCCAAGACAAGAGCTTTGACATCCACACATCTAGGTTGGGCCCTAAAATACATGAATCATGGTGTTTTGGCTACTGAATTATACAAAATCACACGCAGAGGCAGTGCAAAGGAATTGCAGAGTAACATTACCTAAAGCAGTAATGATTTAGAAAAAAAAAATCAAATTATTTCCTGCCATTTGGTGGGTGGATTATTTTCTGGGCTTGATTTTTCTGGGCTGTTACATGTTTGTGAGGCTTTCTAGATTTTTTTTTTTTAATCATCAACAAAATCATAAAATTTCCTAAATTTGTTTTCTTTCTTTTGAGAGCTAGTTATCATTTGAACTTGCATCCCATTGCTTGACCACACCGGTTTTATGTTTATTTAATCTGTTTCTTAGCACAATGCATGAGAGAAATGAATATGAAGGAGAATTTCTTATAAATTGTATTACATTCTTTTTATTTGCAGCTATTGTGTTTCTTGCTTTGTGATATTAACACACAAATATTAGTGTGGGCAAAAATGAGTAGGCACGTAGAAATAAATCACCGATCCTATATTTTGTTCTGTTTGACTGTAAAACTCAAAAGTCAGCTCTCAGTTTTTATCAGCAGCTGTTAAAGTAAGGCTGTAGTGGAAATTTCCAAGTGTGGTCATATAACTTAATAGTAAACCTGGAAAATATAGGTTATGACTGGTTGCATATGCATTTTATTTTACTTTCTTTTATTATTTGAAGAATTAATCTAAAATCAGCTCTTCCTTTTTGTGTAGCACATGGTATGCCTTTTTAATGTTGGGTAATACAGAGTAATGCACGTGAAGCATAATTTAAAGCTTTTGCAGATGACATCTCCTGCTTTCTGGGAAAGAGCAGCACAGATAGCTGTACTGCCTGTTGGTTTTAAGTCCACTTCACTCTAGAGTTCCTATGTCTGGTCTGCCAGTTACTCTGTTATTTGCAATTGTATGAGTTATGTATATATTTGCATACAGTCTTTTGAGAATAACAAAAGGCTCAGTATAACTAACTCCTAGGGGCTTTTTCTCAATATCATCATGGCATGTAAGACTTGCTCAATTCAAGGCAATCTCTATTTGTTTAATGTACATACTGTTTATTCCCTATAAAAAATGTATTATTTACTTTCATTCTCAGATATCATTAAAGAAAACATCCCAGTTGTACTAAATACAACTGAGAACTTCTGTTGGAGAACTTGTGTGTGTTCTTCTATGTTAAAAGAATAACATTTTGTGTAGAATTTTCATTTCTTTCTCCCACCTCTTCAAGTTTTTGTTTTTCCCCCATATACAACAGGATCCTTTCATTGCTTAGAAATTTGTGCTGCTGTATAAACAATAAGCACATAGACTAGCCTCATAATCAGAGAAATGCACATGTTTTATTTGTTACCTATAAAAATAATCAGACTCCTTTAGGTGTTCGCTGGAGGCAATACTTCTAGATACCTTAAAAGAGTTCAGGCACATTTTCTTCTGAAATATGGGTGATGTGATTTGCAATGGATTTATTTAGACATTGCATGTTCCATTTCACTCATTCATTCTAATGTTAATATGCACCTAATAATTTGAGAGACAGTGAAAAGCACAGAATTCAAAAATCCGTATGAAAAGAATGGCATGGGGGAACAAAAGAACGCAAAAATATGAATAAGAGGACAAAAAAAAGAAAGTTTGCTAAAAGAAATAGAATTCTTGAATTTGCTTATTCTTTTCCTACTATTAACTAGATTTATGCAAGGTTCCTGCAAACTTTGAATGAAGAGCTAAATGATAACATTTCTGCTGACATTGTATTGGAGGTAGAAAATTAAGTTCCAGGTAAATTGCTTAATATGGGACTCAGTCTTTTACCAGTTTGGTTTTTTGTGGGCTTTTTTTTTTTTGGTGGTTTTGGTTTTGTTTTTTTTTTTTTTTTAGTTGGTTGGTTTTGGTATTTTTATTTGTTTGCTTGCTTTTGATTTTTGGGGTTTTTTGGTTTGGTTTGGTTTTTGGGGTTGTTTTTTGTTCGTTTGTTTGGGGTTTTGGGGTTTTTTTTCAGTAAGTGCCTTACTGCCAAAAAATTTACTTTAGTGGGGAAAAAAACATTAGTTCATATCCTGGACTGTGTGCTGCCTTCTTTCCACTAAAAGGATCTATAAAGCTTTCCACAGTTAGCACCTGAGATTCCTTCTGCAAGAGGGAATCCCTGGCTGAGGTAGAGCTGGCTTACAGCTACCTTGGCTTCCATCTGTTCCAAATGGTTTTAAGAAAGAGACTTGGAATATTGTCCTTCAAAACTGAACTTCCGATAGAATCACAGAGACTTGAACTATGTGTTTTTTTAATTGTGTATGTATATTCATGGCTTATCATCTTCCTGTGTGTATGTCCTAAGCAGGTATTTATATGCTGCGTATATAAAAGGACTCTTTCAGCAGAAAATTTGTGATTTTGCAGCATTTGATAGGTGAAATTTCTTTTGAGTATGTATCTTTCATTTTTGTAAAGTTTTTTCTCCCTTTATGTAGATGTTTCACTATTACTGTGAAGAAACTGGGTACCTTTCCTTTGGGAAACTCATGCTGATTCCAGTTCCTTTTCTAAGACCTATCCATTTTAATATTTAATGCATAATATCTGTAGCCTGGTACTTTAAAAGTAATGGTACTGTGATGTTAAAAGTGACACCATTTGCCAGTTAGGACATGGCAGATCGTGTGTGACAGGTGCGCTCTCTGCTGTTCTGGACAAATCTAGTGCGTGTTCTGTGTGTTACCCGGTAAATACAGGGGGAGGAAAATGTCATTGGCCCATCTATAAACTTTATGCAATCAGATTTTAGGATGTTTATGAAGAAGGAGGAGCAGAATATTTACAGGCTTCTTTTGTGCTGTTATCTCCATCCTACACCCTCTTTCCATACTTGTTTCAGTTAAGCACTGAATCTCCACTGTATTGGAATTGATACACATAATCTGGTCTTTGTTGAGTGGGCCCTAAAGAAGTTCCTCAGTTACCTCTCCACAGCATTTTGCTTTGTGAAGCAAGTGGCTTTAATCAATCATCATGGGGGTTTCAAGTGCTAAAATCACTTTGAAATAAAAAAGAAGCCTACAGCGCTGCAAATCACAGGATACATCTAAGTGGGCAAAACTCAACTTTGCCTAGAGGGCTGGTGTCATTCAAATCTTTTAGAGTGAGCTTCACCTGCTATGGCTGAAATAACAAAATTTTATGTAGTTTTCCTAACTTACTATACTACACAGACAGCGTAACGTTAATACATATAAATTTCTTGGAGCAGGCACCGTAGTTCTGATCCTGTTCTTGGATAGATCATAGCAAAGCTTTTCAGAGAAGAAAGGTAATGAAGAGAGCTCAAAATTAATTTGAAAGTGTGTTAATATGAAAAAAAGTTATTTTTAAATTTTAAATTTACAAATGCACATATTTATTAAGTTTGCAGCTCCTTTGCAAGAGAATAGCTATGAGCACTATAATCAAAGTAATCGTAAAGAAAGCATTCTGCATGTAACTTATCCCTCCTGAAGATTCACAGCCTAAACATGTCTGTGAAAGTGTGGAAGTTCCCATTTCTTCAGATATTTGGCATGGAAATTCTGGACCAATGTACAAACATAAATTTTTCAGGAGGTACTAAAAATATGTTTCAAATTAATGTTGTCACAACTTGCTCAATTTTAGGTGCATTTCTTCATTAAGTTTTTTCTTTGAGATCTTTAGAAACTGAAGAAGCTGATATTAAGGTGTTAAACAATATTTTTACCTGGTTAAATACTGCACTTTCACAATCTTGTTTTTAACTCACTTCATACAACAGTTTAATGGTTTTCCTCAATGACTTCATATTTTGATAACTGTTATTTAAAGAAGTAAACACATTCCAAGAAGATTCTTCCTCTCTGGAGATGCTTGAAACATGTTTAAATTTGTTTTCATCTTTGTGTCTCAGCCCTAAAACAATATTGATTTTGATGTGAAGGGTAAGTATTAAATGACTCACTGTAAAACTTGTACTGAGAAAGCTTGCTCTCACTTACCTGCAGGCTGAAGGGCAACATGACATTTAGGTCTTGACCTTCTTGGATTCTTGTTCTTTAAGGACTTCAGTGATGCATACAGCACTTTTGATACAGATAGGCAATCTGAGGAGGTTACATAAAGGATATCACCCCTGCCAGGAACACAATAGCTTAATGTTAACTTTTTACCCCGTGAGGAATAATTTACTGCTGGGAAAGGAGTGAGGACAGATGACTCGTATAGCCCTGAGGTCATCAAGAAGTCACTTAGGAGTTTTATGTTGACTTTGATTTTATTTTAATTTTTTCTCTGTGCCTTAATTAATCCAACAGTAAAATAGATGGGAACCTGGGGACTTGATGGCACCCTTGAAGCCATGCCCATCTGCAAATCTGAGGGAGCCGCTCACCCCCAACCGCAGTGATGTGCCCCCAAAAGCACCAACACTAACCTGAGCCCAGAAGAAATCATTGCTGTCAGGATGGACCCCCAGAAGCTGTAGGGGGAAGCAGGGAGGGACCTGCCACCTTGCCAGGGGTGGTGGGAGGTTCCTTACACATGAGTGATTCCATCTCCTTTCTACTCCCAATGGGTGGTTTTCCCATCTCTATCTCATGTTTGCTTTTGCAGACAACTGCCTTGAAATCTAACCTGCAGTGCCCTCTGAACCTTTATGCAAACAGGTGAGAAGAGGAACTGACATAGATAGTAATTCACTTCCCTTCTCTCTTCTGTTTCCTACAGGTCTGTAAGTTGTGCTTGGAATATTTTTTACACATTTGCTTCTTATTAAAAGAGCAAGGATCCATATTATAGCACAAGATCTTAGTGGCTGTGGCAGTGATAATGATGCACACTGGTATTTAAAAAGGCAGAAGAAACAAATTTCTGCTTTTTTCATTCATAACATCAACCCATTCACCAGTTCTGAATGGAAGCAAAATTGAACTGAATGCCCTGCATTATACGATGCATGGCAAAATTGCCAGGGTTTCAGACAGCTGCTACAGGCAGCTAAGCAACTTCTTTATTGCAGTATTGTACTAACACATTATCTCTCTTAGAAAAATAGACTCAACTACTCTTCTGTTGAGGTATTTCTGCCTGTTATACCTTCTGTTTCAGGAACAGATTATCAGGGCTACATATTCAATTAATCTGAAATCTAGGCATTATTGCCTAGTACCTTTTAGCTGCAAAACATACAAGAGATTTTGGTGCTCATTACCCATTAGCATTGAGGAGAGAAAATGACCCAGTTTATAAATTATCATAGTACTTTATGTTTAGAGCTCTTTTTTAACCATGGCAGATTCCCACTATTCCAACACTATTTTCTTGTTTAATCCAAATGTTCCTTTGGTTACTGTATTTTTTGCAAGGCTCACTAAATGACAGAACTTTTATTTAGATGAAGGGTAAGATGTCTTTATAAATATCCAAGTTAATTATTAAGCAATTACTTTTACTGGCAGCAAGATTAATGTATTGTGAATGATGTGAATGTGTAACAAGATCTCTGGGGTCACTCAGCCAATACAGATGCTGCTGGATCTAGATAGATTATTTAATGTAATTATTTTTCTAATTTATTTGTGTGAGAGTTGGAAAAGTCAGGGTGATGGTTTGTAGGACCTCCAGGGGGACAGGAGTGTGCAACCAGTGTTGAAGCCCAGGCTTTGCCTCTTGAGATGTGCAATAGGTGCTAACAGAGGACTTAATTCTTTGCTGATTTATGTTAACTGATGGAGAAATTACTGATGCCAGTGCCCCCAACTCTGGTCCTCGGACACAGCTTTCCATCTTGGCAAAACACTTGTCAAACAGCTTCCCGTTGATGTTAGCCTTGGTCATTCCTTGAGAGGAGGTGACATTCAACATAATCATGGAACTGGTTCTTTTTTCATAGTGGCTGTACCACTCAATTGTCTTGCTGTACATTTTGAATTCTTGTTATACTCTCCTGTCTGCTACAGACATTCTGTTGTGCCTTATATTAAGAGAAATAAACAGATGTTCTGCTGTAGCCTGAAAGTCAAAATAGCTGGTGTTGTCATTTTAATGCAATTTTTTCACCCAAAGCTCTTTGACTATTAATCATATGTCAGGCTGCTTTTTCCAAATTTGTTATATCTTGTATCCATCACATCAAAAAGTCTGTTTTTTTCCTTGCACCACCTTATCCCTTCCCGTCATATTTTGTCCCCCACTTTTTCAATGACAAAACAAATTGTGGCTGTGATCTGATTCATGTTCATAGAAGGGTGAAATCTGGTATTTATATAGAGCTGTTTTAAAGTAGGCGGTTGGGTAAATCACTTGTCTTGGGTTTTAACTTTCATTCTTTAATTTTTTAACTTTAGGATATTGTTATGTGTTGTTTCCAGTTTTCTGGGTGTTTTGTGTCTCTTATCTTTCCTGCTTAATCATTAACTGCCAACTCTGTACATGGTAATGTGTTTAAAAATACTTTGTGCCAGTATACCACCTCCCAGGAATTTGAAAAAGATTTACAACTGCTACTCAATGGAGGTTGTAAAAAATGCTGTGATTCTGTTTAACTTGAAAATAAGGCATAGAAGGGGGAAATGAACTGATTGAAGTCACTCAACCTATCTTTGCAGCATTGAGAACAAAACTTTGGCTTCCTAGCTTGCACACAAACTTACTTTGGGAGCCCATTCCAGCAGTCCCTGAGCCTAGTGAAGGAACTTGTGTAGCTTCACAGGGGTGTAGCTCAGAGCCTGTGTGGGGGTCGTTCTCCAGTGGTACAGCACTGGTGCTGGGCTGTACACCTTAGTGCTTTACACTTCTGTTCAGTTGTGAAGTCTTTGCTACTGGTCTCACCGTGTAAACCTCTCATGTTTCTGTCAATCTAATTCCATTAGCAGCTTTATAATTGTTCTGTTGCTAGTATTCAGTGCATTGAGGTGATATACAATGTGGCCATATGTCTTGGTCTCTGAGTTTTATAGCTGATTTCACTGTAAAGAATGATGGCTAAAGCTTGGATGAGTTGGTACTGCATTATGTGCCACATCTAAGATGAAACTAAAGTTTCTCCTAAAATACTGCATTGTGAGCCCAGTCTATTTCTATTCATCTCATACTACAAAAAAAAGGAAAAGAGGGAAAACGGACAAGGCAAGAGTATACTGAAGTTAAGTGCATTTTAGGGATCTGTCATACTGTGGGGTTTTTTGTGTGCTGAGATCATACAGGTGCTATAATCTTGTACAGAATCCATGGAGTTTTAATCACCAATCTCCCATTATTGATGAGCAGGAATTTCAGTACCAGTTTGGCCCTTTGTATTTAATACTAGTATTATTTAGAACCTTGGACAAACACTATTATTCTGCTCTACCTGCCTAGTTGCAGGAGATGAGGGAATTATCTGGAACTGAGGGAATTCTCTTTGTTGTGATGGTAAAACAACACACGTGCTCATTCATATATTCTAAAACCAAAGAGCTTGCTCTTGCATACATCTCACCTGACTGTGCCCTCTGCTATTTCTCTCATTTGGGCTTTATATTTGGCTCTCTGTGTAGGGGATTTGTGTGCTGGGACTTGCGTTCTTACTCTTGAATGTAGTTTCTTAAGGCTTTTGTCCCACAGACTGCTTGCTTGTGAGTAACTGCCTGGGAACCCCATCCTGTGTAATGTTACTGAATGTTTCCTTGGTGCATGTAGGAAACATTTGCAGGTGTTTCCTGGTTTTGGGGTTTTTTTTTAATGTGCAAAAAGTAAATAGCAAGCACAATATGCTGCAAATTCCTTTTCCTGGTTCTTTTGCAAAAGAAAGGAGAAAAAGATTGTGTGAGAAGTGAACTGTTACAAGTCTATTTTAAAATATAGGTGAGTACATTCACACCATGGATTTGCAAACCAGAAATTAATTGTTTTGTATTCTGCTAGGATGGGCAAAGTTTTTTTTCTTCTTTTTTTGATTAAAAAAAAAGGAAGGAAGAAGACCTCTGTTCTTGACCTCGTTCATTGTTAGCATCTACAAAGTATATAGTGTACAAACAAGGTCTTACATGGAGCTGTGTCTCAGTGGTTTGTTTGTGAGTATTGTTATTAAACTCATACTTGTATTAAGTTAAAATAAATCAACATCATAAAGATAAAAAATAACCAGCTTAAAGGTTGTGTGAACCCTGATCTTCTGAGTGCAAGAAGAGCCAAATGCTGTTTTCAGAAAACCAATGAAGCACAAAATATAGCAGCATGTGTCCCTCCCTGTGTGCATTATTATCTCTCACACATTATCTGAGGCACCCCATCTTGCACAGTGTGTGGCTGAATAACCCCCTGCTGCTGAGTGGATTCATGCCTGCTGTTCATTTTTGAGAAGTAATTTTGTACAATTATCCTGCTAAATATTGATAGCTTTCACCACTCCAGCCACAGCTAATTAAAACACACACTGTGTAAAATTTTAATTAGGATTCACGTCAGGGTGAATAATGATAAAAAGAAAGGGGGAAAAAAAAAAGAGAAAAAGAGAAAAAAAAAAAGGAAAGAAAGAGAGAAAAACAAAACCAGTTGGCATTTGTGGGGGGACTTTATTTATGACCTGCTGGTTTGCTATTGAACCTCTTTTTATCCTCAGATTTATTTCCCCTCCCAGGTTGTTCTCAACTCCCAATCTGAGGGTGTGGAAGAAAAGAGTTCCTCAGTGTGAGCCTGTATTTTACACATTCTCAGTAGAAGGTTATATGTTTTCTCCTGTGTTGGTTGCTATCCTTTCAATTGCACAATAATGATTGCAGAAACCAGGCATTTCCTGGGGATTGATGGCCAGTGAGCTGGAACCTTTGCCCCAAGGAAGAGAAGGCAGTCATTAACTTCAACTGGGCTTTATTCATATTCTATAGATTGGTTTTGGTTACACATAAGTCAAAATAATAATTAAAGGATAATATATGTGAGAGAGGAAATGAACCCTTATTTTAACTTACATGGCCCACATTATTCCATTTGTTTGAAAATGGAAAAGATGTAAAATCTATAGGCAGATACTTCTCATGAAACAATGTGTAAAATTCGAGGCATTTGATTGTTATGTGTCAGCTGCATAGAAGCTCTGGAAGTGTTTGCAGGCTTCTCTGATAATGTTAAAATTTAATGCATGCAAGTTTTAATTAAAAATTTTATAGAAAAGGAGTGAGCAAGTATACACCAAAAGTAATTTAAATTCAAAAAGCCACCTACATTGTGTAGTGAAATTTATTTCTATTTGGGGGCTGACTTTGTCTCCTTCGCCACTCTCCATATTTGAGGAATTTGCATTTAGGTGTTAGACAATTACAAGTGTGTCCATAATACAGGTAATTTCCTTCAGTGCACTAAAATAACATTACTTAGTGTAAACTTTCTAAGACTGCCACTTACTAAAGGCACTGCTAAGTTTTTTTTTTTGCACCTGTTGACTAACAGACTACACTATGGGCTTTCTTCAGTGAGAAAGGTTAAAACCCAGGAGGACTTGTGCTCACGGACAAAACTTTAGGACCTTAGAACGGTAATGAAAGCAACAGCTGGCTACAGCCGAGTTTTTTGGCAGCATGTCTTTTTAATACATCATATCTACAGAGGGGGCAAAGTCAGACAAGATTTTAAAGGACCTTTTGTTACACTTGTGCTGCCAATCTATATTTGCTCTATTCTCCTCAAACTATGAGGGAAGAATGTAAATTGTAAGTATTGCTGACTGAAGTATACGAATGATCCAGATTATGTAATGTGAATCAGTGAAGAGACATCATCATTGTTTAGAGATAAAATTAACTGAGTATGGAGAAAAGACTATTTGCATTCATAAAACACTGAATTTATTATCTTAATAGTATTGGGAAAAGGTGTATAGGAAGGAAAGTTCCAATATTAAATATTTGTCAAATGAGCCTTTATAATTTGTCAGTATGTAATTTAGTTATGGGTAATTTATTTTTATTGCTGATTTTAGGGGGTCATTCTCGGTAATTCTCAGCATCCTGAATTCAGCAACTCCTAAAGCTGGTGGCTCCTTTGAGCTGAGAGTCCAACCCTGGCCCATCTGATCTGTGCTTTGCCTAACTGTTAATGGAATGTGATCACAATATATCTTTCAGTTATTTTTTATTTTTTAGGTCAAAATGTAACCAGTAGGAAAAAAAATTACCTCAAATTATGTGAAAGCTATGTGTGCACCAATTTATGCATATATGAATAGTGATTGCAGCTAAATTTTAGCTTATTTTCATATTCTGTTGTGGTTTGGATTTTTCTTTAGATAATATAAATATGATAACAGGTTCCTAAGTAACTGATTGACAGCTCTTCTGGAACAAATAATAATTAATAGTCATAAATGTTTGCAACATTTAAACAGATGCAGAAGCCTGACATGACAAATATGTATACTAATTTGGAAATCTGAAAAAGCAAAACGCTGCTGTGACAGTCTTCCAGCACGAAGAATCCTGCTTTTGAAGTGGCTGTCTTCCCCAGCAAAACAACAACCTCTGCTAATGAGCATGTTTGTCACTGTGGTACATCTGGTAATTTGCTCTTACCATGTCGTTATGGAGCAGTAGGGGCGTGAGCCATCAAACCCATAATCAGTATGCTGCAGCTCATTTCACCCCATCTATGTTGGAGGTAATTTTGTGTTATCCACCTTCTGTCCACCAGTCCATTCAGTGGGAGTTTAACAAATACTGGGTACTAATAATGCAAAATAAGAAGAGATCAATAGCCTCGGGAGCTTTTGGATCAGTCTGTAACAAAATATAATTGGGTTTGGCACTTAGATCTGTACAGAGTTAACATCTTACCTGATGAAGAACAAGATCCCCTCCCAGGTATGGAAAAATTTGGATAGTTTGGCTGCCACAGAACATGTAGGGATGCAATGTAAATATACCCCATGCCACGGAACCACCTCTAAGCCTTTGGGGCTAAGCTCTGTGATGAATTGCTGGGTTTCCACAGGTTCCAGATCCTGTGAAGCTATTTCAGCTCAGGCATAGCAGGAGGCTGAGTTGTCTACATTCACATCATGCTGTTGCTGAGTTAAGAAGCTGCCAGAACGCAGAGCCAGGAGGATATTAACCACTAGCAAATAGCACTGAGTGTAGAGCACATTGCAAACATGACATTTCACTATGCCTGTTACCCTTAATTGTAATTCTTGAGTTTCCTGCGGCTGTTAATGATGTTACATGGCTTGTCCCTGGGAACAATATTGCACAAATTATTATAAGACAGTGGAATTTCTGCCAAATCCAGATAGGTAGGAGCTATCTTTATTGGAAGAATCAAAACACAGAAGCTTTCCTACTCCCATTACAATTTGTCTGAAACAGAATATACAGCAGGCATTGCAGCATGACCATAGGGAACAGTTGTAAAAAGTCATTCTTTAGAATCCATTCTTTCTTGATGTTGATTTACATATTCATTATTATATGTATAGCATGCATAATCTCACAGTAAACTCAGGGTAAACCTGTTGGTTACCATAATTTCATTAGCATATGTGTCACGGCAAGATTAAATCATATGAACTTCATTATTCACCTAATCTTACACCAATATTGTACCATTAAAGTAATTGCTTCTTCACAACATTTTGTCTATTACAAACTCTGCAGCTGTATCAAAAAGCACCACAGACTAGTCCTGCCAGCAGACAAACAGTCTGGCATGCTCAGTAACTTTGCCTTTCATTGTTTGGGTCCCGTTTAAAACAGCAGGGAATTAATGGTAGCATTGCTGTTATATCCAGTCCTGTTAGGCAACAAGCAGGTACTGTCTGCTTATCCTTACAAATATAGGCCCAAACTGTTTCCAAAGGCAGTGCAGGAAAATTAGCCATTTTCTACTGGAAACAGGCAATGAATGGCATGTGAGGCCTCTTGTCAGATGACAAAACTTTACTTGCTACATGTAGATTTGCAACTGAAAGAAAATATTCCTTATTTCCCTATGTTTGTGTTCTGTTGCCATATCTGACCGGAACACTGTGATGTTGTTTCTTGGCACTTCAGATTTGATGTATTTGGGATCCAAATATATCCCTGGCACAATTTCAGTGGCATTGAAATTTTAGCTAGGACCAAGTCAGTTCTTGCTATGTAAAAACCAAGCAAATAAAAAAATCCCTGTGTCTCTCCCCCAAAACCAAATGCAGAAGAAACCACTTTAGCAGAGTTAAGATGACTTCTTGTGTAAGCGCTGGTGGGTATTATGAATGTTTTACCTGTGAGCTGAAATACACATTAGAGAGGTTGGCTCTAATTTTCAAATGAATGTACAAAAAATTCCTGCATTTTTGAGGCTTTGCTTCCTGTTTAGGAAAAACATCCTTTCCTCCTGACAGTTAAGTTTATCTAAGTCAGTCTATTTTGTATTAACAGAGGTTTTACCTCCAGTTTGAAAAGCTGGGATTTAAAAGCATTTTCCTCTTGTCTCTCATTCAAGAGATCTCTAATGTACAAATTCAAGCATGGAAACAAAAATGAACACATGTTGAAAGGGTGTAAAATTTAGACAAAATTTTAGATCAAAAAATTTTAGGTCAAAAAAATTTTGGTCAAAAGTTATTCAGAAAGAGGTCAAACAAGGTGGGGGGAGGTGATGGAGTATGAGGAGGGAAACTGAATAAAGAGGTTCAGCTGGAAACAAAGTATAAGACAAGATGATAATGTTCTTGTTTGCCAGAAATGAACCACAAAAAAGTAGTCCTGAAAATCTCTGAACTGGACCCTATGTGAACCCTTCTGGAAGAAAATGCTGCAGCACACCTGCACAGAATAATTCATAATATGACAATATATTCACAATCAATAATGAATTTTTGAGTATGAACATCTTTCAGACTGGTATATATTCACTTTAATCCAGGGTGTAAAGCCATATATTCTTAAGAATATCACTGTCTAACTCTGAATTCCTATTTGAACATCACTGTCTGCTTGGGTTTTTTTTTTAAAGAAAGACTGATATTTTATTTAGTACTCTGTAAAATATGTATGCATGCACAGATAACCCCAACATATTCTTGTTAATATCTGTCACCCTTGCCTAAAAATTCTGTGCCAAATGTAAACTGCTTTTGATTTTTTTTTAGAGGTGGAGTTAGATAATTCAGTGCACTTGAGTTCAAATGAGAATTACAGAAACTGTTACAACTAATATATACACACTGACTAGTATTGGTTTCGTTTAAACAGTATATTTTTGTAGCGACTCTTATTTCAGATTTCTTTGATTACTCTCCTTACTTTAAATATGTTTTTAACTAACTTTGAATGGTCACAGTAAGATGTGGACAGCTGTGAGATAGCTCTGTTCACATTCTAAACTGGTTTGCTGTTTGTGCAGATTAGTGAGGGACTGTTCTCAAACTAGCAAATCCTGGGTTTTTAAAGCATGAGGGCTAAGCTGACTCTTAAATGAAGCTTTTATAACATTGTGAAAAAATACTGTTTTGTTTTTGGTAAATCAGGACCTATTCTGCCTATGCCTACATAATTAAATGATTCTGAATTTACAATAGCACTCGAGAGCTCACCCAAATAGAATATGCTTGGCTGTAGTCGCTTAAATTCTACAAAAAATATCTGAGCGATGCTGACATCCATCAGTTTACAGGCTTATGTCTATTTGCTGTTCTTTAAACTCCTACCTCCCTATTAACTGAAAGTTTGTTTGATAAGTCTACTGAGCTTGAAGGAAAGGCTCTTTAAGAGAATTCACAATGGAATAAAAAATACTGAAGCTTGCTTCAGAGAAAAAAAATTGAGAGTGTTCTGCTGAGTTCATCTTTTACTGCGCGAACAATCTCAAAGGAGCTCACAGACTTGTGTGAAGAAATTGTAAGAAATAAGGTGTTCAGAGTATTTTTCCCCCTGCATTTTCTCTCATGGATGCTTTTCATGCAAGATTATGTCATTAAATTGGCAGAAGTGTTCTGTTTAGTTAGGTTTTATCTATTAAATGGGAGGATTCACTCTATTGTTTCTGCTCCACGCCAGGACACAAGCACCATCATGTTTATGCTGTTAAATGGGCAGTATCTGCACATGCCATTGAGTTGAAATTTAGATATACTTTTCTATTTTAGTGAAATTCTTGCTACTGATTTGCTTTTAGTTGTTTAGTAGAAGTTAATGCTACTAAATTATCTATTTAATGAAACTAGTAGCAAGTAATCCAGAGAGGTGGTACCAATGTTTAAAATAACAGTGAATTCATATAAATGAGGACACCTTGCCTGTTGCGTATTTGAGTATTTTCCTTCTCTAGCATATATAATTTTATGGAAAAGACTATTTTTTTCAGCAACTGTCTCTACATTTGAGTTTCTATTTCATGTGAATAAACTGAATAAAACATAACTAAACTTGCCATTACAACGGTTTACATCAGGAGTTACTCCTATGTTTATTCTTGAACTTTACCTAAGGCAGAGCACAAGCTTTAACTAAAAAGGATTATATATAAAAGTATGTGTATGTTGTTGTCAAGAGAGAAAGAGTAGGCAAGAGGATGGTTCATTGTTTTTAAAGCAGATTTCTGAGTAGATTTCCAGATATCAAACATCAACGTGAAATGGAGGTTACTGTGCTGTGTTGGCTGCATTCCATCCTCTCCATACAGTCATGTCCTTCACCTGAACCTGCAAGAGCCATTATCTTCGTGAAGCCAGTGACTATAATTCAGAGTTTTCATTATTACTAGAGAGGCAGGCATTTTTTCCTAAACAGTACTGAGTGATGTGTGGCGATTTTATGATCTTATCCAGGGATTAGGGAATTGGAGTTAACTCATTTACCTTAGAGTCATATATTGGCCTCAAACCACAGTTCATGGACCATGGTGATAAAAAGCAAATTATTTTATTCAGCTCACATTAAATTCAAACTTCAGGCCCAGGAGACCTGCAGAAAGAATGTGTTAACACTTACCGTACAGAGCTGAATCTTCTAGGAATAGCAATCCCTCAGCAGCAGAGCAGAGAGAATGCTAAGGCTTTCAGGAGTATGGCATTTTGTCCTGAAGGAAGCATTGTGCTATTAACTAAATTTTGAATTTTGGGAGTGCAGTTTTCAGGGGATGTCTGTGTTGCTCCCAAAGGGTCACAGGAATAATATTGGTACACTCTAAAGTTAATTTCAATCTTAATAATTGATGAAGATAAAACTGAAAGAGTGAAGCCCGTTCCTGTTACCTGAGAGAATCCCTTTATATTTGGGTATGTTATTTTCCCAGGGGACATAATGAGAAGAGCTGGGTGGGAAAAGAACCTCAAACGGAGGTTTTGACTGATTCTTAGTAATTACACCCCTCACCTCCTTACAGTACACATATTAGCAGGTTAATTTATTGTTAGTGGTGTGTTGATTTAGAGCAAAGAAACACTTGCCTGTCAAGCATGATCCCAAGAAGATTATATTGTTGTTGCATCATCATTCAGTGACAATAGTGCACTAGAAGACATTGGAAAATTAAAATCCAATGATGACACACACTATATGGAAATGGGTGAGAAAGGAAGATACAGGAACTAATTCCTAATGCCGAATCATTGTGGAGGAATATATTCTGGATTCCAGCAGTGAAAGAGAGCACATTTTTCTCTGGAGTTATATGCTCATAAATATCTCCAATATTTCTTTGGTCAATGTTTGAGTATTGTAAATTCACAGAAGGAATAATAATGCACTTATAGTGGAACAGTGATAAGCTATTTTTCTGCTATCCAAAAATGGGCATTAGCATGTAAATATCCCTTTTTCCCCCACGTCTGTGCTAACCAGAAAGAGCTTTGATTTCACAGCTGGTGACCATTACAAACTGAGAACTTTCAGCGAGTTATTCACCTGTTTCTCCTGATTAGGTAAATGAGTGCTATTCCTTGAATAGATCAAAGTACGAATGGAATGAAATGAAAAGATAGCTTAGTGCCTAACCTCAGTTAATATAACTGGTTTGCCTGTGGAAATAGACTGGTGTGTCTAGGATTTAAAAAAAAGATTTAACCAACCAGTTGATGATAGCATAACCAGCCAGAATACTGGCTTCTATAAGCTTACAGAATTTTTAATGATATCTCTGTGTTTAAGAAGCCTGCTGACATAACAGTGAGTGTACATAGCTAAGCCTGGCATTCTTTGTTTATTTCGTTAAAAGAATTAGATGGAACCTACTATATCTGTATGTTTCCTTCATAGTTAGGCAAAGACTTAACAAGGAGGTATAGGGACTGTAGCTCTTGCATTAGCGTTCTCTCCTGCAGTGGGAACTCCTCCTGCAATGGGAATTGCAACCCTCCACCCAATACCCATTGAACCTTCATTGCTTGTTTGCCTTTCCTGTTTAAAAGTCAACATAGTAAGTTGGACTGAAGAAATGTTAACCACAGCAATGAGGGCAAAGCCATTCTCTAAACTACAACAAGGAAAGAACATATCAGAAAGTGTTGGATAATGCTAACCTTGGAATCATCACAAATATGAACAGTCACATTCTTTTTGATTACTAGCACTTTAGAGGTACCTCATTCTTTTCTATTAAATTGCCTCCCCTCTGAAAATATTGCAGTATGTACTGAATAGGCTTTACAAAGTGTAGGAGTTGTCCCTTCTTTATGGAGAGTTTTATTTTTGTACTTTTAATGAGGGAAAATATTGACTGCCTTTTTCTGAAGTTCAATTAGTTTTTGCATTGAGTTAAAGTTAGTAATCTTTTAGATGCACGGGTAATTTTTGCTCTGCCAGTCTGGATAAAGATCTTCTGGTTCTCTGTTCTTAAATTAGATTAATTTCTACTATGAAACATCTTTTTCAGGGGGACCTTTCACATAACTCTTGACACTCTGTGTTACAGGACATTCTAGACTGTTACATATTTAGTTTCTCTGCCAGTTGTGTCCATGTCTCTGCTGTTCCCACACTTCTAAAATCTCTCAAATTCTTCTACTTTTTTCTTATCTGGTTCCCCAACCTGGAAACACTATCCTAATTTCTCAAATGGAGTGCAATAGATTGCATCTGTGTCTTACATATGACTCCTGTAGCAATGCCTCCCAGAATGAGATGAGTCTTTTGTGTTTGAGCACCATGCGATTAATTCATCATAGGCTTTAGATGTTTTTATGCTGAAATGATGCCTTGCCAGATGGTCCCCATTTTGCTTTTATGCATTTCATTTGTCTTTCCTAAGTGTAGAGCACTTACATTTATTGAATTTAACTTGGTTCAGTTTAGATTCTCTCCAACTTGCCAAGATAATTTTAAATTCTCAGTTCTGAAATGTTTGCAGTGGCTCTAAAGGATGTGTCACAGGCAGATGTTATAATTATCCCCTACTCTTATTATCTGTACTGATAAAATAAAATACTTTTAAATTGAGTTTACAACACCACCCCTCCCTCCATGGATCTTGCTTAAAATATTTTCCCTGTTTGACAGAGGAACATTTTTCAGATGATATACATGTATATAACCAAATATAAGTTATATATATACTCTTACTGCAATTTCCATCGAGGACATATACCAGTCCTTTAGTATTTGTCTTTCAGTGCAGCAGTGGTTCCGAGCTAAGCAAGACTTAGTCCCTAGGTGGTTTTGAACTGATTTTGTCTGTGAACCATGCCACAGGTACATCATTGACTATATATCACATGCTTGTAACACAGAATGCTGTACCATCAGAAGTAATTCTAAGATTACAGAAGATCCTCCATCTCAGCAACATTTCTGCATCGACTGGGAACTCTTGAGGCACACAGCAGAAATATAAATTACTGGAATTAGTAAAGATTTTCTTCACTATTTATGCTATTTTTGATTCATGTAATGCTATGTCATGCTACTCTTCTACTGAAAAATCAGACATTTTACTAGAACAGCCTTTCTAATTTAATAGGAATTAAATATATTATTTCCTGGCTTATATGTGAAAAATATATTTCTGAAAAATAAGAAGAGAGGAAAATGAAAGAATCATCAAGCTACCTGCAGTTCAGTAGCAGAGTAGGTGTGTGTGTGGGTAATTTATTCCATGGCTCTCTTTTCCTTTATACCCTTCTGCTTGTGCTACCCAAAAGCCAGCTCCCCTGAGCAGCCCTTTTTGTCCTGATTTTCACCTGTTGCTTGCTTCCCCTACCCTGGTATCATACTCCTTCTACATTTTTTTTTCAATTGTAATTTGCCTAAGATGTGGACTGTGCCCTTTTCACTCTAAGTACAGCCATGTCATTAAATTCCTTCACCAGGTATTCTGCAAGGCATAAAAAATCACGGCCTAGCTGAAGGAGCTGTGAAACGACTGTGAAATGACTCCAACTTCAACCAACTGAACTGTCCTTCCAGAGAAAGCTTGCGCTGCAGCTGTGACATCCCGCCTAGCTAGCTGGCAATTAAACCGCTTAAATCGCGACATGAATGCCAATACCTCTTCTTGCAGCATGTTCTTAGGGCGGGGTAGCTGATACCTTTACAAAATAAATATTGTAAGCATGGAAAGATAATTGACTCGAAAGTCACCCAAGTGGGGAGCGCGCGCAGCTCACCTCGGCCCGGGAGCTCTCGCGAGAAACGCCCGCGCGCACCGCGGGGTTTAAAAGGGAGCGCGCGGGCATACTGCGCGTGGGAGGTGTCGGCGCTGCTGAGGGGTGCGGCTGAGGGGGGTTGGCTGCGGCGGCAGCCCCTCAGTGCCGCGCCGCGCCGCCCTCACTGACTAGAATGGTCTGGGCAGAGGTGTCCGCTCAGAGCAGAGCCATGTCCTTTGCAAGGACCAGAAAGAGACTTCGAGACATTGAAGCTCTGGATGTGCAAGGCCAGTCAATACATGATATGGTGATGGCTCATCTGCGCCAGAGGTGTTGCCAGGGGCAGAAGGGCCAAACTCTGTGACTTGGTCAAAGGAAAGGTAGATTATAGTTGTAGGTAACTATTCCCCTTCTGAGAGGAATAGAGGGTCTGAATGCCAGACCCTCCTCTTGGGAAGTCTGCTACTTCCCCAAGCCTAGGTTAAGGACATCACTAGGAAACTTCTTGATCTGGTATGGCCCTCGGACTATTGCCTGTTACTGCTGTTCCTTGTGGGTGGTGATGAAACCACAGTGCACAGTCCAGAGCTAATCAAAAGTGTCTTCAGGTCCTTGGGACACTTGGGAGGAAATCTGGAGCACAGGTCACCTTTTCCTTCCAGCCTCAGGCAGCAATATTGGAAGAAATAGATGGTCCCAGTCTATTAGTACATGACTCTGAAATGTGGTGACAATGCTGCAGCACACTGGAAGATTTACAGAAGAGAGCCAGGAGCTCCTCAGGTGATAGGACTCACCAGGGAAACTACTAGTAAATAGTTACTAGCCCATAACAAAAAGTTTTGGTATTTGAAATTTCTGATATATCTTTAAAACATAATTTCTCTTTCTTTACTGTTGTGAGGACTTTGTGTGGCAAAGAGTAACCACTTCTATTTAAGAAAAGGTACTTTACAGAAAGAACTTATTTCTAAGCTTCTAGCCACAGCCAAAAATTGATTAGTGCATCATTGGACTATTTCATATTGCAGGCTAAAGATTCAGAAGTGGGAATGACTAATAAAATGCTGGAATATTAGGAATGCATATTAAAGGCAGTGTGTTGTGATAAATGTGGATTTTCTAAAATTAATGACTTGATTTTGTGAAAACCACTAAAATTCTGGTAGTAACACTTTTTTTTGTATTTTCTCCTTTTGCACACAGTGATGTTTGCAAGTGGTATGTTCCATTATGTTAGTGGATCAACAAGGAGCATAGGACATTCTTGTGACTGGTAAAAAACCAGCTTAACGTGCTTCAGGCGCTGAATAGATGTTCAGCTATTGAAACAATGAACCCTGCTTAAACTTTTGTTTTCCTTCACCAGCTCTTGGAACATCTTTAACAAAAGGAACAAAACTGACACCACTGCAATGCAAATTCTTTTCCTCTTTCATTAACTGGCAGTGCATAGATGTTAGGGGAAATGTAAAATAAAGTTACGGATAATGTAGCTTTGTTGTCAGGTCTTGGGAATTACTAATTTTTAGAGACTACACAAAGGGCAACAATGTATGATAGATGTGGCAGCATTATAATGTTGACATTTCAGAATTGTAGAATATTGCATTTTTCCTGATGACAATGAGTATCCTGTATTTATATTTCTTTTTCTCCCCTTGTAACATGAACTTAACATCAACTGTGTTATTAGCATTATTGTATTATTCAAGTATCAAGATACACAAACCCTGAGCTTTAAGATATGGCTGTAAACTCCTCTGTTCTTTTGGTGACACTGATCATTGATGGAAATGAACTAAAACAGGTTTCCTTTTTCATTGTGTAAGGAATGATCTCCATTTCTGCCTCGAGAAAATGTTTTTGTTCCCTGCAATGATGAATTCTGTGTAGAATGCTTCCACCAGAAGCGTAAAAAGAAAACAGATGTGTTTACATTGTCTCCATGGAGACACAAACACACAAGCTAAATTCACACTAGGATCAGGGAGAAGATTCCTCCTACTTTGTCTTCCAGAGAAGGAGAATTGCAGACAGAATATTTGAAGCAAATTAGACAGAACTGACTACAGACCATTTTTCTCCCTTGCCTTTTCAGCAGAGGATTCTTTGATCCTTCAGTGCAGATTCCGGAATGCCATGATGGCTGCTTGTAGTTCCACTAGGATTTTGGTAAGCGTTCAAAGTACTGTAACTTGTATGAATGTTTTAAGTAATGATAAACAGGTAATTCTCTACAGTTACTTCATTCCTTGTCTCCAACATTGGAGTAACATCAATTTATTCAGTGAGCAAGCGTTATTAAACCATATGATGTTCCCTCTGCTCCTTGTTTGGAGGACCATTGACTAGGTTTGCATAGACATTAACTATAAAATATTTTCCTACCATATTTTCATCTCTTTGCACGTGTCTATTTTCATGGACCTTTACAAACCACTGTTTCTCCAAGCAACTGCAGTTTGGCCATATGACACATCTGAAAACTGTTTGAGGCTCATAGTGACTGGGAAAGGGAGAAATCTTTTCCCTTTTCTGCTCTTTCTCTGGAGACCATGATTTATTTACAAGTGATACAGGGATGAATATATCCTTTTAAAGTGATGCATCTTTTTAAGTTAGCTGGAACTCAAGTAATAAAGGAAGAAGAGATCGTACCTTTAAATTTACCTTTTCCTTCCTAAGATAACAAAGAGGAAAATAGGTCATCACATTACATATGTGATGTCAAATAAAAGTTTGTACAGTTTCATATTCCACTCACCCAGCAGTATTTAGTATCCTATGATTCCTGCTGCAGTCACAGGAATGGACATTACCGCTGTTAGTGACTGCTTAGTGTATTAGCTGCTCTTTTGTTTTTTCTTCTAACCAAATTAATGACTTTGTCACTATCTGCTGTCCAAAGATAACTTTTCAGGGGGCCTAGGGCATTGCTGAGGCACAGCACTTGCCAAGCTACCAAGGTTTTTGTTATTTAATACAAAACAAATTATCAGAAAATAGGGGAGAAGGAACAGAATCAGTTGAAATTTAAACACAAAAAGAAAATTGTTCTTGTAACCAGTTTAGTCACCTGAACAGTGGCATCTGAAATTCACCAGCCAGTTTGGTTTATTTTCGTGTGATGTGTTCATCTGTCACGTCTTGGGGTCTTGGGGACCCCAAGACCCTAGGGAGTTTCGGTCCCCAGCCNCACAGGTACTTTTGACTCCCTGCCAAGGTTCCCGAGCCCCCTGCCAGGGTCTCGGGTCAGCCAGGGCAGCCAGAGGGATGTCCTGGTTTTCCACATTCATCCTTCCCAGGAAGCAAACGATACATAAGTATTCTGCACACTGACCTAGAGGGGCCCTTACTTCTGCAGCCACTATCAGCTTGTCTTACTCTCATTACTACAAAGAGACGAAAACACAGATCATGCTCTATCATTTCTAGCAGTCTATGGCATCTCAGTTCCAAGTAAACACTGGGACCAGGTCTTGAGGTTAAACATGAGAAAACAAGGCATAAAAGTTATTTCTGCTGATATAAGTAGAGGAGCTCTTTTAAAAATTAATATATAGGTACAAACTGACGATCAAACTTGGATTGCTGTCATTAACTTCTTTTGCCACCTACTGTTCACTTTAACCCATCTATTTCTTCTGTTGCACAGGGGTCTATGGTTCTTTTCAAGCTTTAGCCAACTGTTTAACAAAATTAACAGTTTTGAATTCACACTTCACTCGTCTCCATCAAAACATTTAAATCAGGTTTTAAAAGATTTTTAAATGCCTGATTTGCTCATTACATTCAAAACAGGGAGCTGGATGCATTGAACCAGATGGAGTCATGCTTCTTAGGTGTATATAAGATTTCTTGTCCTGATTATAGTTTTACCTTGTCACATGTAGGTCACTTGGCTGTAAAACTATTAATGTCTCCTGGGTATACTATAGTTCCTATGATGATAAATTACTCTCTTCCTTGGGAGAATGTGTATTAAGGTTAGCTGTGCACTTACCTTCCTGACAGACTCAGTGTGGGTAGAGGAAAACAATTAGCCTATTTGAGAGCAAATATTTTGAGAAAGAAATTACACAAAGAGCCAAGCAACACTTCCTTCATGTAAAGACAGAGTGATTCATGTCTATGTTTATGTCTAAACAGATCAGTTTAGAATGATGAATGGAAAAAATTTATTTAATGATAATTGCTTTTCAAATTATTTGAATAATTTGATTATAGCTCAGTCAGAGCAGCTTAAGTCAATGAGAAAGTCTGATGGTTGAGAGAGTTTGTATCAAAATAATTAAGCGGCTGAGTTCACCATCTTAAACTGAGGCTGGTGTTGCATCTATGAAGGGGGAGATAAATTCAATACAAGGCTTGGTAGGGGAGAAGTTAAATCTTTCTGAGGAATGGGAACTTGTCTTTCATGACAGCACTCAAAGCTAGTTGAGAGAATCCAGTAGTGGGACTATGGAATAAGAACCAAGTATAATTACTCCAGTATAAAAGGTTAAAAGGGAAGAAGATTCCTTCTCTTTCTTCTTGTTTTTTTGCCATGTTTGGCTCTTGCACACAATGCTGAACAGAAATAGATTTTGAATTCCTTCTCCTTATATTATACGATGCTTTTATTTTATGGGCTTGACAAAGACCAGGAAAACCTTTTTAAGATGAACTTGGTACATGTAGCATCTTTGCTACCTGAAGGAGAGCTTGTTGTCTTTGACATTGTCTGAGCACGTACTTCATCCTCACTTTGGCATATCCTCTAGTTATTAAAAGATTCCAACATTTGGCCAAACTTTTTAACAGAGTCATGGAATGCTTTGGATTGAAAGGGACCTTAAAGATCACTTTGTAACTGATGTACACTAGGGACTTTAGGTTTGCCCAGTTCCTGACATTTCAGTGGAAGACAAACAACCTAAAAAGATAATCAGATACTCTTCTCCCTTCAGTTTGTGCTGAGCTACTAATTTAGGTAAGGAAGCCTGTAAGTTCTGCACCTTAATGCTCTTTTTCCTGATCATAATCTTCCATGTCTACACAGTTATCTTTTGGTCATAACATTATCCAGCATTTTTCTCAAACCTCTTTGAAAGTATGGCACCTTAATGGCAGCAAGTGTCATTGTATTCATCCTGTGACTAAATAATGAGGTGCTGAGATCCTAAGCAAATAGAGTAAAGGGTGATTTATGACTGCTGGTCTGACTCATGCTATTGGTGCATGAAGGTGACAGAATGTAGTATGGAGATGTCTTACGCAGTTAATTTAGTGAAGGGGAAAGCGAATGTGTAATATGATTGTTCTCACACAGCTTAACCTTGCATATGTGATTTAAAACCCCAGGTTGGGAGACTAGTCTCTCTTTGATTCCTACATATCAAAAGAGAGAGATAGTCCCTCCATTATCTCTTACAGGAGCTGTAGAGAGCAGAAGCCTAATCTTACTCCAATTCCTGATTCTAAATGGTTGAGATTTACTTCATTTTTATATTGGATTTTTATTATGAGTCAATATTATATAATATTGACTGCAAGATAAACTGATTTATCAGTACTGTTTCTGCCAGGAAAGCCAGTTAACGTGGAAGAGCCTCTGTACAATTAAAACAAGATTTGTTGATATACTGTGTGAATCTAAAGGCAAACTGCAATTATATGCTGTTGAGTTATGGACATTTTCCCTGAATATTTTACACAAACATATTATTTGTTCATTCAATAAACAATTGAATGGAGCTCTTCAAAGCAACTATTTGCATTAAGGATGAAACACAACATTTTGATTGGCAGAATTCCATCATCATGGGTACAGTTGTCAAGCAGATACATAAACAATAGGCAGCTAATATTTTTATCCTGAAGGGACAGTTCAAGCCAAAAGCATAATTTTTAGATGGAACATCCTGATGGTGTTAGTGTGTATGCACCTATTGGTGGAAACAAAAAGACCAGTGTTGGCTGGGAAGTCTGTTTTTGGAGGACTTGCTTGAAGATTCTACACAAGCAAGTACAGGCTTCACTTCAAATTACTGCTAGCAGAAGCATTTATCCTTCTTATTGTCATTCTTCTTGTTATAGTGAGTCACAATGTCTGAAAAGGTTATGAAGTATGAGTTGAGAGGAGGAGGTGATAATTCCTACATGAGAGCAGAACTGGTGACCCTTGTATTATACTGCAGGAACATAATGCTTCTTGTTATTTCTTAGGGTAGAAAAACCACATAAATTAAAGGATGAAGCTAAGTAGACACTGTGAAGCTGCATTCAAGGGTAGTTACTCAAATGCATTCAGTTCAACTGCACTTAGACAGTTTTTCCTTTTTATATTTCATTATACCTTCATGTAAATAGATCTTTGTTTGTCTCAGATCCTGGGAAAAGCTGCACATATATAGGTAGTTAAGCAAAAGACTAATTATTTTTTTCCAGCTTGGAGGAAACAATAACAGACCATGTACATCACAAAGTAGACAAAATCAATTGAAAAACAGTAGTTTGACAAACACTGCCAGGCTGTAACATACTTACAAATAAAGTTATGCATAACCAACAACTTTATAAATATGAAGGTCTGTTTGCAGAAAATTGCAAACAAATGTTTTATTCATGACATACATAGTTTATTATGGATAAAATCCCTGCATATTTGATTGGAAGATCAAATCCTCCTGTGTCCTTCTCTTGTATGTGTAGGAAAGTGAAGAAAGTAGTTACAGTGGACCATATTTGCCAGCAAAATAGAAATCCTCTGAAGGTGAGTGGGCTAATTCTACAAAGGCCTTTTGCTAGCTGTAGAAGTGTTTCTGTGGAGCTATTTAACAGAGTTTCTTTTCACAGAACCTCTCTTTAAAGGGGGTGGGTTCTTCATTGCAGAGAAATCATATATATTTGGCTTTTGGTTCATAATGCTTCCTGGTGCTGAAATGCAAAGGCTCAGATTGAGTTGAACCAGCAAAAAGCCCTCCCCTAATTATGATTTCTCATAATCCATCTCCCTACAAAACCAAAAATGAAGACAAAATGCACCTTAACTTGCTAAAAAGAAGAGAGAAAGAAAGGAAGAAAGGAAAAGAGAAGAAAAAAGAATAAGGAGATATGAGGGTATTTCTCTTCCTAAGAGCCCCAAGGATTGGCTGCTTGCTCACTGTGGATGTGATCAACCAAAGTAGTGCATCCAAGAGGTTCTGAACATCATTCTTTCCACTCTTTTGCATCTGTTGTGATGCCAGGTTTTCGAAAGGACATTAAGAAATAGTTGGCCATGGAAGGCAGGAGGGGAAGGGCCAAGATCATAATTCAAGCCTTCAGCCTGGCTGTTTTTCTTGTAGCTATGGTGCAATGCCAAAACTGCTTGCATGCAGACTTCCAGTGTAGTTCTGATCACACTCACCTCCAACAAATTTCAAGCCAAGAGGTGGAGATGATACAACATGGAGGTGCTTTTATGGCCCACAGTGTACATATCTCCTCCTCACATTACCAGAAAAAAAATTTATATTGCTCAGGATAAATGAGGAGTATAATTAACAAATAAAGGCATTTGGCTATCAGGGTGTCAAATAAATACAGTAAATAAAATGAAGTAGGGAAATAGAAGGCAATGTAAAGGAAATTAACCTTTTTTGTTGCCATTTGGTGCTTTTTGAATACAGTCTTAACCTGGTATAAATGTTATATCTATGAAATATACATGATCATCGTTAAGGAAAGAAGAGGAATATCTTCTATCTGCTGGTGATTAGTTGAGATAATTTTCTCAAAGCTAGACTGAATAATACTTACATAGTACAGTCTATCATTCATTATTTACAAGAATTTTCTAAAAAATTTTTGAAGAGGAAAACCTGGAATTTGGTAGATTAATGATCACAAAAATTCAGTAGTTCATACAAGAAGAATCAAAATGCAGTGAGAGTATTTACCTTTAAATTAGTGGTCTTGTACAGCAGCTTCTGCCCTACAGAAAATTTATCTTCTTTTCTACTGGAGCTTGCTGTTGGTTATTACACAGTCAGTTGCCACCTTGATCCCCACTACTTTCTAAGCTCCAGCATTTCAACTGGCAGTTCTGTCTCTCGGTATTTGCTCAGTACATCTTCAAGCAAAAGAACCCATTGATGTCAGTGGGAGCTGGGCCTAAATAAGAACAGCAGATTCTGGCCCCTGAATTGTAACTCTTTGTGCAATGCATTTTTCCTGCTAGTTTGGACACACATTTATGTAACTCTTTCTGGAAGATTTTTGTTTTTCATTTGTTCAGCGGAACAATGAAATCCAACTAACCTTACCCATAAATTTATTAGAGCTGTAAGGGCAACTGGGGGGGAAACTGTGAAAGTGCTCAGTGCTTTCCATTCAGATGTTACATTTTCTCTTTAATTTAACTGAACTCAGGTAAGACACTGGCTTTTCACGTTTATAATTTTCAGAGGGGCATAAATTCAGCAATGTGCTGGGTCAGCTGTCCTCTTTTTTCCTAAGCAGTGCATTTACAGCACACACAAACTCTCAGGTGATTATTCTCTTATCAATTATGGTATCTACATTTTTTTCCTGATAAATCTAGTTCATATAAATCAACAAATGATGTCTTTTCTGGGTCTCAGGAGAAAACGTATGGCTTGCTTTTGGTTTAGTAACTTAGAGAGATTGAGTTTTGAATAATGTAAATAGGAGGTGGGTGATAATTTGTAATGCTGTGAGTGCAATTAGTGAGATAAATACAGAGCTAGATTCATTTTCTCTGAAAAGAGGCAGTCTGATTGCTATGCAAAAAGCACCTTTATTTGTGATACTGGCTGTTTATAATGTGGTTTGCAATGCACAAAGTGGCATTTTGATTTGGAGCTTTAAAGAATTCTGGGATGAATAAAACATGAAATTAATTGCCAGAGAAGAACCTTTGCCAGACTAGATGAGATCTACTGTGCTGAATAGAAAATATAACTTATGACAGGTTCTGTTCCACTCCCAAAGGAAATTATGTCAATACCAGGAAAGGTTAAAAATCACTTCAAATAATTTGCAGTACCAGAAGTTCTTCCTATTCATATATGGGTTGAGGGTACATAGGTAGGTTGAGGGTAAACATATACTCATGTGTCCTATCATCCTGCACCAGGTATTAGAACAGAAATATGTAAACCATCAAACTCCATTCTTTGTATTAATAAATTTGAATGATTTGCAGTCAATTTTGACCTAGGGAAAGCTGTTAAGTTGGGAGAATAGGCAAATTTGGATGTTTTGATATATGGTGGTGTCACCGAAATCTTTGAAATATTTGGGATAAATAAGACTCTTTGCTTTTTTAGTGTTAGGGAGTAAGACAGTACTTTATTCTTGGCTAAGAGGTGTGTGTTTGTAGCTGACAAAGTTCTGGCCTCCACACAGACCCCAGTACAAGACTTTTTCACTTCACTATACATTTTTAGCAAACAAAGAAATTAATGTTCATTGGTTTTAAGTTGCGTATCTTTCTTCATTAGTTAGTGTTCTGTCCCCTATTGGTTATTGATTTCTCACTCTCCATGCTAATCTGGTCCACGTTCTTTAGTCTTTATCTCTTGCTCAGATGGGGAGTCTCCAGCTTTCCAGGCCTTAATCTCCTCTGTATGTTCTGGTTATGCCCATGTCCTTGAAGGACCCTAAATTTAAAATCCCAGATGCCCAATCTTCAAATCCCTTTGGTTTTGTTTATTGAAGCTTGTCAGGGTTAGTTTTAACAAACTTTAGGTTTGAGTGATTTAATGATCCAAGTAACAATGTCTGTGAAGAAACTTAACTGATGCTGGCCAAGAGCGGGTACTGCATACAACTAATTAAAAATTAACTGGGAAAGTTATATAATTTCCAACAGAGGATTCTAAGTCCCTATGTGAAGTTGTATATTAAATGTTCAAAGTACTTATAAAACCCTGCTGAAATCGGGGAACACTCTACATGCCCATGAGAATCCTGGGTATCTGTTTAGGATAATCTCAATTTATGTATGTGTGTCTGAAAAGGCTGGAAGACTGGGTGTGAATCTCTAAGTAGCTGTTGCTGAAGTGACTTGTCCTGTCAATGGATAGATTTATAAGGGAACTTTAATCATTCAGTTCTGTCTCACAGTAGAAGTCCAGAAGAACAAATTGAATGTGCGTATATAATTTTAGGAAACATATAGCAGTGAATATTATTTGAGTGGCATTATTTTTTACCAAGCTATTAAATTCAGCTGAGGTTTGTTGTGGATTTGCCTTGAATGAATAAAGGAGCAGGTTTTTTTTTAGCTTGTTAACAAGTAAATTTTCTTCACTTTAATTCATGTTGTCTTTTATACTTAGAGTCCACTTGAACGCCCCTCGGAAGTGAAATCCAGAAAACAAACCAGTCTGGAACAAAGTAGGAAAAAATGCTATGGGGGAAATTAATAACCAAAGGAAGAGGTGCAACAGCTATCCTTCTTTTGCCAGATTCTTACACAAAATACACACAAACTCCTACAAATCTAGAGCTGTAAAATTTAATATTCCAATATGCTTTAAAAAGCTCACTAAAGAGTTGTGTACATGTGTTGAGTGTAATAAGATATGGAGGAGAGGAAAGAAGGTCGTTTTAAACCTCCTTGTCTAGTGAATGGTGCCAGAGACCTCACTGAAAATCACAATCCTTCTGCAGGCTGTGACGAGAGGGAGTCTTATTGATGTGGAGTATGGGAATGTGATCTCAGTTAGAGCTTAATTCTTTTGTTTGTAACCTGAGTGATAACAGATATGGAAGAAGGAAATGAAAAGAAGTTTGAATGAATGCGTGAATGAAGATTTTTTTTTTTCCAAAATGTGTGTAGGTTTCATGAATTTCTATTTATTTCTATGTAAATTATGAATTAAATGTAGAAAGCCTAGGGGACTCACAGGACCATCCAGCAGAGGGACAGATAAGCAGAATATTTAGCTAAACAATCTTGAAATTAATAAAATACTCATACCAAAACAATTTTTGTTACACTTTTATTGGTATATTTTAGCTGGATGTTTTCTGCAGATCTGTGAATACCAGTGAGATGAAGTATCTTTTAAGCAAATAGAGAAAGAAGGTAGAGATTTCTCTGAGAAATGAATATCCATACCCTAGATATTCAGAGTTTTGTCTGCAATGTAATTAAGCAGAATTTGAGCTCTTTCACATGTAAATTAGGTCACTGAGAGCACTGCCAATCTTAATGCTTTTTCTCATTGTTTACCGGACTTTGGTCTACAGGCTACCTTTTGATTGGAAATTCTTAACATTTAAATATTTGGTCTTTTGTGTCTTTTCAGCATTTCACTTCTATCACATTATATTATATGATGCAAATCATACCACGGTCAATTTAATTTTGGATCAATGACTGTGCCTTCTTAGACTTCTCTGAGGCAGCATTTAATAGAAGGACAGTTCAAAAAAACTATCTTACTTTAAAATTTCTAGACTCACGAGTATTTCCCCAGTCTATGGGTATTGAATCTCTGTATTTGACCTATTGCACTTGTAATAAATAACTGAAATATATTTGTTTATGAAAAATTTCAGCTGCCTATCAGAGCAGGCATGAAAAATTTTCATATATTAAGATCTCTTTAAATCACAAAACATGATTATAAACCTATTTGAGCCTAGCTCAAGTATTGTGGATCAGATCTTCAGCTGTGGTTACCATATGTATGTATTGTCTGTGGAAGTATTCAGTTTACATCCAGAGGTCTAGCGAATAGTTCGTGGCTATTGGATTTTTTTTTTTTTTGCTGTATGCAATTGTCACATTTAATCTCTGAACAGGTGGTATTTCAAAATATATACAAAAAGAATATGTGCAAACTGTGTGTGGGGCAGCTGTGAAAAAATTTGATTCATTGGTTAAGGAAGGATGGTTTGGAATTCTCAGGACAATGTTATGTGGCTCTGGATGAAACCATAAAAGCCTTCTCCTGTTCAAAGGTCACACGTACCATCTTGGGACTCTCATGCTTTCCAAAGACCAAGTTGTTTACACACACAGATTATTACATCAAATCAGCACATGGTGCTGATGCAGCAGTATGGGTATCATGTTACTTGACATTTCAATAGCTGTTCTCCAGTGGAGAGGGGGTTTGTCATACTGGTAAGAAGATTAAAATATAGTTTATTGATGTCCATATTAGGGATTGTGCAAGAATGACATTTTAATTAAAGAAAGAAAAATGAAAAGCCCAGCTCTTTATGCCGAATACTTAACACTAGTTCAAAAACTAGGTTAACCAAATATAAAAAATACCCTAGAGGCAGCAGAGGAAGAAAACCCAAACCCTTTACTTTAAGTAACCTTGAGGTGGGTTTATGAGATATTAATTGAATGTAAACTGACCCAGTGACTCCCTAGTTTGTGGTTTCCTAGACAAATAGGGCCAGAAGGTACACTGAGAGACCATCAGAACATTCCCTGAGTTCCAAACCAGGATTAAATGTCCTTTGCAATATGTTTGCTTGGCCTGCACTGAACAACCATCACAGTGTCCACTTAGTGACTTATCCCCTTTTTTCACTTAGATTGCTGTTAGAATAGGCCCATCCATTCCCCCCCCCCCAGATTTAAAAGCTGTTACCATGTTTCCCTTTGGTCTCCTAAGACGGAAGAAAATTAATTTCAGTCTTTTGTAGTAGATCCTTGTTCTGGTCATTCTTGTTCTCTCCATTCTCTCCATGTTCTTCTTGTGTTTCTTGATTTTTTTTTGGATAGAGTCGATATTGCATTCCAGCTGAGGTCTTAGCAGCACTAAAGAGCCCAGAATAATTATTTTGCCTGTCTTGCAGGTAGTATTAGCCTTTAGGAAAACCAGAAGTATGGTTGCATTTTTTGCAAAAGTGTGACATTTTTAAATTACATTGGCTGATTTATGGGGCTCTTTTGTACCATTAATTTGGCCTACATGTCATACATAGCTATCATCTGTTTAATTTCCATTGCTTCTCTTAATTATTTCTCCACTTTTCCAAGATTTTTTTTGCATTGCTATCCTGTCTGCGATCAGAATATGAAGGTACTTGCTGATGGTTAATTGTACACCATGCAATGCTTTTGCTGGAAATACCTACTTGTCTGTCTCTGGTGTTTGACAAGGAAGCAGATCCGGGTTCCACCTGCTCCTCTCTTGGGACTCCCATGCGGGAAGTATGTGTATGCATGTGTGTGTGTTCTGATAAATAGGATGGAGGATATGAATTTGTTTCTCATGGAAGATGAACATTTTACTGAGGTGCCATCTGTGTAGTGTAGCAGTGGACTAGCCAAGAATTATGCATTTTTGTGAACTCTGTCGTAGAGTGACTGCACATCTCTGTACTCAGACTGATCAGATCTCATAAGGTGTGTAGTGCTCTTTCCAGCTCACCCTGTATCTACCTGAGCTAGTGCACCTTATGGCCAGGTAGCCATTTTTCTCTTTTAAATTTGATTTGATTGTTTTGTCGAAAGATTAATTCTTAAAAGCTAAAGATTGAAAATTTTATTGTCTTCAAGATTTGTGGGATGTATCAATACAAATCTTAATACTATTATTTGAAGAATGCCAGAGTGAATAAGAAGAAATGTATGTTTCTATAAACGGAGAATATGATACTGCTACTATTATATATAATAAACTGCTAGAGAGAATTTTTCTTTAGTTCCAACATTTGAACAAGCCTATTAAGAACAAGTCACAAGCTATTTTGTTTTCAGCCCTTCAAAGCTGCCCAGTATAGGCACATTCCTTGTTTGCTTTGTGGTACTTTGAAACCCCTTTGTTCTACATCTGTATGGTCATCTTGATTAAATCTTAATGTGAAAGCCGGATGCATAAGGCCTGGTGAACTAACAATCAGGGATAAAGTCACCATCTGCTCATTTAATCAAAGCTTTGTGCTTAGAATTGCTTTTTTACATTCAATAACAGGCCCTGAATGGCTCTTACTAAAGGTCAAATGAAAACGGGAAACCAACAGAAGGCACCTGTCTGTTGTACAGAAACTTGTCGCAGAACTTCCTGATGTTTGGGTCAGGCAATACAATTTTTGTTTAAGACAGAACCTATTCAACCATCTGTACCTTGATTCCAAGTCTCAAATTTATTCTTTTTGTCAATCCATTAACTTTCCTGAAGTATTCTTGGGAATACTTTTAGCTTTTACTTTGCTTTCAGTATTTTCTCAGCTCATTACACGTTCCTGATCTTCTGTACTGTACTTTTGCTCAGCCCGACAGTGTTTTCTTGTACTGAAGAAGATAGGACTGACTGATTCTCATGGTAACCCAGACCTTCATAAGGCAGGAACAGAGACACTGTTAGGTGTTTTTTAAAGTAGCCAGCCAGTTCCATTGTTGCTATCGTCCTCTGCCCCTGTTTAGGAAGAGTAACCATACTATGCAGTATTTCTCCAGCTGAGCCAATGGCTGTACTGTTCCGTTACCTTGTCTCCACCCGGGAATGCTTCAAGCTTCCTTAATTAAGATCAAGTATATTCCTGTCCTACGTGGATTTACTGTAATCTGAAAATTATTTACCTCGGGAGCACTAAACTCAGAAATTAAAGACAAGAGAGATCAGATTTTTAGGCTGGGCACTGAATCCCACATCTATTTAAACACCTATATTGCTATTTTATTAATAAACTCTTGTCTTTGTTTTTTTTTTCTCTTTTCTCTTTATTAGGTGCACCTTCTCATTGTCAGCCTGTTAATGTAACTTTTTCAGTTCCAGATTAAGTATCTTCCACAAAATTAATTTTTTAGTAGTCTTCTGGTACATGGCTTAACTTGTGTATCTCTGAATACTATGAGAATTACTTTGTAACTGACTGGGAGTCTGTTGTACCTGGACACTCAGAGGTTCTTCTAATGAGTGATGTAGAGAAGCCCAAGTCACTATTTAGGTTTACTTGTTTAAGATGGAAGTTATTCAATAGCTCTCCAACGACATTTTTAATGAAATCCCAACAAGCATGCATGATGCCAGGTGCCAGGTTTAAACCTGGTGGCAGGTTTAAATTTTATGTATCAGAGAGTTCTTTCCCACTCTTCTACACCACAGACAATGAGAATATTAATCCTGTTGGTTAATACATTCTTCATTTTAATATAATTTATTTAATCTTTTCATGCATTAATTCTTAATTAAAGAAGACTTCCAACTAGTAAGAAGAGGAACAAATGAGTTTGTTTTCTCCTAATTAAAAATACTTTCATATGAAGAAAAGACTCAGAAAATTCCATCTGGATTGGATGAAATTAGGCTGTGTCTCCCAGGTTTATCAAATTCTTTCAACTTTCTTTTTCAATGCAGAATAGGACAAAAGCCTACTTCTTTTAAAGCACTTTGCATGCTCTCTTCAGACAGGATAGGTGGCTGCAGTGAATAAGATTGATGACATGAAAATTTTGCATTGATAGCAATGCATTTTGAATACTCTATTAATGTACTGTTCCATATTCATGGGGTTTTTGGCAGTAATGTCTATGTTATGGTTAAAAAATGACAGCAAAACAATTTTTTCATCAGCATTGGAATTAATGAGGCCTACTTCATAATGACATCATGTTGCTACTCACTCTAGTGCAGCAACTCACATCCCTACACAATGCTTCCAGTTCCATGCCACGTTTCCCTGCTTCTCAGCATGTAGGCTGTGTTTCTTCTCATTCCCTTGTTGTCTGTACCATAAGAGGCAGCATCTGCTGTGATTAATGGTAAATGTTGTGTGCTGGAATCCATGTGATAGCTGTGTATGCACAAACCAAATTAAGTGGCCTAAAGTGGAGAGAAATGAGCAGACATGGTTCTCACCCCCTAGGAAAGACTTAATCTCAGTTTTCGTTATTCAGGTTTTTAATTCAGTGATGGTTGTGGGAACTTGCTTTTTCCTAAAGCATCTTTCTGAGTGTCAAATATCTCTGAAATCTGTGCAAAATCAATTAAATTGGATTGAACCAGAGTAAAATAGCTTGAGATCTCAAATCTGCTAGATTCCAGTCTGCTTGAGAAATACAGACTGAATGCAACAAGGTCATACATTTTAAAAGGGTTGGAAAGTCTTCCGTCATGATAATACTGTGGCAGTGACCTGGCCCCTTAGTTAACATGATTGCTAATTAATCTGGCACACCTTTGGCCTGCAAGGATTCCAAAGAGAAAATCAATGTGTGTTGCCTATTTTTTCCACTTTAGATGAAGATCCACTGCTGCATTTCAGACACATTTTTCTTCTTTGCCTTTCGAATTAGCGGCTTCCAGGCTATTGTAAATTACTCTTCTTGCCAGTGAATATTTGAGTTGAAAAAGCAAGACGCATTCCATGTTTGTATGTTGTTCCATTGTTTAGGATATGTTATGTGCCCAATGGGAATACGCTCTTATGCATTTACTGAAAAATAGGCAAACTATGGTTTGCCATTTACCCTAAAACCCTCATTTCCATGTGATGATTGGAGGTGATATCCCCAGGAAAACATCTTTCTTTCTTATTTCCATATGTGTGAAAATCTCAGCTCCTGTGTTGGGCACACTTGAAATCTCATGATCATTCATTAGACTGTTCTCTTTACCAGTTTCACACATATTTCTCTTCCATTTTATTTTTAGGCAATCCTACTTACATCAGTAATACCTATCTTTTGAGGGATGGGATTTGTAGGTGAAAAAGTTGATTTCTGTTACTTTGGTAGCATGAGTGGAGATAGTTTAAATACTCAGTAGCTGAAAAAATAAAGCAAATTGCACTAAGTATTTGAAAAGTACCAACTGGCAAAAAAACCCCTGACATAATGCCTTGTTAGTGAAAATTTGTGTGTGCAATATATTTGCTAGATTTTTGTTTTACTTTGTGGCTTTGGGAGTAGAAGATGAAGGAAAAGATTCTGCACAGATACTTCCTACTCCTGGCTTAATCCTTGGCTTTGGAGTGGCTGTACATATTGAGTGTAAAACAAATTCTCAAATCTTGTTATTTGTGCCATCTGAGTAAGGAGGGAGCGAAATGAGAGCATTGGAGAAAACAAATCAGGTACACTGATTTGGTTTTGCCATCTCTTTTCTGTTTTGTTTCGGGCTTTAACTAAAATTTATTTTAAATTTTGAGCTCTCTGAAATCCGGGGAGTTGGTGGGTACTAGTTACTAGTAGGTATTTTTTATCTTAGGGTTATGATCCTGTTCCTCGTCTAGTCAAGGTAAATCCTACTGATTTACAAGGGAGCTGAAACTGACTTGTCACTATACAGCACACCAAACTACTTTATACTCCAGGAATCTGTGTCACCTTTCAGGAGTATTTTTTCAGGCTTTTTCCTTTTTAAAATCTGCTCTGTGATTATCATGGTATTTTAGTTGTATCAAACCAACAAATGTGTAAAATGTTTGTTTCTGTGAGTCCGTTTATTTACCATGTTGCATTACTGCTTGTGCTGTAATCATTTCTTCTGGAACCCAAGCTGAAAAGACAATTTGTGTTAATACATCTCTAAAGTTTCCTATAACTCCTGCTGTATGACAGGGTCTCTGTCAGCCTTAATGACTGCAACTGCTATACAGCACAGTGGCCTCTTGTCAAGATTTGGTGGCACCACAGAAGTACTACAGGGACCCTTGTCAGAGTATGTTTTACCCCAGAAAAGATCATGCCATTTTTAAGAACACATTTGTTATGTTTCCTTTTGGGGGCTTGGTTGGGAATTGGCAATGACTTATATATCCTTCCATTCTCCTCAAGTTTTGTTCTGTTATGGCAAGTCCATATGGCCCTTTTGGTCATTTAGATGCTTGATAATACTGGAAACTGAAGCACAGGGACATGTGGCACAGCCCTCCATGTCTGATTCCACTGTCCATCCCAGTGCTGCTCCTGCTTTAGAAGACGGGATGAGGCTGCAGATGGGAATGGAGGAGTCATTTAATAAGTACTAGGTTTACAAGGACTCATTGCATAAAAGAACATGTAGTCTGTTTCAAGTGGAGATTTTGACAATTTACCAAGCTTTTGTTCCCTTCTTCTAGCTATTTATTTATTCAGTACTGCTGCTGCATTTGGTGGCCTGTGCTTTCCAGCCATGCCATGCAGTGTTATTTAACTGTCTGTAAAGCGTATTTGTCTGTGCAATTAAATTTTCATCCACATTTTTCTAAGTGTTAACGTTTCTTCATAGCATAATCTTACTGTTTTTAAGCTTTTTAACCCTTTGAATGTGGGCTCATAATTTTCATCACCTATACAAAAATGCCACAATCTGAGGACAAGTCTTCAGAATAGGTAGGCACATATTGCTGTTTGTGCAGGCAGGGGAACTAAGCATCATGCTTTTAAAGTCACATCTTGACAGAGCAGAACTGATACCATTAGATTCCCTTGGGATCCCACCTCGGTAATGGGCCGATCAATCAACATATTGTTGTCATCCATTCCACTTTGAAACAGTTTATTTTCTGCTTTTGATCAAATTATTTTGAACAGAGCTCTATGGAAATAGGAAAACAGTTTATATCAATTAGTAGAAGCAAACATATGTTCTGTAGCTGTGCAAATATCCTATTTAAAATTCTCAAGTAAAGTTAGGACATGTACACATTTTAAAATAAAACATAACATGTCACATATGATTGTGGCAGAAGGGGAGCTGAAATGCAAAAACATTATGAACACCACAGATGAGGCTGTGTGAAAACCTAGAAATATTGATATGTCACCTAGTTACTGTGTGAGAAGCTCTGGGAAAGACTTGTGCAGCATGTGCTTTGCAGGACAATTTCTTTGGCCTAACAGCAATTGAGTGGCAGCCTGCATGATTTGCTGCCCCTGAAGCCTGACAGAAAAGAGTACAACCAAATTTCTGACCATGCAGGACACAGGCTCTTGCTGACTGACCACCTCAGCCACCAAGCAGCTGAGGTGTCCATCATCTCTCACAGAACAGCTGTCCAGTGGAAGTGATTGACCCCAATGGGCCAAACAGCCTGTGCTGGCTTTTACCTGCCTAAGTCATCTCGGGTGTGATAGGACCTTTGCTGCATTTTGGGACACTGATGAGGAAAGCGTAATTGGAAAGAGGGAGTAGGCAAAAATAAATTGACAAGGAAGTAGAACAAAAGAGGGAAAAGACAGAAAATCTTGATCTTTGCTATTCTAAAAGTGAGAGGGCAGCAGTGTGAGTGATGGTAGGACACTACAGGATTGGTTGGGAGTTTCTGAGGACAAGAGAAGCGGGAGATACTGTAAGGGAAGGGAACATGGGAAAGATGGCAGAGGTACAGAGTTATCTCAAAGTAGGGAACATAATTCACTTGAGAGCAACCATGGTAGGAGTATGGAGCCACAACCTACATTAGAAATTCATGAACAAAATATCACTGCTCAACACCTTGCATTGGATTCATGAAGAAAGGCACTTCAGATGTAACAATTGCCTTCCTGATAAGGCAGCCATACGTGTGCATGTTTTTTTGAGGCCTTTAGCCAAGAAGGAAGGGATTTTAAGGATGTAAAATAGTTTGTGTTCTTAAGAAGAAAAACAGATGTCAAACATCAGGTAGTGTCATGGGCATCACTTGCACGGTTCATTTCATGGAAGATAGGCTCAGGAAGTTTCTGTGGGAATTGGTCATCCCCCTGCGTTGGTACTGGTAAGCACTAGAGGAAAGCTAGGGGTGTCTTGCATTTTTCACTGTTTGTAAGACATGTTTGCTCTCTACTAATTAATAATTTGTTACGTGAAGGAAGGGCTTTTCTATTATCAAAATTGTTGTTGTGGAGGAAAGTACAGCTGTCTATCAGAGTAACTGACATGGTTGATACACTGTGACCCTCAGCCTAATCTGAGATAAGGGAAATTTCACAATTGACTACCTTCTCTTAAATGAGAGGAGTTGCATCAGTCTAACATATGGTTGAAGAAACTCGGAGTTAGGCATTCCTGTGTAATTATGACAGTCTTTAGCTGAGGTCTGGATTAGTTCATTCAATCATCATGAAAGTACAGTACCATTTCAACATGCTGTAGTTCTCAGCAGATGGAGATGTATTTCAAGTTGGGTATATGTTTGAATGAGACAAGGCAAACATACGGATAAGTAAAAATAGACTAGGACCCAAAGTGCATTTGCTTTTTCTCTTAAAAGCTGAAATACTTGACAACTTGACAACTACTGAACATCTTGTCCTCTTTGAAACATTTGTTTTTTATTACATGAATAAAGTTAATCTGGTCACATCTCAAAAAATGTTGCTCTGTCTTGATTGTATTTCTTGTTTAATGAATAGATCTCACTTTCAGGGTCTCTGAGTATAGAAGTTAGAGTTATGAACTATAAAGGTGTTGAAATTTTGCAACAATGAATCCAATAAAGAGGATTAATTATTATTTCTCTACTGTAGGCAAGAGAGACTGTTTTCTTACCTGGCACCATGAAATGATAATCTGGCAATGGATATATGACTTTTACTGACTTTCATGAGCCTCGGGAATGTGAATGCATCATGTGGTACATTTTCCCAGTCCTTAAACACTCAAACATTCACCGTTTTTTCCAGTCCTCAGGAAACAAATTTCAAGTGTAATAAACCAGAGATGGTGTATTTTTCAACTGAGTTATCTCTACAATAATAATTTGCATGGCTAATGCACCTTTTTTACATGCAAAATATGGATACACACGTGTAGATTAGATTTTCACTTGGTAAAACTAAAGACTATAGAGACTTAGTCCTTTTGTAAAGAGCTTTAAGGTCTACTAGTGAAAACACTGCATAAGAGCTAGGTATTACTATCTTTTCGTACTTCAAAAGACTGCCAGGGTGTCAAGGGAACCAGATGTGTGGAATGGTGTTTTTATATTAGAGACTAGTAAAGATTCAAACAAATAACTAAAGTACTTTCTTTGGGTTTATTTAATTTTAGACATTTGAATAATATAATCCCTAATGAAAATGTTGATGAACCTCTATTTTATCACAATTTGTAGACTCTATAGATAGCCTTAAATAGTGGGAGATTTGTAATTTTTTAATTAGATTTTGATAATTTGTCTTGGGGTACGTGTGTATTCATAAAATCTGAGAGAGCACAGTTAATCAGAAGGATGGTGCTCAGCACTTGTACAGCCTCAATTGTGTGTGCAGCTGCATACATGTTTGATTGCAGTAATTGGTATTCAGAAATGCTTGTCCTGTTTTAAGTATAGCTATACATATGTTTGGTCGAGTTTTTTGATTATGCTAGATTGCAGAGTTTTAAAAAATTGGCAAATACATCCATAAAAGTATGATTTTAAGTTGTATGTACATGTCCCATGACTGTGGGTGGATGTAAATAGGAAATGCAAACACCTGATTAGTTGATTGCAGCTGAATGTACAAGTTCTCTGTGAGCTGTTATTGAAAGTATTTGCATAACAGACATGTATACCCAGTGGTAAAATAGTTACTAAAATTGGAACTCCTCAGCTCATTGGCATATATAGGTTAGGAATACAAGAGAGAACAGTTTTGGAATGTAGTAGTCTTCTAAACGACACTTCTTGAATGTGTAATTTATAATTTAGAAGGGCTTTCCATCAGAAGGTTGTTTTGGCACTGAGGTAATGATGTTGTGTACTGTGAAAGGACAGAAATGAATTGTTCTGTAGTTACTGGGGAAATAGCTCTTTACTTAGCTTGAAAGCAGGGACAATGCAGGCTAGAATGGTGTAAAATTGTAATGAATCCTATGTAGTATCAATCCATCTTCATGACAACAGATCCAAACTTTGCAATACTTCAGCTGGCATATAATGAATATGTTATATCACTATGCTAACAAGCTGCTTCAATGTTTTTGTGGATTCCAAAACACTACTGAGGGCATGGAAGCTGTTTAGCTGTATCTAGCTAGAAATGAGAATGAATGGATATGACTGAAATCCTCTGCAATAATAGGTTCAGTTTAGATTTGTGTGAAGCTAGGTTGCTTTTTAAAAAACAATTTCCATTCTGAAATGGATGAAAATTATGTAACTGAATACATCCAAATCAAGATTTTAATTTTAGCATGAATTGCACAGTATTAACAATTTTAGGATTAACTAGCAATGGACCATGTGTTATTCAGATTATGATAGCTGTTTAAAAATGAGCAATCCACTCACTGTTAATGTAAAAGGGCAAATTTTATCCCTCATGTAACACCCAACAGAAGCCTGTCAGATTTACATCAGATCCCGGTTTTAAAGTTTGCCATTTTTGTTTTGAAAAACAGTTTCATATTGCATTATTCTTCACAGAGATGGCTGTGTAGCTTTGCAGTATTGTACAGGTTCACTAAAACCATGACAACCAAGATCCAATCCCATTCCAGAGATTCACGCTTGCTAGCCTAATAAGAACATGGTCAATTATTATCCTTTTAATCCCACTGCATTTCCCTGAGGAGCAAGGAAAAGACTTACTTCATTGCTTGGCATGTCAGGATTCTGCAAATCCACTGCTACTATTTCAATCCTGGTGCTCGTATGGAGTGGGAAAGCAAGTCTTGAAATTACTCTGGAATTTGAATTGAGGTAGATAAGAAATTAGGCCATGGTAGCTCAGAAAGTAGTGAGAGTAAATGAGGGTGAGAGTAAATGTACACAGCCAGCATAGTTGGTTTTTACTGAGCTTGGAGAATATCAATTACATTTTTACTCCTATTTGGATATTCTGAGAACCAAAAGTGTCCTTATTGTATCCTGACTACATCCACTTTGAATCCACCATGGTGATCTGTTGCTCAGAACTGAGACAGAGAATAGCAATTCCTCTGTTCTTGGTAGATCACAGAGGAGAGGAAAGCTTCCATTAGAAGTCTCTGCTCTGGTAGACTTTCAGCCTAGTAAGTAATGAGTAACATTCCTGTTCCACTTCAGCAGGCTGTCAAATTAAATATGTTTCTGTGATGATGCTTCTGGCATAGCTGGCCTAATGCATATGCAATTCATGTATTCAAGTAAAATAAAAATGAAATAACGTGCACAGTGAGTGTGTGAGCTGGAAAACCCTATGCGATTTCTGTGACTAAGGTAGGTGACTTGGGTGTTAAGTTGTGTTTCCCTGGAGCAGGAGGAGAGGCCTCTGATGTTGAAAGTTGTAGCACTAGTACAGCCAGGGTTCCTGAAATCACCAGAAATCTTCAGCCTACATGCCTATCCCCTTGGCACTAAGAGGTAGAGTAAGATGAACTGCAATGGCTCCAGTTGTAGGACATATTAGAGTCTTTTCACTAATGCAGACATCTCTAGAAATAAATTGCAAAACCTACATTGCAAAGTGAATGGCAAAAGCCTGACTTTGAGATGTAGAAATACTTGAGTGAAGTCCTATTTTTCACAGGGGCCTTGATGTTTGTTCTAGCTTTTAGCAACTGCTGACCAGAATCAGAGGCAGGGCTCTTTTACAAGCCATAGGGGAGCTGTTGCAGCTGACTGACTCTCTGGGAGCTTACAAGGGCTACAAATATAGGAAAGCTTTTCCTCTATAATGCTGTTTTGCCTTGTCTCTCTTAGAGGTTATACTGAGCACCCTTTATTGTTGAAACAAGGGCGAACCCTGATCCGATATAAGATCCTAGATTTTTATTTCGCAGAGGTAATAACTGCACAACACCCTCTTCCAGCTAGACAGGTATGAAAAATGTTGAGTGAGGCAGACTAGCAGTTGAATACTTTGTGTGCTGGAGGGCATGAGGCAGGGAGGGAAATGGCAAACAAGACTGGGAGACCAAGGACATCTGCTGCTTGAAGACAAATCTGGGGTAATTGGAGTAACTGAAATGTGTCCTGTTCAGGAAATAGGCTGTAATATTACATTATCCAGATACAAAGTATAAGGACAGGCAATCTTCACTGAGAACAGAGGAGAAGATATGACAGTCTGAATGAGGGAGGACATTATGCTGAAAACAGAATAACATTCACATGGATGGCAACTAAGAGACACCTTGAACTTGAGGCTAAAGACTGAAATGTGAAACAAGTATAACAGAAAACAATTACAGACCTCCCAGGGCTGGGTGAAAAGACAGATCAGGAAATATTTATGCAGACGGGGGACTGTACTTGGGCTAGGACATTGATCATATGAAACTGCAATTACTCTGACATTGACTGGAATGAGAATTACAGAGGGATTTAGGAAGTTGGAGCTGTGTGTATTGACAGATTCTTTCTACCCTGCAGCTTGACAACCAACAAGATTAGAAGCCAGCTGGAAAAAGCTGCAATGGCTAAGCAAGGCAGCACATCTGCTGATGCCAGCACTCAGGCCAGAATGACATTAGCTGAAAGTTAGGATGGAAGGAAATTGATGTTGAGTGTGAGTATGATTCTGATTTCCAGATGCAAGGAAATCCATGCTCTATTGTACTCTGTGGGTTGTAATTTTTGGGTGAATTGAAGTGGATGTCATTTTACTGGATAACATAACAGGTTAGTTTTCAAGACTACAGGTCCTGACATAGGTTTGAAACAGAATCACTGACCCTAGTGGGGTTTGGTTGTATTTGTCTTAAACTTTTGAGAATATATAGCTGATGCAAATACAATTTCTAACTAGGATCAGGGAAGTAGATAGCAAGTATCTGGCCAAAATTGCAAGGGCCTAGTTTTTGTAAAGGACAAATGAAAAAGGAGATTATGCCTGTTAACTAATAAATTACAAAACATTGGAAAATGACAGGCCCAGAGCACAATTTATTTCAGCTTGGTTTTATTAGACAAAAGGAAAGAATGTTGTGCTTTTAAAGAAAAATGTAAAGACAGTTGAAAAGAAGTATCTTCTAATGATCAAATATTATACTGAGGTTAAATAATCAGGACTTATTGTCACTGAGACATGTTACTGCAGTTATAGCAATCACATCCATCAAAAATGTAAATTCTCCAGGTATCATCTGAGAGATACCATATATATGCACATTAGTTTGCAGTAAAAGAGCAAGGGACAATAGCTTTCTGGACCTTTTCATTTTCCTGTTAGTCATGTTGTTTCTGATACACTTGAGTTGTGCTGTGACACCTGTCTAAGCTATTCTCTCACTAAAAGCTATTAACCCATGATTTGGTGTGTTCAGCCAAATAGCCTTGTATTTGCTTTGATGTTTTTGTGACTGTAAACCCAGCAAGCTGACATGGAAGAAATGAACCTTTAAAGCTGTATCAGATGGCTACAATATAAATCTAAACATAATATAATATAATATAATATAATATAATATAATATAATATAATATAATATAATATAATATGTAATATAATAATCTCTCCTATAGTGAAGGTATAGGAGGCAAGTTTACAAAGAATGTAAAAAGTGTTTAAAGAAACTTACTGAAAGCAAACTCTGAATAAATACTGGCTAGTGGAACAAAAATCTTCACCCTTTCTCTTGCTCAGATAGTGCAGTAAAGTTTAACAGTAACACTTTTTCATATGTATATGACAGAACACTATAAAACAAATACATATTAATGCAAAGTTTGTCATTTCTCACTTTGGACTGTTATGAGACAGGATGGTAGAAGCTTAATGGAGAAATAATGCTAACCTCTTCCATGTTGTTTTCCTTCATGCCATGGCAGTGTGCTTCCATCCAAGTGACATACACTGTGGTACCTGGTGTTGACATATATTTTCTAGCCACTAAGAGACTAAAGGCTGCTTTTAATTTACATATTACATCTGAAAGAGAAGTTGCTGCTCTCCTTAGGGTTAGACTACGATAGTTACCCAAATGTAAGTGCAATTTTTTTTAAGCCAATAGAATCAGTAGAGACTGGTTGCATCCACAACTAGCTGAAACTGGACTAGCTTTTGTAGATGCACAAGAATTATTGCTTGAAAGGCAATCTCTGTCCTCCAACCTGTGGGTGAGGTGAATTTGCTCCACAAGGCTCCAGGCTGTGTTAATGTGACTTTTCAGCTTCTTGGCTTGAAATAAAGTTAGCCAGCTTGCTTAGATCCCACACAGAGTATGCCTACATTTGCAAAATGCCTTCTTGCCACAGTGTGATCCAACATAAAGCTGTTGAACTTAGATTGTTCTGTCTGCAGAGCTTCAGTGTGAGCCTAGAGTACACTTATAACCTCCAAGGGAATGGAATACATCTGCCGGGAGGATGGAGGATTGCATGATGTGGAAGTAGTTAATGCCAGCCTGCAAAAAGACAGCTTGAGGAGTTGTTCTTGCTGCGTAGAAAGAGTTAAGACTGACAAGATGGGGATGAATACTTTTTCTGTGGGAGTGGGATGCAGATGACAGCAGTTACGTGGTTCATACAGACCACTGAAACCGTCACACATACCTACTGAAAGGCAAATGACAAAGATGCAGAGAAAGCCCTATTCCAACAGTCCTTACATAATTTTTCCTGCAGAAGTCTTTTAAAAGCCACAAGACATAATTTACAGGAAGACCCATGCCCTTTCTTTCATTGACGTAACATTGTGGACTAAGTTGTGGTGTATATTTACAGTGATGTAATGAATATTTGATGTAAAAAAATTCTCTCATGGGAGCTTCTGTGAGCTCTTTGCTAGGAATGTTCATCATGACTTTTGAAGTGTTAACTCTTTGAATGGGCAAACTATATTACTCCACTTATTCTGCCAGAGTCTTGGTAAAAATCTGCAAATTTCTTTCGGATTGAGATTAATGGGGCAGCATCACACAAACCCCAACTGGATCTGTCATAATAATCTAATAAAATTAGAACTTTCATACTTCCAGGATAAATATGATTTTGAAATGTGGTTAGCATTAATATCTTTTAAGAACCACACCAAATTCTCTATATTTTTCAGCAGTTTGGCCTTGATATTCCCTCTGTAGAGTACTTCTAGAACTTCAGCAACGTGAAGGAAATAAACTGTTTCAAAACCTTTTTTTTTTTTGTGTATATGCATTTTGCAGGCCAGAGAGTAAGAGTTTCCTACACAGCCACACAATTCCTACTGCTTCTTTAGGAAAGCAAGTTTTTTCTACAGAATGCTAGGGGTTGTAAGGGACCCAGTTCCAACACTCCGCCTGCCATGAGCAGGGAAACCTTNTGTGAGTATGATTCTGATTTCCAGATGCAAGGAAATCCATGCTCTATTGTACTCTGTGGGTTGTAATTTTTGGGTGAATTGAAGTGGATGTCATTTTACTGGATAACATAACAGGTTAGTTTTCAAGACTACAGGTCCTGACATAGGTTTGAAACAGAATCACTGACCCTAGTGGGGTTTGGTTGTATTTGTCTTAAACTTTTGAGAATATATAGCTGATGCAAATACAATTTCTAACTAGGATCAGGGAAGTAGATAGCAAGTATCTGGCCAAAATTGCAAGGGCCTAGTTTTTGTAAAGGACAAATGAAAAAGGAGATTATGCCTGTTAACTAATAAATTACAAAACATTGGAAAATGACAGGCCCAGAGCACAATTTATTTCAGCTTGGTTTTATTAGACAAAAGGAAAGAATGTTGTGCTTTTAAAGAAAAATGTAAAGACAGTTGAAAAGAAGTATCTTCTAATGATCAAATATTATACTGAGGTTAAATAATCAGGACTTATTGTCACTGAGACATGTTACTGCAGTTATAGCAATCACATCCATCAAAAATGTAAATTCTCCAGGTATCATCTGAGAGATACCATATATATGCACATTAGTTTGCAGTAAAAGAGCAAGGGACAATAGCTTTCTGGACCTTTTCATTTTCCTGTTAGTCATGTTGTTTCTGATACACTTGAGTTGTGCTGTGACACCTGTCTAAGCTATTCTCTCACTAAAAGCTATTAACCCATGATTTGGTGTGTTCAGCCAAATAGCCTTGTATTTGCTTTGATGTTTTTGTGACTGTAAACCCAGCAAGCTGACATGGAAGAAATGAACCTTTAAAGCTGTATCAGATGGCTACAATATAAATCTAAACATAATATAATATAATATAATATAATATAATATAATATAATATAATATAATATAATATAATATGTAATATAATAATCTCTCCTATAGTGAAGGTATAGGAGGCAAGTTTACAAAGAATGTAAAAAGTGTTTAAAGAAACTTACTGAAAGCAAACTCTGAATAAATACTGGCTAGTGGAACAAAAATCTTCACCCTTTCTCTTGCTCAGATAGTGCAGTAAAGTTTAACAGTAACACTTTTTCATATGTATATGACAGAACACTATAAAACAAATACATATTAATGCAAAGTTTGTCATTTCTCACTTTGGACTGTTATGAGACAGGATGGTAGAAGCTTAATGGAGAAATAATGCTAACCTCTTCCATGTTGTTTTCCTTCATGCCATGGCAGTGTGCTTCCATCCAAGTGACATACACTGTGGTACCTGGTGTTGACATATATTTTCTAGCCACTAAGAGACTAAAGGCTGCTTTTAATTTACATATTACATCTGAAAGAGAAGTTGCTGCTCTCCTTAGGGTTAGACTACGATAGTTACCCAAATGTAAGTGCAATTTTTTTTAAGCCAATAGAATCAGTAGAGACTGGTTGCATCCACAACTAGCTGAAACTGGACTAGCTTTTGTAGATGCACAAGAATTATTGCTTGAAAGGCAATCTCTGTCCTCCAACCTGTGGGTGAGGTGAATTTGCTCCACAAGGCTCCAGGCTGTGTTAATGTGACTTTTCAGCTTCTTGGCTTGAAATAAAGTTAGCCAGCTTGCTTAGATCCCACACAGAGTATGCCTACATTTGCAAAATGCCTTCTTGCCACAGTGTGATCCAACATAAAGCTGTTGAACTTAGATTGTTCTGTCTGCAGAGCTTCAGTGTGAGCCTAGAGTACACTTATAACCTCCAAGGGAATGGAATACATCTGCCGGGAGGATGGAGGATTGCATGATGTGGAAGTAGTTAATGCCAGCCTGCAAAAAGACAGCTTGAGGAGTTGTTCTTGCTGCGTAGAAAGAGTTAAGACTGACAAGATGGGGATGAATACTTTTTCTGTGGGAGTGGGATGCAGATGACAGCAGTTACGTGGTTCATACAGACCACTGAAACCGTCACACATACCTACTGAAAGGCAAATGACAAAGATGCAGAGAAAGCCCTATTCCAACAGTCCTTACATAATTTTTCCTGCAGAAGTCTTTTAAAAGCCACAAGACATAATTTACAGGAAGACCCATGCCCTTTCTTTCATTGACGTAACATTGTGGACTAAGTTGTGGTGTATATTTACAGTGATGTAATGAATATTTGATGTAAAAAAATTCTCTCATGGGAGCTTCTGTGAGCTCTTTGCTAGGAATGTTCATCATGACTTTTGAAGTGTTAACTCTTTGAATGGGCAAACTATATTACTCCACTTATTCTGCCAGAGTCTTGGTAAAAATCTGCAAATTTCTTTCGGATTGAGATTAATGGGGCAGCATCACACAAACCCCAACTGGATCTGTCATAATAATCTAATAAAATTAGAACTTTCATACTTCCAGGATAAATATGATTTTGAAATGTGGTTAGCATTAATATCTTTTAAGAACCACACCAAATTCTCTATATTTTTCAGCAGTTTGGCCTTGATATTCCCTCTGTAGAGTACTTCTAGAACTTCAGCAACGTGAAGGAAATAAACTGTTTCAAAACCTTTTTTTTTTTTTTTTTATATGCATTTTGCAGGCCAGAGAGTAAGAGTTTCCTACACAGCCACACAATTCCTACTGCTTCTTTAGGAAAGCAAGTTTTTTCTACAGAATGCTAGGGGTTGTAAGGGACCCAGTTCCAACACTCCGCCTGCCATGAGCAGGGAAACCTTCTGCTAGCCCAGGTTGCTCCAAAACCCATCCAATCTGGCCTTGGACACTTCTGGTCTCTGGGCACCCACAGCCTCCCTGGGCAGCTCAGGAGTGATGCTGTCAGTGTGGGCCAAGCCTGAGGCGGGGAGGATTTACAGAACATACCCAGGATGTGCCTTAGGGATAATGGTGGGATCTAGGAAGGTGCAAGGGGGGAAGATTGACACAGCACAGTGGGGCAGTGGCAGGGAGCAGTGCTGAGAAGCTGCCTGTTCTGAGTCACAGCACTGGCACCAGAATATGCAACATTTCTCTGTGGAGGAGCCTGGGGAGAAGGTGATCTCTTCTGCTTATTCAGGTTCTTTCTAATGTACAAGCTTCTGAGCATATTTGCACAAATAACACTAAAAACCAAGTAATATTAACATACAGCTGCTGACTGACAGATATAAATTTGTTGCTCTTCTTGAAATACCATTAGTGCGAAAAATACCAAACTGAAAGCTCTGGGAGCTGTGCGTCTCCAAGAATTTTTACTTCTTTTAGGCACCAAAGAAATAGTAAAGATAGTCACAGAAATAAGAAAAACAGCTGTATTCCCTCTGCTATCTGCAATGTGATTTTTTCACTGAGGTCAAGCAGGCTGTTTTCTGCATGTCTTTCCCTGTCTCCTAAACGCAGTTCTGTGTCTCTTTGGAGCTTTCTTATTTCTGCAGAGGGAATCACTGCCATCTCCTGGTCAAGCAACAGAGAATCATAAAATCCTTCCACCCACTCATGAGCTGTACCATTGCCCCATTCTGTGGAAGCAGGGATTTTCAGTGGGGATCCCTATGGGTTTGGTGCAGGCCATTCCATGACTATAATACCAGTTATTTATCTGAGCATTCAGAGCAAAAGGGAGCACTTAATTCATTGTAGGTTGACTGTCTGGTCCAACGGGTCCTGACTACTCAAATTTGTACATTTGTTCCATCATTGGTGTAATACGTAAATGGAGATAAATCCATTATTTGTGCTATAAAAGCGGGACAATTTAAGTATTCTTTCATTAGACAATGCCTTGGACTTCTTTAACAATACCCTTATGGATCAACAACACTCCTTTTTGTTACAGATCCACATAAATTCAGTCTGTACTTTTAGTTTTGCTCCCTGAAGTGACCATATCAACACAGGTCAAGAGCATAAAAATCTGTTGGAGTGAATGGCTAAAGGCGCAGCTGGATGCCATCAGCCCTATTAATTAGTCATACAGTGCCAATAAATGTCTTATGCTTTCCTTGCCATTTAAGAAATAGAAATATCCCTGTGACTGCATGTGAAGAGACAAAACTGTTTCCTGTAATTTTTTAGGAACAATTGTTTCCATAAGACCTTTATGTCTCTCCTAAAAATCTAATCTTCAGTATGATTACATTTTCTGTGATCTTTCGTCATCAGAAAATTCTAACTTATATTTAACTCAGCTTAAATATTTATTTACCCAAATACCACTTTGGAATGAGCATTTCCTAATTTTTATCTTCTAATAACTTGCCTTCATTGTGACCGCTGCGTTTATAGCCAGAAGTAGATTAAAAAACCCACCTGAGTATAGCCACTTCTGACTGAATCTGCCAGCTACTGCCATATAAAGGTTGCACTTCAAAATGTCAGTATGCATTGTACCTTGTGTGTCTGGAAAAGACTAATGGGTAAGGGGGTAAAGCTGGGAAGTACCAGTACATTATTTTGAGACTTTGGCTTGTGTATTACAAGAAAAAAAATGTTCTTAAAGAATGAGACCAGGGGTTTGCAGCCATTTAACATTTAGATTCATTGTGTTTGTTCACATCCTTTCTGTGCTTTAATTCCATAGCTCTCGCAGTCAACTGCATGGAAGAAAAAATTTGGCCAGAAGCTGACACCACTTCTCAACAAGATTAGGAGCAACCTTTAATCTCATTTTTTGTTATTCCTGGTTCCCATTCATATATACAATGAAGGACAATAGTTTTTTATTACCCACCATGTAGTCTGTGGGACATTCAGGATAAAGGATTTTGTGTGTAATGGTTTTCATCTTTTTACTTCTTAAAGAGTAGAGTTTATTTTACAGTGTTCTTTCTCATGCTCAGTAGGCTTCTCCTCATCTCATTAACTGTTTCTAGTAAACAAACTATCTGAGCATTTTGTTATGCCCCAAAGATGCATATGTTGGCATCATATGTATTAGCCAAATGTTCCAAAAAACCCCCATGCAGCAGGACAGATAATTGTAAAAGGCTTCTCACCAGGAAATAATCCAGAAGAAATCAAACCTGACCCTGGAAAGTTTTGGGGCTTTTTAATTATCTTTAGTAGACATACAAGATGAATTCAGATTAAGACTTTGACCTGTCTTTGATATAAAGTCCAACAACAGCAGACAGCAAAGCAGGAATGGTGGCAGATTTAATCATGGATTTTACCCATATTCAGCAGGCCAGCAGGGCACTCATTTCAGAGACTCATAAGATTACTCTTTCCCCATGAAATCCTCTTTCTGCTTTCTGGTTCACTGACAGCATCTGAAAATGTATTCTGATCTGATATGGTACCACTAACAAAGGAATTCTCTCTGGCCTTCATCAATAATGGAAGTTGCAAGAGATTTCACTTCTAAACTGGTAACTGATCTTTAAACTCACTTCAAAAAAACACTTGCCAATCTTGCTGAGCTGCGAGTCAGTGAAAGATTGCACCTGTTTTCCTGTTCTCTCCTACAATGCCTGCTGCTCTTAGTCAAAGGGCAGAAACCAGTGAACACAAGGAATGATTTTCATCTTAAATTTTCATGTTTAAAACCAGAAATCTTCAGGTTTACTGTCAAGCCTATACTTTTCTAGATGTCTTAACAGTACAGAGCCATCGTGTATAGTAGGCTCCACAGTGTCCCCTTCTGCTGAAAAAAAGAAATCATTATAATCTTTTCACAGGGTCCTTCATCTAGCTGACCCCTCTCATTTCCTTGCCTCCTTTTAGCTTTCCCTCCCTGAGGCTTAAAACTGATGGCTGTGATCACTATGCAAAAGACAATGGATGTTACCAGTAGTTTTCAGTGTGCCTTTGGAGGAGGTGCAGACAGGGCTGACACGCTGTGTTACCCATTTGTTCACTGTCGGTTTATCACAAAGTCTGCCCGTGTTTATCAAACAGCATTCAAGGAGGGAAGGATAAAGGGAGCCCTCCAACTTTGCACTGAAGCAGATCAGAGTACTGACATGAGGTGTTTGTTCAGCTGGAGCATCCTGAGCTGCACCAGGGATGCTGGGATAAGTCCCTGGCAACAGTAACAGCTTTGGCTGCCCACAGCCTTCTTCATAGTAATGACAGTGCTTGTGGCTCTACGCCTCAACTGGCCATCAGGAAACTCTTTACTTAGGTATGTCTGTGTACAGAGCTCCAGAAAGGGGAGTACTCGGTTTTCCTGAAGTATCTCAGAGCGAAGTTCTACCCATGGAGAACACAGTACTGAGAGGAGGAGAGAGTGCACTCCCTGCTTTGCTCCTGCACCTTGTGGTGGTTCACTGGACCCTGCTAGAAGCTGATTCAGCTTGCTAACTGAGCAGAAAGCATGCCAGCAAAAGAATTAAGAGATTGTTGCTGAGTTAGCAAGTTGAACCAGTTCACAGAGAAGTGGGATGAGTGCCAAACCTGGCCCAGGACACACCAGAACTACGAGGCTGGAGCCCTTCTCTTCAGCTGCAGCATCAAATCTCTGAGTATGTGTACGCCATGCTCTCAGGCAACCCCCCCATTTCACCTCACATTTAAGCATACATGTCTGCTGTGCCAAGGAGCATCTAGAATCAAAGAAAGATATTTTCAGGGAACTAAATTAAATGAAGGGGAATCTGTTGTTTTCTGTAGAAGTTCTGTCTAGGGAAAGACTAAATAAGAGAGAAGGATTTCCATGTTGCCAGATGTATCAATCACATGGGTGTCCTATGTCTAAAATGTTGAAGTTTCATGGCTCTGCAAAGACAGTAATTTATTAAAAATCTTCCATTTAAGAGAGAACATTGAGAAGAAACTATAAATAGAAAAAAAGAAAAGAAATTATTATTTTTACAATCTGGCATATTTTCATCTTTGTTCTATTGCATCCCCCATTAAATCATGCTGTAGCGCTTACTGCAGGACGGAAGCAGCTGTATATAGGGTGATCTGAATGCAGGGAACCAAAATCTCCTTCCCCTTATACTGACTATATTTCTACTGCTTTCAATGGAGATGTATTATAAAAAAATTAGCTAAAAGTTTCTTAGTTCCTGTTGATGAGATTCATCTGCAGGATTAGCTATTGATCTTTTAGTGGTGATTTTAATGTTAATATCTGTCGCTGCAGGCCCCCAGCTGGGTAATAATTAGTATTGATTCTATGATTGTAGAAGGCTGATCAACTGCTTTATTATATTATCTTATACTATATTATACTATACTTATTAAGAAACTCAGTAACCTTTACTGCCAGTCCGATACAGCTCTGACTTAATTGGTCAATTAATCTAAATACCATTCAGTGTCTAATTAAGTAATCACCCTTTGGTAAACAAATCCCCATGACACATTCCACATGTGCACAACAGCAGGTGCAACAAGTGGAGATAAGAATTGTTTCTCATTCTTTTCTCTGATCTTCTCACAGCCTTCCCTGGGAAAATGCTTGGGAAAGTCTGTGTCTGCTCGCTGTGGCCAGAGAGCTGCTGCCACAAATATCACGTGATGATTCCTCCCGTGAAGAAGCTGGCTTAAATGCCAGGGGAAAAAATGCATCCTGACATGGTTTTGTGAAGCAATCATTTCTTAGGTATTTTCAGTTTCAGGAAATGAAACAAAGAATGTCTCAGTCTTCCCTTTGGTTGTCCCATGCTCTCTACTGTTTTGTGGAAAAGAGGGAAAAAAAAAATCGGGTGATTAAAATCCTTTTAAATCCTGCTCTTTCAAAGAGTGTTATCTTCCTAATTTTTTTAAATTACAAGAGCTGATGAACTGTAAGGGATTGGTCAGAGACAGAATTGTGCACATAGCCTTACCATCAGACTTAGTTATCTTCCAAAATGCAATCCATCAGAGTGCTGACTGTAGTGAATTTAATAGAATACAAGGTTAAATTGAGAAACTAGAAACAAATCCTGTCTACAGGCCAGTCAATAACTGCATAGTTAGACAATGCCAAACCCCTGCCACTTTAATGTAATTGAAGTGTATGGAAAAGACATCCTCTTTCAGCACCTACCAGCAGCAGCTTCCATTACAGGTGATAGCACTCTGAATATATTCAGGCCATACTGGTGTAATAAGGGGAAAGGAGTGGGAATGGACCGTTGTCCTCTCTTTAAAATCTATTTTGAGGGGTTTTGTAGTTTTAAACAGATTGCAGTTTACTGTGTGTATCAGTTTTAGGACACACATGAAAGCTCTTAATATGTTTGAAGATTTTTATGGTCTGTCTAAAACTGGTGAGACAACACTTTCGAGGGTAGCTATGAAGAGTCTCTCTAGCAGTTCATCACCTGTGTCCTGTCCAGATGAACAAAAAAGTAATATTTCTGGAGTTGTATTATGCAAAAATCATGTGAAGGACATAATGAGCAAAAAGATATGAACAATGAAATTAATTTTTAATATTCACCCTTAATAGTGTTCATTCAGTTGTATTGATCAAAAATTGCTTTCTGAAAACAATTTCCTGTGACTGCTTAGGCTGTATTTGCTTATTACTCATTTGCTTATTACCCATTATTATATTAATAAGTGGGAAAATTAATTTGGAGAAAGAGAGAGCCTAGGAGTGATTCCCTGTGTTTCCTCTGGCTTTCAGAGGCAAGAAGCAATTTTGCCTGAGTGTCATTCAGCTGCAGTAAAGGACAGCACCAGGAGAAGCAGTTCAGGGCAATGTACCCAACTAATCTGTGTCGTCACGACAGGGGCTGATGGATGTTTACATAAAAAAGCTGAGTTCTATATGTGTCTCTTTTGGAAAGCTCATTATTTCGTGGGTGTGTATAGCTGGATGGGTTTTGAAATGTCCTGCTGACAAAAACAGCCAAATCATCCCAGTGGAGCTAACTGACTATTTACTTCTTTTCTTTCTTTAGGGGATCCAACTACACCAGACTGCATTGCAAACCTCGGCTACTGCTCTTAATGTACTTTCACCTGTAGATATAGGCAGCATAATTGTAAAGTGACAGTGGAAATTTCTTTGCTTGATAGGGATTTTTTAGTTTTAATTCTGCAGCCCCTGCCATTTTTTAGAATCTGACAATGGAAATTTCAGATTCACATCTAATGCGGCATTAATTTGGAAGAGGGCACTCTGTCCTTTCATGAGTTTCCTTAAACATGAATCCAGAAGTAGATTTTTGACTGTGATAAACACACAACTTTAATGGTTACCTAGTATTTGGTTATTCTGGGAGGAGAAAAGCCTTGCATTGACTGTCTGCTGATCACGAGCAACCTTCTGAAAGATTGGCTTGGCCCAGCAGAAGAAGTTTCTGTCTGAGGAAAAGAGGAATCTTATTCTCTCCTTTTCTATCTTGACATGGTAATTTACCTTCTATGTGTTTAATTTCTCCACATGCAAAGAGGGATAAGGCTGTTTATCAGCCAGTAAATGCATAGCTGAGGTAGTTTCTATGGATTGTTAATGCACAGGTACGCTAAAATTGTAGCTTTAATTCCATTACTAATTGCAAATAGGGAAGTTTCCTAGAGCCTTTATCAAATAGAGACATAGTAAATGGGACTGTGGTTTTGTAAACCATGGCAACTTGTCATTAAATCTTTTCTCCTGCCTGATTTTATGTCTGAAAAAGGCTGTTGAAACCAGCAGGGGTTTTACTTACTCCGGCTTACACAGATATTTCCATGAGATTTAATGCATTTAACAAATTTATGAGTATTCATGCATAAAACTTAACCACTAATATGTGGTTTCCTATGGGTTTTCTTCATCACTTTGAGACCGGACTCGGATGAGTCTGATCTCAGCTATTAAGGCAAATTCTAAACAGTATTCTCAACATTTTTTAATGGTTATAAAAAACCAAACTAAAGGAAACTCACTTGATGAAGGGAGAAACCCAGAACTTCTCATCAAGAACCTTTCTAGCGTATACACAGAGAGGAAAGTTAGGAGGAAAAATTGCTAAATTTGAAGTACAGGTTGTTCAGAGGTCAGAGGATGCCTACACTGCCATGATATGAAGTTATTTCTGTGCTGCAAAAACCCTTCTTGTATGGCACAGGACATATTGCTTGTGTGCAGATTCTCAAGGTGGTCCAAAAGTGTTCCATGCCTAAACCAATAAGAATTCTTGTAGCGTTTAAGACTCAGAGGCACCATGGAATTAATAAGGTTTTCATCTATGGTTTCTTTTCTGTTCCTAACAATTCTAGTTTCTTTTAGGTTGCCACAAAATGCTGAACTAAAGATTCCAGGGAATGGTCCATGGAAACTCTGAAAGATTTTCCAAAGCTTGGGTATCAAATTTAAAACATGACTTTGTACCTCCAGTGCCTAATGATTTATTTTGTGTGACCCATACTCTGCAGTTGCTCATAGTTCATTTTATTGCCATTAAATAATTTCAGACACTCAATACTGCAACGTTCTTTTGCAGCTTTTTTCAATTGCCTTTGGATTTTGTTATCCTAAATGACGTTTTATATTTTTTTTTTCTCACCAGACCATTTATCCCCTTTATCAGATCATTGCTGAACAAGTCCTGGCAGATCCCAAGAGAGATGTGAGCAGTGTAGTGCTGATCACACCCATCCAGTGTGAAAAAGACTTTGTTTCTTGTCACTCAAGAATTTCAATGCAATTTTAATGCAGTCATTTCAGTTAGAATTACATCTTGTTCTCATTTCCCATCCACAGAGAGGTGAAATAGCTCCCTACTTCATAGTTTTAAAGTACAGCTTAAAAAGTTGAAAACTTCTGTTGCGTTTGCATTATATGCTCAAACCTGTTGGTTGTTGCTGGTTTGTGATCAACTCTGTAACACTGATTCCACTGAATTTATTGAAATTACACCCAAGCAGGCAGAAGAAATAAGGCTCAAGGTTTGTCATTTCTTGCAGCAAGACACAACATGTGTTGTACCAGCTATAAAGTTGCTTATTATTTCCAAAAACTATAATAAACTCCCTGAAAAAAAACCAGAACTGATGGCCACATTAACTTTCATGTGATAATTTGCAGATAAATTCCATCAAAACCCCCAGCATTCAAGCACCTCTAATAATGTGAATTTGATTTTTGCACATTAAAACTGTGATAAAGCCATACTAATTATTTTTAATTATCTCAAGATGAGACTGCACTCATGTAAGTCATTTAAAGCTGATTAAACAGTAATGCTTCTTTCCGCCTTCAAAGTGCTTATAACTAAATTTAATTTTAAGGAGGATCAAGAAAATCTCTGATTCAAACATTAATTACTAATTTTAATCCTAATTCATTTAAAAACAGACCTATTTTTTTTCAGACTCTGCAAGGCATTAATTGACATTTTACAAAATTAGTCATTATTTTGGCAAGGCGAAATATTTTTCAAACAGTGAATCATGACAACCAGAAGGGGTTGTTTAAGAGCTCCAAGGCAGCTTTGGCAGCTCAGTGAAAGCAGCTCTATTTAGCAGCAGTTTGGCTTCTCTAGGATGACTGGAAAAACTGTGGTAACTCTCTGCTCTTCACACCAGCCAGGGCACTGCTCTCTGCTTTCACTGCTGCCAGTGGGTGAGAGAGCTGAAGAAAGTGTGTCCTAAAGCAAAGAAACAGCTTTATTGAGACATGCTGGAAAAGGAAAGAACACTTTAGATCAGTTTAGAAAGGTAAGAATCAAGAGGTTTATTGTGTTTTTTTCTAACCCAGTTTGAAATGGATAGAGAGTCTGAGCAATCTGTTCAGGATTTGACCCAGGACCCAGAGCCTTACAACAGTAGGGCTGGTTTTTTTTGGAGGTTTTCTGTCTAGACCCTCTGTACCTGCTAACCTCCCTTGTTAGGAACTGGGAGAGTAACAACACCCTCCAAAACCAGGACAGATTTTTGGATGTAAATTCCTTTGGTAAAGAACTACCTTTTTGATATGTAACTTGTAAGAATTAAACCCAATGGCTGACTGGTTCAATAGGATATGTTAAGAAAAACTGCATTAATATATCAGTAATTTTTCTGATAGTAGATCTTAAGCCCTGATGAGATTATTATAATGATCATGTGCAATAAGTGACAAATGTCACACATGGGTTTTACCACTTTTTTCTGCAGCTAATTCAATCACTCAATTTTGCTCACTCAAATCGTATGCTTTGTAATCTCAAGGTTGACCAGGACTCCACCTAAGGGAGTGTACTGCATATTGACTACATACAGTCAGCCTACATGTGTTACACTTACCAATTTCACCTTTCTCACCCTTAAGCTCCTCAAAGAACCCATCTTAGAACTGGAGACAGCTTGCATGCTCTCCTGCTGCACCAGGCACTGCTTCAGCCTTTACAGCTTGCTTCAGCCAAGTTATTTCTTTTTTTGTCAAAGCCTGACGGAAGGAAAACTTTCAGCCAATATTTAGCCCTGTATTTAGTATTTATGTTCAGATTGAACTGTCTTTACCTTTCTCATTATTATTTTCTTATAAAGGCATCTGTTTTCTTCAACACCTAGCTACTGCATTTTCACTTAATTATTTGAACAAAGCAGAGAGGCCTGCATACTTCTCCATCATAACTGACCATTTGTTTCCTAGTCCAGGCTTGAGCTTCCATGATTCTATCAAATTGCCTCTGTGTCATCTTGTGACAAACTCTATGACATGGTCCTTTTATTATCAATTAACAAGAAATATAGCAAAATATTTTGTTCAATCTTCAACAGCATGAACTAATATTTGTGCAGAAAAATCTAATCCCACTAATTTAATCCCATTCCAAGTCCTTCAGGGTTTTCTTGTATATGTACCAAGATCCTTCGCAAGATTAATGTCTCCCAAATCAGCATCACCCCAGCCTGCCAATATATGTGCTTCAAACTCAGTTACAAGACACATACACAAGGAATTCCACTCACAGCTGCCACCCAACCACACCCACTTCATAATCAAGCTGCTATAGTTCCCATGTTCTCCACCTTGACTGTTTTCCACCTTTTCCACACTTCCACTGTATGAGATGTTCCAAATCTACAAAATCTGCACTTGTTCTGTTGTGCCAGGCCTGATTCTTCACTTTTAGCCCTGGAAATTCTGCAGACCTAATCTCTCCTTGCTTGCAAGTTGGTTTGTGCATTGCCCTCTTCTTTTTCCACTTGAACCTGTTAGTTCCCAGCACTGGTTCAAACTCCACAATTTTACATTAAACCAGTTTTTCTTTTCTACCTTAACAGGAGCCTTTGGTCTCCCCCCACAGCTTTAGGGAACTGCACAAACAGGAAGAGTTCAGCTCCACACTGCCCGTTTGAGCTGAAATCAAACCCAGCTTTCCCCTTACCACTTAAACTTCTGACTGCTCCCCACGCCATACAAGCATATTAGAAATTAAAACTGCTCAACAGAATGCAGAGCAAAGGAACTAAAGGGTGTAACAGAAAATGAGATCAACCTTCTTTCCTTATAATATAAACCAACTTTTAATAATAAAAACATCTCTCAAGTTTTAAGTGAGAATAACACATACATTTCAGTGTAAAACAGTGCACAGTGTAAATGCCCTTGGACATCCTTCTCTGCATCTCTCATGTTGCCAGCGGCTGCAGGCATGGGCCAGGATTCTGCCCAGGCCATTCCGCAAAGCACAACTGATGGGGACACAAGCAGAGCTCACCCAATGGGTTCTTTTTTACTTTGGGGTGTTCCTACGATTCTTATAGTACTAAGTACATTTGAAATTCTGGATTCAGTGAAGAAACATCCATTTTTTCTTCAAATAGCAAATGGTAAGAGTAACTTTTCCAAAATTAACAAAAAGTGCATTGAAATAGAGATCTGCTCATCTGGTTGCAGTCCAGAACGGACACCCAGTACCAAATCTATATCCCAAAGCTGGCAGTCCATAGGCTGTCCTAGTTCCCTGCAACATGTTGCTGCAGATCAGAGGAAACAGTTAAAAGTAAGAAATAAAATTTAAAAAAAAAAAAAAAAGAGATAAAATCAAAAATAAGTTCCTTCCCCAAAAGTACTTCAGTCTGTGAGAGAAGAAAACAAATATTTAAAAAATTAAGAAACAAGATTCAGAACAAACTGCATCCCCCAATTTGCCATAAACAGTGTTCAAGAGAAGATTAGAAAAAATTAGAGAGGCCTTCATGTCCAAATGAAAACATCCATTAGTTTTTGAGTTGCTTTGGATGTTAATAAAATAAAATTAAGCCCACTGAAAAACAAGCAACAACACAAATAAAACCCCCAAACCTTTATTTTCTAAAATATACATTACTGCAAAGCACTCCTGGGTTTCCTGACTGGGAGCTGGCTTAAAGGAGGCTGTGGAGAAACAGGAATGGGGAGTTTCTTGTACACCTGCCATGTTAGGGAGGGTTGGTCATGTTAAGGCACTCACTCCAAAAGAACATTATTTCTGTCCTGAGACTGCTGACATGCTTTGATTAGTTTCAGCCAGTAACTTGGAAAAAACTACAGTGCTTAGGGTAATACTGACAGAATGGAGAACAATTTTTCAAACAAGAAAAAATAAAGAACATTATATACATGATTCCTTTTTTCTTTTAACTTAAAAGCATCCCTAATACATCTTACTAACTGTATTAAAGACTACTTAAATATTGAAGATTTTAAATAATGTAGATTTTTTCAGTAAACTGGGAGTAGCTGTGTAACTGCCAGTATATTGGTCCCATTTTAAACAATATAATTTTTATTTTCATCTTGTACATATAACATGATCAAAACCACACATTATTCCACTCCACATAAATAAGTATAGTTCTTCTGACCTGTTTTAAAAACTACATCTGTTGAAATAATCAGATTATCAGACTTATTTTTTCTTTGTAAAGTTTTCATCAAATCCTGCGCTCCTCTTCATTAGCACTGTATTCTGGAGTACATAATCACAGGGCATTAGTAAAAAGAGTTAATCAAAAACCTGAAAGCTACAGTAAGTAAAATGAAGTAATGATAAGAAGTATTACGGAATGTATACTCTGCAGCATAGAGAGATTCTCTCACTGGGCTGAAATGGAAAATTACTCCACAAGAAATTCTTTATGTTCCTATTTGAATAAACCATAGATTGTGCTATTCTTTGCTCAAAAGTGCAGGTCAGTTAATGAAAAAGTGGGGTTTATGAGACTACCACTACAGGACATTGACCAAAACCTGCTGGCAGTTAAATGGGTGCCAGGGGCAGTACATGGAGAGAGAGGCATGTCCAGCAGGATTTTCTGAACCCAGGCGTATCTTGAAGTCCACAACTTTCTGGTGGTTGCACAAACAAGTCACTAGAAGAACTGTGCTTTCTTGAAGCATAATGGTCATTTTCCAGGCGTCTGAACAGCAGCAGCATCCATTCTTGCCTGTGGTGTTTGTTTCAAGAATTTCAAGTCAAAGAAATACACGGATCCTGCATGGGCTCCAGGAGTTCAGAGGTAGATTCCTGATGCCTGGGCCAGCAGGTCCCTCTCCTCCAGAGCACAGCAGCACCATCGGGGTCAGTTCGCAGGGTCCTCAGCCAGGGCTCCTCAGAGCCGAGTGCTCTCGTGGGGCTGCCAAGAGGTGCCTCTTAGTCCTATAAATCGCCCTCTGTAGGCGGCTGGCACAACCTATAGAGTCTTTAGTGCAGAGGAAGAGTAGGGAATTAAAGATCATAGGGATAATGACAAAGTTACTGGATTCACGTACAAGGGTCAGCAGCTTCTTTGTTATTCTGCAAGCTTTAGAGGTAATGACGTATCAAGAATACTCCTATTTTTAATCTTAGTCACTGCAAGTTTAGAAGTGCCACTAGCCATTCATTAACTAAAGTATTTACAATATTATTTGAGACTCTCCATCACTCCCTCTTAATTTTGGCTCAGTTTGGTTCTTCAACAGTCCCTTCTCTCTTTTTCTATTTATTTTGATTTTAAACCCAGTTCAGCATTTTGCCTGAACAAAAAAGTTCTCCCTGTCATAGAAGCTGGGATACCAAACACATAAAAGAACATATCTGCTTGTTGACATGCTTGAACAAATCTTAAAATTAATAATCATCTTCTCAGAGAAATTTTTTGACTCACAAGATTAAGAAATTAAGAATAGTGGTTAAACACATGTTTAACCACTAAGCACATGTTGACTTGTCATTCATGTATGATTTTGTGAGCTTTTTCTTGGCTTTTTCTTCTTTACATCAATATAAACTCAAGTCTTTTATAACTTCTCTTCCAAGACAGCTATTACATATTTGTGCTAAGAAATATAATCTGGGGAATTAATTCATCAGATCTCCTTTTAACTTTGCTCAGTTTTGTTTTGCATTATGGTGGAACCCAGTAGGAACACACATATCTGAGCTTTATTGCCCCAAAATAATCCAAGTAAATAGTTCTGGAATTTATCACTGTGATTTAGAGTGTACTCAAAAGAAAAAAACTCCTGATCTTGTGATTTGTTTTTAAAACTGCTTCTTTTTGAAGGTAACATGGTTATGGCCATATCAATGGAGCCAAAGTAATCTGTGGCCATTAATACGGCAAAATAACTACACTGCCAAAACACTGATGGATGGCACCCAGGCCATGATACAGGAGCCAAGACCATTGTTTTATTTGTTTTTGAAACAGCAATTAAAACCCAACAGAAGGATAAGGTTCTAAAGGCAAAATTCTACTCTTTTTAATGTCTCTGAGAAAATGAACCAAGACTGTTAGAGGGAGCATCACCAGTGTCTCTAAAGTTTAAAATCATTTTCTATAAACATTTTGAGGAATGGATAGGAGAGAAAAAAATAAAAATTAAAAGAAGGGCTAATTTAGACTAACTCAGAAGTCTTAATGGGTGAATAAGATATCAATGTTTAAGGATGTTTTCTTAGCACTGAACCAATGTGCTCTTTGGAGGACTTAGGCACTAGCAAACACATTTGTTCTGTCTGAAGATATGACACAGACTTTGCTGGACCTTTTCTGATGCTGATCCTTGTGCGCCAGAAGTGTTTTGCCTTCTTGTAAACAATGCCATTAACAACAGCAGAATCAGAAGTTTCTCTGGTATTATATACAGAATCTGTCTGTACAATCATCATCTAAACCATGACAAATTGTTACTGCCATTGTGGGAAAATGCTGTGTTACAGTTTATTAAAGAACATTCTTTTCTCTCTGACAGGTGAAATTGGAAGAAACTGACCAAAGATACTTTACTTAAAAGTAAATGTATTATTCTCTTGTAGAGAGAGATGAGCATCTTTATCTCCCATTAGGTGCAATAGGATTCACAAATGTACAGTACCTCTCAAAGCTGCCTTCTAGACAAACCCATATACAACCCTGGGCAACTGAGGATCCTAAGGGCTGAATTACTGTGTGGTTACTCTGACTGGAAGTGCTTGCTCTTAAACCTGCCCTGCCAGAACTAAACCATCAGACTCTCGTAAGCACACTACTGTATTATCTTTGCATATCTGCACTCAAATTTGCTGTTCAGGAATTTTTCTTTCTAAACATTCCAGAGATGACTGTCCATCACTAGCTTTGCCAACTCAGAAACAGTCCAAAAAAGATCAGCTATGTTTGATTGAGAAAATGCAGAAACCCTTGAATCTGATGATCTGCAAATCATAAGCAGCAAAGGTGATTAATCTATAGTGTGTACTTAGTTTAGTACAGGGAGAAAAAAGAATGATTTTTTTCTTTTTTTCCAGTATGGCTACTAAGATCATCTTTGGTTATAGCAGGAACTCCACAATTGTTACAGAAACAAAATCAGCACTCAGAGAAAATGTATAATACATAATTACCTACCGAGGTGCATGCTGTGGCATTTGGTCCATCACTTTCAGATTCTTGGCAGAGATTTCAACCCTTGGTCCCTGTGGAAACAGAATATATGGTAGCGACAGTATTGATAAAGCAAATGATCCTTCGGAAAAAATATTATAATGGGAGTGTGGTTCCTATTTGAGAATCCATTAGCTACTTCTAAAATATTTGGAATCCATTGGGTGGATACAATTATCATCTATGTTTACCTAAAAGACAAATTAGTCCCAAACTACTTAACAAGCACTGCTGTCTAGCACTAGGTAATTTCTGCTATTTTAACACTGTGATTCAGACTTGCGCTTTTTCTGCACAGAAATTGTCTTAAACATTCTGCACATTCTCTTTTTTTTCTAACCATCAAGGCACACACAACATACAATGAGGCATAAATTTGAATTGCTGTAGAGGCTGTACATACAAAAGTTAACTTGTTTCTCTCGCACACAGGTGTAGTTATTCAGCCATTAGTAAGAGCTGGGACTTGTAGGTTTGCAGTGCATAAAGTACCATGCCACAGCACAATAAACTGGTGTTTGCACCATGATGTTACTGGACAACGGTGGCATGCAGCAGACACATGCAAACACTCACCTGCTTTCGCATGATGTCTGTAGCTTGCATGATACACTTGGGCAGGAGTCCATGGCTGCGGGCCAGTATGGCTGCTTGCTCCAGGGACACACTCAGTGTACTCCTGAATGAGGGAACGAGAGTTAGGAAATCACAGATAATAGCTTAGAAAGTATAAATAGGCATGTGCAGAACACTTACCTGTTATGCTATTTACTTTTTTAGATTTTCTTACATACAAAACTATTAAATGAACTCAGTCTTGCTGCACCTGGATACTGCAATCATTTGAGTCTCCAGCATCATTACTACAAGGCTGTATGTCACTGCTTTTCTGCATTGATTCATTTTAAAGGGATTCACAAATTAATCTTTACTTCTGAGACACTGGCAGAATAGTGGTGTGTTCAAAATCAATGTGTGCACACACCAAGATTCTAAAGCTATTTTTGAGCAACTTCCTACATTTTCAGTGTGCAACTGAAGACAATGCTGACTACAAGTTCTGTGCAACGAGATCACTTGGTCAGTTGCATTGGATGAGGCACTGAAACACAAAATCTTTTGTATCAATACTACTTATTAACAAAAGTATTAGAAGTTACAACCTACCCTGAAGTAAAGATGGCAGCAGATTTAGGTCCTTATTACATTCCCTTAAAATTTCCCTTATTTTGCTTTGAATAGGATCACATCTCTAGAAAGAACAGAAGCTGCCATCACAGAAGTTCCACACAGGTTGAACCCTCACTCACCTCTGCATGCCAGTGGCGCACATGGTGATCTGACAGGCTCCCAGCCGGTAACAGAGCTCAGAGGATATGGGCAGCAGGCCAGCTCCTGATGAGGCACTGCTGGAACATCCTGACTGCATTGGCTTTGTACTAATGAAAGACTTCAGCAGCCTGCAAAGCTCATCCATTGCATTGATAGGGCGGATAAGCTAAACAAAGCAATACAGAAACAATCCGTAGCATATTAACACCAAGCTATAAAGACATTTACAAGTCTTTATACTATTGTCTAAGCACAATATTGTACACGAGGGTAACTGCCACACAGTAACAACTATTTACAATATATATGAACTTTGGAAGTGGCAAAATAAAATGACTTATGCTTGGGACAATTTTTTATCATAAATCACACAGATTATTTACAATGTGTATTACAATTGCAAAGATGTTCCTTGCAGTAGCATTTTAATGCTTTACATGCGCATATCCACATCACCTGCCCAGTTAGACAGGCTGCCTACATGTGGGCAGCATTTATTGTCTTGTTTTCTCTGCAACAAAGTGTACAAAGTGAACAAAGTGTAACAAATTGCAAACTGAACATTTGTTAGTTTTCATGCATCCATGGGAGAGCAATATGAGCCCATTCTGTCTGGAATCAGATACCGTGTTTGGCAAGGGCAGGCAGGGTCACACAGAGTCTCCTTAGTGCTGCAGTGAAGGGGGTTTGTGTCTACCCAGGTTCTGAACATTTTCTTCTCAACAAAAGAACTGTAGCCAAGCTTCAGAGAAATTCAGATCCCCCCTTTAAGGTTAAGAATATTTTAAAATGCTGTTCGTGTTTGTACAGATCTGCCATACAGGTATCCCACAACTGGAATTTTAGAGATGTTGAAATAATACTTCCATGAGAGAATTCATCGCAGATATAAGCACAGAAACAATACCTGGTCAATCTTCACTGCAGTAGTATTGGAATCAGTGGGCAAGTTTGATCTCTCTAGGTAAAATGTCCTGCAAAAAGGCCAGCAGGTACTACATTAGTTGGGTTTGTCCCACTTCAAGCACATATATGTATACTATCTTGTATAAAACAGCTGAGAAGGCTATGCTAAAAATCTTGCACTTGAAGATCTGCTTCCTTATTGAACCATTGAGACTGCAGTAATTTACAGAGTCTGTACTAACATATTCCAAATCCCCATTAAGAAAAATATAATTCTAGCTCTGCACAAAATTCTGAGGTCAAATCTGCATTGCTTCTGAATGGGCTAAACTATTAGAAAAAGATTACCAAGTTTCCCACAAAATGAGGATCTCCAAAAATCCTATTTGTATAAAAACCTCATCATGAATGAAACACCTTTTTCATTATATTTTAAGGCCCTTAACAAAGAGTGCTCTGAAATTTTCAATGTCTTTTAAGGCAAAGCAGAAGTACAAAATACCTGAGTTTACGGTAGTATTGCTGCACTTTTTCAAGTGAAACACCATTAATTTGCTGTGGGAGTTCTTCTAGAGATGAACCAGCTGGTTGTGATTGCCCCTCTGTACTCTCCAGAGCTGAAGAAGAAAACACTTTACTAAAGCTATGTTATTAGTGTTTTTTTAAAATTCATTTCTTTATCTCTGTATCATCTCATTGCTCAGCAGATGACTGTTGGACCATGTCAAGGCTGATTCTGTAACTCTATAAATTTAATGCTTTTCCCAGTATGGGAGTACAATGGTAGTATCACAGAGGTGAGCTTCACAGAAAGCAGTTCTGTCTGACAGCAATTACTCCCCATTAGTGGTCCCTTGAAAGAAATTTCCTGTGTTGTATTTTGGTGTGAATATTTGCTTATCAAGTAGATTTCTAGCCCAGATGATTCTGTCATGGTGTTCGCTTTTTAAAACATGTCTCTGTAGCCTGGGCACATCTATTGATCCTACACTAGATCAAACAATCCATGTAATCCAGTATAATGGCTCTATGGCTGAGGCATAAAAAAAAGCCCCAAACAAGCACATGTTGTTCTCATGACTGTCTAATTCTAAAGGCTAGCACTTCCCCAGGGCTTCCTAAAATAGAAATATCTGCTTCCTAAGTGAGTCTGTAGGTCTCAGCTGCTTTTTTTAAGAGCTTCATGGTCATTTTTTATTTTTAATCTTTCAAAATTAGTAGTTAGCTTATTTTTCTCAAGAAAGCTTTTTACAGACACCTTTTGTAAAGAGCACTGTGTGCAGTTTCAAAGTTCCCCCATTCTGAAACCGAGCAGGCAGCTTGGAGAAGTAGTAGCTGTCAAGATAAAAGATAACCTTCAAGGCTTGACGACTTCCTTCGATGTGGTAGACGACATGAGTATCTGGAGAAATAAAGATAAAACACTTGCTGCTTTACCACAGTGGGAGAATTGTGAAACCACTGCTATTTGAGTTTGTTCGATTACCTAATGACATATCACATCACCATAACTTGAATGAGGGAGAGCCTTTATGAAGAGAATGCAGGCTCTGAAATCTTACACTTAAAAGATCATAGTTAGTGTGACCTGGTATGATGTTTGATCCAAATACAGTAAATATGGTTAATAATTAGAAGCCCATGTTGTTTCATGGCATTTCATATCCAGTAGACATGAAGAGAGAGATCTGGCATGGTAAGACACTGGGCACTGAAAAGCTGGGAATTCACCACAGGGAGTGAGGTGCTAATTCTCGGTCATATCTCCTCCCCCTGCACAGAATCACACAGATGAGGCACACTGGCACAGGTCACAGCTACACAGCACAGAACACGCACCACCATTTCATTGTGTCAGTCTTGCTTTAGGGGCTGTGTGCTTGCAGGGGTAGCTGAGGGAGTAGAGCAGTGCTTCGGAGAAGCTGCCCAGTGCTCTCCAGGTGTGACATGGTCTCTTAGATTTACTATCATAGAGGATATTAACCCATAGAACATACCAAAAAAAAAAAAAAGTGCCTCAAAGAAACAGAATACTCACTTGCTACAAGACTTTCATCCAGCTGCTTGAAAAAAAAGGCAACTTTGTCTAGTTCAGCCAGAGTAACCTGGATGTCTTCCAGCATGGTGCGCTCCTCCTTCTGTAGGGCAAGGCAACAGATACAAATAGGTTATTATGTGCCAGAAGATGAGTGACAGGAAGGTACGGTTGTTATGGGCATGTTTTGGTTCAGGACACCTAAAACAGAATGCAGAGCCTTCCATTAGCTCCATCCCAGCCAGGAAATCACGAACAGCTTTTTAACTCTGTGATACAACTTTAACCACCCTTTGCTTAGATGTCATTTGATGTGATTCACGGAGTAGAGAGGGTTAGAAACAGAGTAAGTATGAAGGGATCTCTTTCTCCAAACTTTATACCTACATATGTGAAGAACAGCTGATCAGTTACTGCAAAATAAATACTGATACCTTCTATGCAATGCAAACAAACAGCAGTTACACGCATAGATAGTTTGGACTGTATTTTATAAAAAATCTCCACACTCAATTTACAATGTCCACAAAGTGGAGGAAAAAACCTCCCTTCTCTGTAGTATCAGAGCTACTTGTCTGTTTTATGCCTCTCCTTTCTTAGCATTTTTAGAGTTTCAGCACCTGATCTCCTGTAGCTGTGGCTCATCTGTTCATTAGGTGCAAATTAACTATGCAAGCACAGCTCCTCTCCTTAGACAGGCTGCCTCAAACCCCAGCACCACAGACCTCTCACCACAGAGAGAGATTGAACTCTATCTGTTTGTCTGGACTCCTGCAATACTCAGAACTTCCTCACCTGTCTGGGAGATGCACGTCCTCACCAGGGGATGGCAGAGGACACTCATCCCACCAACAGCTGGGCACCAAAACCCCTCTAAATACAGCAGCATTACTCCAAATATGAAGGCTGTTTTCTATAGTGTTCTAGTGTGACAATGGGTCCAGCATTTGTGAAGAGGTGAATACGACTGGATAAGGAATATGGCACTCGGTTATCAGCTGTGGACATCTCCAGAGTTTGCAGTAGTTGAGAGTCTGAATACACTGCTGGAATGCACGTAAGAGGTCCAATAGCTCTGGCTGTGCTGAGTGGCACAGAATCACACAGGCAAATGTAAGCAGACCCAAGGATACCACAATTCTTATTCTTACCACAGTGGGGGAGAGAAGAGACTGGTAGTTCAGTAAAACTCCGGTGGCTGCTATCTGTTCCAGCCATTTTCTGCTGGCATCTCTGCTGCTCTCTTCATATTCCCCATTGTTGTTGTACCGATAGTTGAGAGCAGCCAGTAACTGCTCTGAAAAGGTGCAAACAGCAGCCACAAGAGACTGACAGAAGATGGAATCACGTCTCAGCTGTAGCTCAGTATCTGTCAGAGAAGGGGAGAGAAGCATAAAGAAGTCATGAATACACTCATCTTCCTTCTCACCGCCAACAAAGTAGTGTGTGTGTGTGTGTGTGTGCACATGACATTTGGTTTCTGCTGTAGCTTTGCACTGACTTCACAGATAACCTCTCCTTGCTGTGTGACCTGGGTGGATAGATAAAGACAGCACAGCTGGCATATGCGCATGTTTCAAAATTTTCTAGTCCAATTGACTCGTCATTACTCCCTCTGCCATCTGCATGCTCCTTCTGACTGGAAAGAAACTAACTACTGGAAAGTAACTAACTCCTTAGTTACAGCCAATTGATTCCCTTCATTTTATGTTTACAGGTGCAAGAGAATTATTGAAAGAAGGTCTCCGCCATTACTTCTCTCCTGGGCTATTAATCTTCACCCATCCATCTGTATTTTGTGGGCTTCCCATATGCCTAATGCATTAACTGGGCCCACCCATACAGTACCAATTGGTTTGTTTCTTGGGAGAATTTCCCCTATGTTAATTTTGCTTCCAGTGTGCCTGCCAGGCAGCCACATGCTGGTCAAATCAATCTTGTCATGCTTCAGGGGATTGCAGGCCAGAGAGGCATATGAATAAGTAAAGAGTTACTTCCCAGGCACCCCCAGCCCCTCCAGCAGGCTCTGCAGTGCTGCAGCAGCCTCTCATTGGCAAGACATTGTTCCCTAGGGAAAGAAGCTGAAGACATCACTCAGAGGCTTCAAAGGTCTGGATTATTTTTATAAGCACTGAACACAATAGACTGACTAACACACTCCAGGCCCTGGCCATATTCTCATCTTAAGGGCAACCATCCCTCTTTCCAGCGGATGTTCATGGAAATGCTGCATTTCCAGGATGATGGGATGGGGCATCCATAGAGAGACACTTTGGGAGACATTTTATCTGCTATCAAAACCCAGCCTTTATGGTCAGTAGACTGGCCCACAGCTTGGTTTGGACAGACTCACAGACCAGCCCTGGCAGGAGCTGAGAGATAAGTTAGAGCCATACAAATCTCTGATCTTCATTCTATGAAGATTTGAGAATCAAGTGTGGCACCGGTTTCCAGTTATGCATTATGTTATTTTCAAACAAAAGGACTCCAAGTAAGTGCTGCAATTACAAAAAGATTGTGCCCAGGCTCCTTGTAAAGACCTGTCCCTTGCTCTGCAAGCACAATGTTTGGTGTGTGGTAACAGGTTCCTGATGTCCCCAGCCTATTTGGGTTCTCCTTGCACATGTAAGGTCTTCGCCTGTTCTTGGCTGTAATTTCAGTATGCCTGCTCTGTTTGGAATGATGACAGAGTCCATGGGCTCAAAAAAGTTGCGCAATAGATCTCATTTTTGCTGCATGTTCTCACCACAGCAGGAAGGAGTAAAGGGAAGGAGGGTTCTCTTCCATCTGAGAAGGAGGGTTGTACAAAGGAAAAAAGACAGAAAAACCCTGTCTTTGGGACTTCTCAGGTATGTTTTTTTGTAAAAAACCAAGGTCTTAGGGACTTCTTGGCTATGTTGTTTTGTAAAAAAATAAAACCCCTTACCTGTGCATTTTAACAAGGCCAAAAGCAGCTGATTCTTCCCATCTAGAACAGTGAAGAAAAGAAATGCTGTAGTCAACATAATACCAAGGTAGATGTGATTGCAGCTGGTTAACAGTTTCCTCATTCCCCCCAAATCCCTGGCACCTGCATGGCTATGTCTATTTACTCTGATAGCCCTCACCTGCACAGACATGTTCATAATGGGGGAAAAAAAAAAGTGTAAAGCAAAGAATTTTACTGGCTACATGAGCTGTTAACTACCATGAATTACTGGAAATAAATTGCATTTGCAGATGAATCCCTAAGGAGGTGATTTCTATCCAGTGCTTCACACTGATCTGTAAACATCAGTTTCATCTCCTGTTTCAGTTCAACCAGACTGCAGTGGTTTAGGATGTTGTAATATCTGATTAGCATTCACTTCACAGTTTGGAATATACCAAACACCTCTCTCTTCATTTTCTAAAAGGGTTTAAAAAGCACAGGAAGATAGATCAGTCTGATATCAATCTGAATGGGCTGATGAAATAAAGTAAGGGGGAAAAAGTTCTTTGGAATTGCTGCACAGGTGCCATTTTACCACAAAGCACCAGGACTCTGCAAACCATAACCTGCTCTACCTGGTCCTCTCTAGAGCCCAGGACAGTCTTATTACAAAATGAGTTAAAATTATGAAATGAACTGTTAGATTTGATTAAGATCTCTTCCCCCTGAAGCTAGTAACAAACATTTCCTTATTTACAGACCTTCCACATGTTTCTGTATGATGTCAACAAGGTTCTTGATGCGTAGCGGAAGGTTCCATGGATCTTCCTGAATGCTGGCTTGAATATTATTCCGGCACCTAACTGTGGTTTCTTCCTTCTGTTTAAATTCTAGAAGACATGGAGTGTGTTAGCCATTTAGGAAATGCCACATAACTAAGAGTGGCTTAGGAGTTATAATGTGATGAAAGCAGATACACAGTACCAATAGCAGTAATTGGGAATTCAAAAGATCCCTAAATAGAACTAATAGAGAGGGCAAAAGACTATTCCCATAGTCCCATTATCAGCATTCTCTCTGCATTGCTTTCAGGACTGTGGGCCTGGTTGACATGCACAGTGCAGGGAGCTTTGCCCCACTCGCTAGACAAAGAACCCCTGCTTCCTCTGTCTTTAATGACCTGCAGGCAGCTGTACCAAGTAGAGCCAGAGAATAAGATCAACTTTTTGGCTGCAACGGTCGCATCCCATAATACAATGAGAAGTTCTGAAATATCCTGCTTTCTTTCACCTGATGAAAGGTAACTATTAATTATAGAGTAGAAAATTTATTCTCCATGACTTAGCTATGTAGTTAAGCCAAACACCTCATTGTTGGTGATGAAGTGCATAAGCAGACAGAGAAACAAAAAAAATTATGCCAAATAACTGATCCTGGACAGGATTAGAAGAGCATTCCAATGTCCATCCATCACAAAAAGGTGTCATGGTAGCTATTAAACAGACACGGTGGTCCAGGATTCCAGCTGAGTGTAGGCAGGGCTTGTCTGTTCCTCAGTATGATCAGTTAACTAAAAGACTCTTTCATGGTAATTAATCTACTTTTAATAAATGAGATTCTGTTTAAGCAAAATAAAAGGAACGTCTGTTATTTCTTCACTTCATTCCAACAGTGCATGGAAAGGCTAACAGATGCTCCTCGAGTCCACAAAAATGTGAATGTGTTCATAGAGATGAGTGCATAGAACTTCACAGGAGTTATTTCTGGAGTAAAGGAAAAAAAATAAAGCAGGAAAAGATCTCTACTTCAAGAGTTTGCCGCTCTAACTTGTAACTAAAAACTAGAGCCTGTGAGAGGTTGGAGCTCTCATCTCCTACAGCACCTGAGGTACAGCAGGAGTAGCAGGGAATATTTCAGCTTTCAAGGGGGAAAGGAAATGCAGCAAATATTTAGAAAATAAAATCCTGTGTATTTCAGGCAGAAAAGAAATCACACCCTGATCCCCAAAACCATCAAGACCATAGAGTCATCATGCTCCCTGAGGAAAAAGAAAACATGGTATCATCTGTTTGCTCTCTACGGGAATCACTTTTCAAAATAAATGTTATGTGAGGATGAATTTACTCTGGCAATCATCCATCTGAAGAAAAGCAGAGAAAGTCATTAAGTAAACTGAGGTAGAACCTTTGGTGCCTTGGATGTCCAGTGGTCACCTCCACATCAGCTTATCAGAGCACTCCTTCGCCTTGAATCTGACTATCCCTACTTTGTACCTTTTCAAATACACCCACAGCAAAGTGCGGATTTGGAAACTTGTGAAGGAGCTGCGAGAATTGAGCAGCATGTAACAAAAGAGGCTTCTGTGTGTCTCAGGAGGAATTCCCAGGAAAATGACTTCTTCAAGATACAAAAATTTCAGCGGTCAGACACGGTACCTGCCTAATGCACGACTGGTTAGACTGCAGAGTAAAGGAACTCTGTGTGGCCATGGCACATATGCTTTCATGTTAAGCTCTTAAGTCTTGGAAATCACATTATTAAATACAGTCAATCTATTTCTTTACCTTGCAAACTGTGGTCCATTGGAAAGTGCTTGGTTTCCTCAAAGGCCTTATTTATTCCTGGTCCTTTTAGAAGTGCATTGATTGCATCAACCTACAATTGGAACACTATCGATGAGTGTCAGTAAGACTTGCAGAAGAAAATCTGAACAGAACTCCTGTGGGAAATTGCCGAAGCCCTTAAGCTATTTGTATTTTGGAATGACTGACACACAGCAGTCACACTCTGTAGCCATGAACTGGCCTCAAGAGCCTCTCACATTTAATAACAGTATTTTGCACAATGATGATCTATGTGCAGATGAGGTAAGAGAATAGCAAACATCTCTCTGGGGTTACACATTATAAACACATCTGCACGCTAAACTTGTGAGAACCTCCTGAAATCTGCAAATGTGATCCATTTTCATCAAACAAAGTACTAGAAGTTTGTCCTTTTTTTTCATGAAAGCTTTTTTCCCCTTAGTCTTATGCCTTAGGTAGGGCAAGTCGGCCTTGCTTAAATCACAGGGCAACTTTAATAATGCAGATAAAAGTGATTCATGAAACTGTCCTATAATATACTTGCTTACAGCGTACTCCAAAATCTCGATAGTATGCCTTCCTCAAAATATTATTTCATAACACAATTTATTACTTCCAATTTCTTGATTGACATTAATAAAGAGAAAGCAATTCTGTGTAAGAATAACACTTTACCTACCTGGTTAAAAAGGTGTTCCAGACAGCCATGAAGTTTGTCTTGCTTGTCTAAAGGTATTCTCATATCATTGGGAAGCTCATCTCCTAATACACAAGAAATGAAAAGCTTTGAACTTACAAACATGATCTGTGATGAGGCACAGGCACACCTTCACACTGGTGTGAAGTAAATAATGATTGCTGCTTTATCTCCAATTCTTAGGCCAAAATACTCATCATTTTCATATAATGCAAGTATCCAATAACTAAAGAAACTTACCCCTGCCTAATACCTCTCCTGTGTTCCAAATTTACTGTGGTTTATTAGAAAAAGGCAAAACTATATCTTTATGTTCTTGTGATTAGTTTTGAAGAGACCACCGGTGCAAATTAAATATGCAAGTGCTTATAACCAGCAAAGACTTCTCAGCACTGCTGAAGGGCCAGGCACGAGAAGGATGCCTGTGACCTGTGCACACACTCACCTGATCCCATCTCATCACTGCCCAGGTAAGAGCTGTTGCTCCGCACGCTGGTGTAGGACAACACAGAGTCCCGGTTACTGTTACACTCACTGCAAAGGAGAGCACAGAGGGGATTGAACAAATGCTGTCCCCACACCCAGGCACCCACACTGCTATTCTGCTTTATTAGCACTGTCTCCTCAAACCTAGTTCTGTGAAAATTAAATGACTGTAACTAATGACATGCACAACAGCCATGAAACAAGGACTCTGGAGCTGGACTGCCACAGGATGTCTTCTATCTGCAGTTAACACTGAATGCTTAATACATCACCCTGCTTCTGTAAATGATGAAAACAGACATCTCCACTAAATGTTTGCTACCAATTCTCAGGGTACTACAGCATCCAAATCCAGCATATAAGGAGGCTGCGGTAGCACAGATACTGGAGGTGGGAGAGAAAATTTAGGGAATCTAAGCCACTGCAGAATCAGGCACTGCAGATCCTATAATGAAGCAGAGGAGTCATGACAACTCCATACCAATCTTGGCTCATGCACATCTGTAAAATTCTAGAGTGAATCTCCTCTCTTTAAAGTTCACTTTAACTACTCTTACTGAAAGTAACCAAAAAGACTACGGATCTCAGGCTGTCCCCTTCCAATGAAGTGACAATGACAGTGGTTTTAATGGTACAAGCCCAAAACAAAGCTTAAAAAATTCTCCACTCTCTCTGCCTCTGATGTAATTTTTAACTGAGGTGAGAGAAAAATATAAGAGCAACTGAAAGAACCCTAATTGGGATTCCTGCTGTCCTTTTTTAAATCTAGATTCAAAGAAATCTGTTTTTTTCTCAGGAAGATTAATACTTATGGCAACTACTCTGCAATACAAACCCTTATGAATTACACCTCCAAATGATCACAGAAAATAGCCTTGTTGGCTATTGCAAACAAGACATTTTCTTATCTACAATTTGCTTGGGTTTGTAGCTAATCAGTGCTCTTTTAAACCAAAACCCATAAAAACACATTTCCCCCCAAGTAACTACTATCTGTAATATATGCTTAATTCTCTGCCTCTGTCTAATACAGATAAGACAGAATAATGTTTCTCAAATTTACATGTAGAATTCTGGAACAAGTGACAAACCCAGAGAGACTGTTTGTGTTGTCACTTTGTTACCCGGAATAAATTAGCCTCAATTACAGAAATTTAAACTACAGAGATACCGTATTAGCAGTGAAAGAAATAAAGCACATTTCACTCAGAAAGCTCCAAAGCACACACGCAGATTGAAATCTCACACAACAGAGATGCCCCAGATCTCAGCACTGCAAGTACTTGTTCTATTTCTTTATTGACTTCGTGTTTGCTGTCCTCTGAGGCGAGCAATATTCAACCAGACAAGACCCCAAGCAACCAAACTTACTGGCCCTGTCCTGAGCAAGGGACTGGACTGTGCAGACTCCAAAGACCCCTTCCAACACAAATTTTTTCCCCTTCTGCCATTCTGGAGTCCTGCATCGGCGGCACCTATTGCTACTGGTACAAGTGCCCAACAACAGCAAGTAAAGCATCAGGACTGCAGTGAGGACATTCCAGAGACAGGTCATTCATCCAGGTCCCTGGAATCCTCCCAGCTCTATGGTTTTACTAGAAATGTAAAAACAGCCTATTAAAGATGTTAAATTGCAGTGATCAGACATGGCCACAATTTGTTATCCCACTTATTCTGAAGCTGAGTCTCCAAATGTTTCCCCACAAAATAGAGAGAATTGGGAGTGAGATTCCCTTTGGTAGCAAATATTCCTGGAGAACTAGCAGTCAATCACATCCCAAAAAGATTTTGAGACACCTGAATAAAAACTTCTGTTTGTGGTTTCAAAGGCTCATTAAAAACAAAAAACTCAATGTCCATTTCTGTTTCTCAGTGTCTTAGACTTTCAGGAAAATTGGCTGCAGAACCAAATGTTAATACCAGCTATTAAAAGACCAACAGTCTGAGAATTCTGCTGGACTTCTGTAGTTTCTGGCTACAAGACCAGAAACTTTTATTTATTTATTTATTTATTTATTTCATTTTATTCACTTTTCTAGATACCTTAGTATTTTGGCATTATTTGGGGGGAAGTATTTTTGCTGTGTATGTCTCCAGGATAATAAATGTAATGAATACATAAGTGAATACTAGATTGCCTGACTTGAAAACAACCTGTTTGTTGAATCCATACTGGAATCAGAACTTTGAAACACAGTACTAGTAAGGTACAAGTGGCACAATCTTCAGACTGACCTGTATGAGTCTCTGAAACTCATTGTGTCATGTCCAGAGTCTTCCTGGTCCTCCTCAGAAACTTTGAAACAGACCTTCTTGATTCCACCATGCTCAGCTTTGTCAGGATCACTTTCTTCTGTTCCCAGGGAAGGTGAGGATGTGTCCTCAGTAGATGGTGGCTCACAGGCACCAGCTTCTGTAGGTTCTGTTATGGTGGACAAAAGTCTGCAGACGCACAACATAGAGCTCTCAGTCCCACAAATGAACTGTCATGACTAAGGCTAAATGCAGCTATGTGAAATCAAAGCTACTTTTGTGAGCACTTTACATAGACTACTACTCAACATCTGATCTGAACATGCTCTCAGTTTGAGGCCATTCCCCCTTGTTCTGTCACTCCAGGCTCTTGTAAAGAGTCTCTCTTCATCTTTCTTGCAGGCTCCCATCAGGTACTGGAAGACCGCAAGTAGGTCACCCCAAAGCCTCTTCTCTAGCCTAACAATCCCAATTCTCTCAGCCTTTCCCCACAGCAGAGCTGCTCTGTCCCTCTGATCATCTCCATGGCCTCCTCTGGGCTCTCTCCCCCATCCTTCCTGAGCTGGGCACCCCAGAGCTGGAGGTAGCTCTGCAGGTAGGGTCTCACCTGAGCAGGGCAGAGGGGCAGATTCCCCACTGGCTTCACCTGCTGCCCACACTGTGGAGCTGAGCCCAGGACACAGATGGCCTAGGACTGAATGATGCTGCCAGTGCACACTGATGGCTTATGTCCAGCCTCTCAGCCACCAGCACTCCCAGGTCCTTCTGGGCACATCTGCTTTCAGTCCCTTTATTCTCCAGCCTGTCCCAATTAGGTGCAGCACCTCGCACTTGGTCTTGTTAAACCTCAGGAGATTCCCATGAATCCCAGTTCCCAAAAGGTCCTGTTTCTACAGGTACCCTACTTCTATAAGGTGTAACTTAATCACTGTAACCATGGTGGCCTGAAAGTCCTCACTATATTCCTCCAAGGCACTGGATTTCTCCTCCTCAGCTCACTGGCTCTACCCAGCAGCTACCACCCTTCTGTATACATGTCAAAACCAAGGCTCCTTGTGCTTTACACTCAGGCGAAGTTTTGGTCACGTGCTGCTTTTGGCAGAGATACAGTTAATTTTTTTCCCATGGGCTGGTATGGGACTGTTGTGGATTTGTGCTAAACACAAAGCTGATAATACAGAGATAGTCTTGTTACTGCTGAGCTAACAAAGAACCAAGGCCTTTTTCTGCCCCTCGTAGAGCCACACTGGGGAGGGGGCTGGGGTGTGTGGGAGACTGGGAGGAGACACAGCCAGGACAGGTGACCCCAACTGACCCAAGGGATATTCCAGATCATGTGACACTATGCTCAGCATATAAAGTGGGTGGAAAAGGAGGAAAGAGGGGCTACTTGGTGCGATGGTGTTTGTCTTCCCAAGTCACCATTGCACAAGATGGGACCCTACTCTCCTGAAGGTGGCTGAACACCTGCCTGCCCACAGGAAGCAGTGAATGAATCCTTGCTTTTGCTTTGTTTGTGTGCAGCTTTTGCTTCAACTGTTGAACTGTCTTTATTTCAACCCTTATTTCTGCCTTATGACAGACAAAATCTCAAGGGCTCTTGACAACAAATAGATTCATATTTTGGAATATAGAGTAAGCAAAACAGTGGCTGTCAAATTCAGGTAGACTTTTAGAAGCAAAAGACAATAATACAAACACTAGTGGATCTGCCCAGGAGTAGATTTAACACAACCAGCAAGGACTTGTCATACAAGGGCAGGTGTGAAGAGGCTGACAGCTGGGGATGACAGCACAATGTGCTTTTGGAGGTTACTTCCTCAATACTGTAAGAATTTCTTTCCCCAATGCATACAGGATTTTGTACTCACTTATTTATCTGAACGACATACTGCTTCATTTCCTTCACTGCAATGTCTAGCTTGTTAAAAAGGTGCAAGTAGGAGTCCTGCATCTCCCAATCTTCCTGTTTCAGCAGAAAACTGAGTCCCCTTTCTTCCCAAATTGGTCCTTCATTCTGCTGGCCAAAGCTACCATAAGGATCTCCACCTTCTGGGGCTGGACATCTCCAAGATGGTGCAGCCATAGTGGTGATGCAATGCTGAGTATATGAGACTGGATTTAAGGTACCTACTAAACATTAAAGGATCTAGTTAGTATTGCTCTCATGACTTTCTCCACTGCATCCCAGTGATGATCATTTAGGATAAGTGGAGTTCTGACAGGAAAAACTAAAATTTCACAGAACTGTTTTATATAATTACATTATATGACAAAATCATTCTGGAAAAATACCCAAAGAAGTTGGGCTTTTTTTCCTGTCATGCCAGCTAGATATTTTGAATTTACTGCATTCAGAAACTGGCTAGATTATGGAAGTAAAGACCTATGTCCACATGTATACTCATACAGAAAACTTAGAAGCTCTCTAAAAGCATTTGTTGAAAAGTTAATGAATTTGGGTTCTCAGCTATTATTTGAGCTCTACAGACATTTACACTTACACACATGCATACATATAAATGAATAGGATTCTGTCCTATTACAGAAGATAAATTAATTATTTTTCATTTAGAATTGCTGACAGTTTTGGTGCAGTACTTTGCTACCTACCTTAGCTCACATTAAAAATTCTACTGCCCAAGCAAGCAGGGGTCCTTTACAAACCTCAATTTGAATAGTCAATGCCATTGTTCAGAAAGTTGGTTAATCTATAGCTCCCTCTTCCAAACATTCCTGCACTCTGACCTTCACAAGGCAATGAATCAGAAGCATGTTAAGTCAGATCATGATTAAAAAATGATGGAACTCAAATAACCAGATTGCAGGAGAAATGCTGCATAGCAGCAAGTTATCAGAAAATAGATCCCCTGACACAGTAGAGACTTTGAACTCCAGTGCATGGAATTTATTTAGTAATGGGAGTAGAAAGCAGCACTACAATGTGATAGACTTCAGTTTTCCCCCTGAATGAAGCACTAGCATTGCCATCAGCCCCTGCTCACTTTTAGTCAGCAAGTCACCTCTACTAAGGGCAACAGCACCCTGGCCACATAACTACCATGAGATCATGCTCAAACAGTTCATCTAGAAAAAACATGGCACCTGAAGCCCCTCTATGCTTGAAGCCATTACTTTTTCACAACACAAGAAGGCTGCCATTTAACTATAAAATTTTAAGGAGGAAGAAAGGATACTGGCAAGACTATGTTTCCTTGGAACTTATATTTGACCTTGCTGAGCAGTGGAAAACCACAACTTTTTATACAGATCAAATCAGTATGACTTGGAAGTTAATCATCACCTTGCTCTGGATCAAGACCAATAATAGAAGGTTTCCGTCCAATGCGAATACTGAACGACCTCCCTGCTGAGGTAGTGCTTTTGGGGTATGATACCTCCATGAGGTTAATATGGCAGTTGGTGGGGCAGAAATCCATGCTGTTGAGGGAATGAGGTTCCATAATGGCTTGTTTGAAGGCTGGGCTCACCTTTGTTTTCAATTCGTCTGCAAACTGGGAGAAATAAAGTAGATGTGTGCTACTGCACCTTCAAAAAAATTTGAAGCAATACAGACAATTCTTTTCTCTTCCTGCCTCCTATTCCAGAAATCCAGGAATTCAGATTTCTGATGCAGCTGGAATAACACATTTAAAAAAAAGCTCATAAAACAACAAAGGAAAGCAATTAGCTATACCTCCTAGCACTCTCTTTTCAAGCAGCTCAGGTAACTGCCCAAAAAAAGAACATACACTTTGTTTACACCATGATACACTGTATCATGTTACACATGATGCACTGTTACATTCATGTTAAATAAGACATGCATCAATCTGTTCTCATATTTATTCATTAATACAGTGGAAATTAACTTGCAATAATATGTCTTAACCCACAGCTCTGACAAGCAGAAATGAGTGATTTACAGACAATGCATTTTCACTCAAAACTTGCAATTTCAGTAACTTGCAGAGCTGTTCTCATGCCTCCAGGATACCCACCTCAGAAATAGTTTGGGTTCATTAATAAAGAATACTAAGACCCACTTAACACAATGAAGTATCGTCTCAAGACTTCACCAATTACTAGTAGTGTTGTACCTCTTGGTAGCTCGTGAGCCTCCTGCTAATGCTTTCCAGCTTAGTGTCACAGATTTGCCGGAATTCATACTGGGGCATGGTGGCCACAGCACTGCTTAGGGATATGAGTCTTTCACAGTTCTTTACAAAATGACTGTCCTCTGCGGCAAAGGCCTCTAAAATCTAAACAAAAAGACAGGATGTCAATGGTATGAGTCCTGGCAGGGAGGGAAAATACAGTTTTCTTCCACTCAGTGAGTGGCAAAGCCCCATGGTTGAATAAAGCTGCCTCCAGAACAAGCTGCCTTTATTACTGCCTGAGAATCACTAATGAGTCTAATCGTCAGAGTCATCTAACATTCCTTAAAAATGTTTAGATTCACAGAAGTGGATCAAAATATCCACTGTCCAAGTTACCTGCTCTAGCATGCTGCCATGGGACATAACAATAACATTACTGGGATGTGACAAACATTCACTATTAGCTCGTTTTTGTCAGAGATGACCAAGACACTCAGCACTCTTCGCTGCTTTCCAATAGCAGCAGTTCTACTCAATTCCTGTAGCAACCCATCTAGCTTCTCAGGTGGGAAAAAGCTGCTTGATTTTCTTGCAAGGTAAAGCAAATTCCTGCCTGAAAAGATTAATCTTAAATATCAGCAGAGTGTATGTTAACAGGCAGATAAAAGCAAGAATTCCACAGCTGAGGGCTCCTCTCCATCTGCCTCAACGGCTGAAGTCCTGGAAGCACTTGCTGATTACTCATACCAAACAAGCTATTGTAACTCATTCTAATGAACAAAACTCTAAGCAGGGCTGCGAAGACCAGTGTCAACCTCAACTGAAGAGCCAAGCCCACAGCAGCCAATAATAAGCTATATTATTGGTTTCCCATCCTGTTTAGGCAAAAGCTGACCATGTATGGTTTTCGGTACCTTCGCAGTGAGAATGAAGCAACCTTTTGGTTCCACAATTTTCTCCAGGACAAAGGATTTGATTCCTGCACTGCTAACGTATTCATATACCACCCCGTGCTCCAGGTGGGTGTTATCCACAGTCAGGCTGATGAGAGTGGTTTCTTCACCAATGGCCAGTGGAGAAATAACAGTCTGTGGTGTCTGGGCTGGAACCAAAGTAAGTCATTAGGGGTGTCTGTGTGAACACAGGCCTGCCCAGGCAAGAGAAACCTGCTGAGAAGAATATTGAATGCAGAGACACAACCTTTGGCTCAAAGAATGTCTCGAACTGTGTGCTGCTGGAGACTAAGAGAATATTCTTAGGAAGACATTTGCTATTGGCCATTAATGGAGACAGTGACAGAGTTTTAGATAATGCACATGCTCCAATCCCCATTCTGATGCTCTTCCATGTATGTGTGCACATATCCATGCTCAGAACTCTACTTCTAGTTCTAGCAGAAGCATATAAGGGAAGGGAAGTATGTTAATCTGTTGTCTGTAATAACTGTCTGGAAGACTGAGATATGAGGCAGGGATGTGGTGAGGAGAAAACATTTTTTACACAAAGCAATTCTATTGTCACTAGAGACCAGATTCAAGTTCCAGCCAAACTGAGATTTGCCAGGGAGTTGCTCACACACTTCTACCAGGGTGCTGCTCCACCTGTTCCACTGCTGGAACACTCTGTGACCGTGAAATTACCAGCATCACCAGACCTTGCATGGGATCCACACAGATCTGTTGTGGATTTGTTCCTGGAAAAGTTGCCAACGGCATTCAGAGAGTCCAGGCTCAGTCCTTTTGGATTAAATTTTTCTTTAGTAGTCTCCCTTAACATCTACTTTTCCAAATAAGCCCTCAACATGAAAGTAAACCTGTTTTTTGAGCTATGCTTTAAAAAGTTGGAGGAAATACACCCACACCTTTTCCTGAAACAGTGGCAACATGACTTGAAAACTTGCTCCAGATCGAAGAAATTTAACATCCTAATCTTTAATAAAAAATAACAGAAAATACAGATTATTCTTGGTGGAGTTACTTGCAGACGTTCCCTCTCCATCACCTACTGCCCATGAAGGCATGGTTTTAAGGGGCTATCAAAGGATTCTAAAAATGCTAAGTCTCTTCATTCCCATAACTGGCTGTCTTGTAGAGAAGAGAGAGTCATAGGTTCATGATTTCTATGTGCATCTCGATTTTTTCTTCCCCTGAATAAACTGCAGAAAAGAAATATGTCCTCTGGCAGACCTCATTCAATTACAAAGCTTTGCTAAGACAAGAGATATTCTGCAATAATAATTATACTTTATATTTCTACTGTGGTTTTCCTTCTGAAAGCCCCTGAATTGTCCCTAAGTTTTCTTCCCCCATGAGAATCTTTACCTGATTCCTGTTGGCTGCTTTGAAGGGGTTCCAATTGTGCATGTCCTAGTGCAGAGTTGTCTTTGCTGGAGCCTGGGCGACTGCCATTCAAACATGCAGGGGATGCTGCTTGCTGAACTCTGTCCTCTTCAGCATCTTCATGTGTTCTGTACACCCACTGGTACAACCCCTTTCAAGAGATACAGGCTTCAGCTAGGACCTCAAAATGCTCAATCTCCAAATATCTGGACTACAGAGGTGAATCTAGCTATCAGTTCCATATCTTCTAAGTAGGCTGAAATATCAACATTCCCGCAGGTTTTCTCTGAACTTCAGAGAACATAAAATTTAGATCAATAGCTGGGTAAACTTCCATGGTTAGTAACAGTTAATAATTTTGTGTTAATTCTGTATGCACGAAATGGCTTTCATATTATTTGTAGGTGTTTTGCAACTATGGGCAAATGGAATCAGGTCCCCTCAGTGATAGCAGGACCCTGGCATAAAAGCAAATGAATCAAAACAAACATGTAGCTGTTCTTTTTCTGACTATTTAGTGAGCATAAAAACACAGGAATAGAGGAGGGCAGAAGAAAGGCAGGAATTAATGTACTTCCTTTGAGGTTGTGTGTTCATACCAGCGCTTCCTGCTGCCTGGTCCTATAGGCTGTGAAGTGCTCCAGAACTTCCTTGTAATTTCCATGTGTTGCATTATTCCCATTAACTTTCAAAATACACTGCCCTGGATGAAGGCCTACGGCTGCAGCCTCAGAACCTGAAAAATAACAGGAAGGAAGTTGGACAGAAATGCCATCTGCGTATGGATGAGAATACTGGAAAGTTTGCAAAAGCTTTCTGGTTAGAAAAAGTAAGAAGAGCTGGGTCAGTCCTGTCATGCCTTTGCTACTATTCAGAGAGCTTTGTTGTGTAAGGATAACATCATGTGTCTATCCTTCATGTTTTCAGTGGTGCTGGGAAAACCAGCAATCTCCTAGATCTAAATGCGTTCATGCTAGAAATTGACATTTCTGTGTGAAATTGTTTGGGATTCTTATATGATTCTCTTTTAGCCTCGTGGTTACATTAGCTGTGGTCTTGCTTAAGTACAAACTGTTATATTTGTTCCAGCCTCTTGCACATGGAAGACAGAACACTTGCATGTTACACAATTTGCTACACAGAAAGACTATGATGTCAAATGTAACTTGTCTTTTCCAGGCAAAATCCCAAAACAGGACAATCTTCCTAGCTGCAACTTCCAGCTTACACTCCAAACAGTGAAAAAGTGGTTGTAGGTGCTGCTATAAATGGTGTAATAAATGTGTGTCCCCGGGAACGCCATCTGTGGGCGCTGCCTAAGCTAACTGCACTCAGCTGGTGACACACATTTGTTCTGAAGGAAGGAACTGGTGTATGTCTAAAAGGTCGTATTTTCTGCATCTGCTTAACATAAAGGTTAAAGCTGTGCTTTGCTTTTAGCTCAGTTAATATGTCAGGCACAGAAGCAGTAAATATCTCTGTCAAATTGTGTTTTCTCCTTTTAAAAAGATCAAGGAGAGCAGTTTGCCTCTGTCTTATACTGGCTATTTGTAGCAATATATGCCTACGTAAAGGAAGAAGTAGTCTCCAAGTGTTATGCCATAGTTTGTGATGTCCAGATCATGTTATGATTTGTCTGCCAGGCTGCTGATACTACAGAACCCAGACCCAAATTGTGGATGACTACAGGTAAAAATATTGAGGAAGCAACAGACAGCATGACCCCTCAACTTTTTCTCAGTTTTATGGGCTTTTTTTCCCCATGGCTGTTAAGCTCTACCTAAGTAGTCTCAGAAGAAACAAGGGAAGGGTCACTAAGCAAGTCCATTTCTAGCTTGCAAGAGCTGAAGTGATAATGTCTTCTAAAGAGTCCATGGTACTGTGCATTGCAGCATTCAAATTTCTGCCACTGTGGAATTAAATTATTCCTTGTGTTGTGTTGATGGGATTAGAGACCCAACACTCAGTTCATAAGAATGATACCGTTTGTCTTAGAATCTATTTAGGTGATAAGCAGTTTGAGGCAGGAAATCTCACACTGTTCTATGGTTATGTGAGTGTGATTCTTGTCTATCACAAGTTCTTGTCACTATGGTCACTAAATTTATCAGAACTTGTATAGAACAAGCTAGACAATGAAACCTGGATCTGTCTTTGTTGAAATCCATATATATATATATATATATACACATATATATATATACACACACACACATTACATGCACATGCCTATCTATTCAGCCGTACTCCCAGCTTAACTGTACCACAGAGTTTCTACTTACCTCTTCCTACCGCGTGAACATATGGTGGTGCTGCTCCCCGGATCTGAAAGCAAAGTGCTTCAGGACAATCTGGGATTTTAATAATCCTGCAGATAAATAACAGAGAAGAGAAGAGAAAGCACGGTTTTAATTTAGGCTGCCAGAGTTCTGGCAGCTCTTAACAGAACCTTTCCTTGGCATTCACAACTGGGTTTGGATGAAAGTAAGCATCCACAGTGTTTACAAATAAATAACAAATAAACAGACCTGAAGAAATATACTCCAACTTCAATCTCCAAGGCAGATGGGAGATTCTATTTGTTAATTAAAAATTGGCACTTCTTAATTTATTACATCTTTAAGTGAATAAACACTTGACAGAAACTTTCTAAGGCATTTAAATTTACTTCTATTTCTATGCAAACTTCAGTGCAGCTGTGCTGACCTATATCAGCAGAGGATTTTTTCTCACTAAAAAATTTGAAACAAAACAGACTGGACAAGACCTTCTGGACTAGAATCTAACAATACACAAGACACTAACAGGGCCAGCTCTCATTATAAGAAACAATAACAGACTGAAAAACTGTAAGGGCTGATATTGTCAGTCATTCAAAAATAAGCCAAGCTTTAATGGGTGGAAATTGTTTTCCCATGCACGTAATAGAGTGTGAGAAGCTTCACACCTGAGAAAGAATGACAATCCCTGTGATTCAATTTTGTTTATACACAAGGAAACCAAAAGTTATCTGCAGTATAAAGAGAACACATGCCAACCTCTCCTAGCAGCCCAAGGGTCATCACTAAAAACAAGCCATGAGTCTTGTACCTCAATGTTTTCCCATTGAGTGGCTTTTGCACAGCAAAGTGTTTACACTGGTTTCACTACGACTGTAGAAGTACTACTTAGTAACTGACATTTCTCAATAATCTTTTCTCTCTGTCCATCTTGGCACTTACTCCTTTGATTTGGTGGCTACCAGAAGCCTAAGTGGCCTTCGTGAGCAGAAGGACTGGGATAAGATGGTTTCCACTTCAGCAAATGGGCGTAGGAATACTAAATCCTCATTGATTGAATAGATTTTTCTTCCTGCTTGCAGGCCAGCCATCTGTAAAGGGAACAAACACCATAGAGCACTTTGGACCACTGGCAGCAACTCTGAAAGCTCAGGCTTCAAGGTTCAACTGTTCCCTACTTATGGACATTTCTTGGATTACTTTCACATGGAATACTCTATAAGTAGTGTTGGTTCATCAAGTCATTTGTCACTCCCCCTTAAAGTTTTCTGCATTTACAGAAAACAAAGATATTTTGCCAGTATTCTTAGAAATATGCCACTCTACAGGTGTATCTTAGTTTGCAATGGATAAATCTCAGTACTTTTCTGCTGCAAATTTTAAAGGGACTATTAAAATAGGAGACTATAAAATAACAAGGGGTGAGGGGACACAACTGAAAGCTAGAGCACCATAACAGACTGGCTGTGATACCCAGTGCGACACAGAAGTGTGACTTCCCACACCTTGGGCACAGGAGCTGTGGACAGTTTTCAGCCATCAGCCTTGCAAAACCAACCTATACCCAGTCACAGAACTGGGTATAGGTTATCCAGTAAATGTAACCTGGTTTGAAATGGTGGTAAGAACTGTCTCTGCTTTAAGTGAAGCACTAGCTCTTCATTAGCCTAAAAAGCCATTAGATTTTGACCTTAATCCCTAGGTTTCGCACCTAACTTTACTTATTTGGCAATGGTCACAGAGCCAATGAGAAGACTGAGATCCCCTATGGTGCCCACTGGACAATAGCCTCAAACATACCCCTTGATGATCTCTACCAGTTAAAATGTAACATAGCAACATTTGGACTAGGTGTTAGGTATCAAGGAACCATTAAAAAAATTATTAAACCTTCCAGACTATAATTACTTCATATAACTTCAAGGTTCAGCAGTTGGGTTTCCTTCTAAATGCGGCAAACCCTTTTCTATTCTGCCTGGAATCCACTGACAAGTTTCTTGACTTGAAAAAAAGAGGTCCACACAGCACTACTCTCACATAGACTCTGAGTCAGGGAGATGCAGATTTAGTTCTTTGCTGGACCAGTATTATTAGATCAAGTTCAAAAGATGGGTTCATGGTCAAAGATTATCTTGAAAGATCAAGAAAAAGATTCCTTAGAAAATGGTGTGCTGCCATTGTCCTCAAACACAACAGATTTGCAGGCTATTCCCCAAGCTTCCAGCCAAAAAAAAGGGCAGAGGATTATCTGGCAGGCAATGGTTCACAGCACAGGTTTAGATTAATAACAGTTTTGGCCAACCTATGTTGATTTTGAGCATAGGTTTGGTTTCTTTGGCGACCATAAACCAAAAGAGAATCTGAACTGAAATAATTTCATTCTACCACTCAACTTCAGTTCAAAATTCCTTCCCATGTGACATTTTCAACTTGCTAAAACCAATCTGTCCACTTCAGCTATTTCCATTAAGCAAGTCATCCAGGAATTATTTGTAGTCTAAAGGAGTAACCAACAAATTTTAATGTTGACATTCAAACATTCTGTAATAGTTGTCCAGGACTTTTCATTAGAAGCTCTGTCCTGTGTGCCACAATTTACTGTGAAACCCTTGACAAGTCATTTAGTCCTCTCTTATCTTCAGCAGTGTATCTATGCCTTATTTTAGTAAACGGAAGATCACACTGTGTGATCCACATAAGAATTCTGTAGGGCTAAATGGGTGATTAAGAAATACTCAGATCCTAAGACATTTGGGCCATCTATGTGCTTCAAAGAAACAAAGCAAATATATTCTGCAGAACTCCTAAAAATACCATGGAGAGAAATGACTGCATGCTTTTTAAGGGAAAAATACATATCTAAAAATACAGCTCTCATTCAAATAAACCTGTTTCCCCACTAAACATCTTTGCTATCCCAAAAGAGTGTTACTTCCCCTCCCTCCTTAAATTAAAGTCACTAAGGAACCTGAGGTAAGCTACCATCACACAGATACTGCTCTCATCCTATCACTTACCAATAATTCAAGTCCCCCAGTAATGCCAAAATACTTATCAAATTACAGAAACAGCTTATTACCAGGAATTGTAGAAGACAGACACCTTCTATTAGCTGCCTTCAAAGGAAACAGTTTTTAAAAGGATGGTTTGTAACTTTTCTAAGTATTGAAACATTCTTAGATACCAAAATATGAATGTGAGGTCCTACCTCGGCAGAAGACTCTCGTCGAACTGACTTCACCACAATTGCTTTGTTCTTTTCTTCTATGTCAAATCCATAGTCATCCTCTTCTGGTAAAATCTTAAACAGAGCACAATATTTACACATATTAATGCTTCATAAATATGGAGTTCACAGAAAAGGTGAAGACTGGAGACGAGAAATTAGACTTTTCACTGCAAGCCACAACTGATCTGGATTTCTGTCTTAAGATGGAAAGGGACCACCATATCATTTGGTCTGACTACCTACAAAACATGAGCCATAAAATTTAATCTTAGGTATTTCTGCATTGAGCCCTTAATATATATTAAAGCAGATTTTCCAGAGTTACTCATGATCTGCAGTCTTTAAGAAGTGAAGAATCTATTCCAACCCTTGAGAGTTTTTCCCAATGGTTAACCAACTTTTCTTTTAGAAACTGCATTTGATTTTAACTCCTAGCCCTACATCCTTCAACAGATCTTTCACTTTTGGATTACGGAATTCATCATTATTCAGTATTTTCCATTGGTGAATGTACTACAGATTGAGTGCAGTCATCTGTTTAATTTTCAGAATACATCCCACCTAAGTGATAATGAATGATCTGAGTGCTTCTCAGCTACCAGTACCACACAAATTGCAGGCCTCGGGCCTAGCTTTTATAGATCTAACTACACACTACATAATTCTACAGCATAATAGCAGTCTGATGGCTAAAATTCTATCTAATGAGAGGACAATTCCTGACATCCATAAGTCCTTCCTCTAGAGACAGGCACATAGGCTTTGTGTAAGGGAAAAACCACCAACTCCATACCCTGTGCTCAGTTTGTACCTTACATGGTAGACAGAAGCCGTCATAATTCTTGCTCCTGAATTTCTGCTTCCTCTTATTTGCACTGAGGTCACATAGACCCACCTTATACATATTCTTTAAAGTCATATCAATCATGACAAATACACATTTCACTCATCCTTTTCTAGTGGTTTATTAACAATAAGTAAAAAGCTTAACAACTCACTTCCCATTACAGAAAAATAAACCAAGCCTAGCCACTGGTAAATGGACAAGTGGAAAATCTAACTGATAAATATCTTGCATTTGAGAAAACATTATGTATTTAAGAATCATCTGATAAAACAGAACTGATTTAAGAGGAAAAATAAAGCTACTCAACCTAGCATGCTATGGGGGAAAACATTACTCAGAATTGTTTCCTTGCTTCTGATGATTTTGCACTATTTTAAAATACTGTCCTTTTTCCTTTAAAGTCAATTCCATCAGATTATAAATTTATGGGAAATCACCTTGGGGGAAAAAAAAAAAGCCAAGAACCAGAATAATTCTGTCCTGCAGGAGCCATACAGTCAAGTTAAAATAATGTATAGCAAAATATCTGGGGAAAAGTCCTTTTCGGGTGATGTTCACATTAGAGGATACACAAGAAAGTAAAAAGACTGGAGGGTAAGTTTCCCATTCTTGGCTATTTTTAAGTATTTTCAGAAACAATGCTAGTAGTGCTTGTTCAACAAAGGACTTTGGAAAATCAGGTAAATTGCTGGTTAGATTTTTAATGTTGCAAGTGGAATGAGTTTCAGCCCAACACAACACGTACTTTTATCACTTCATATTTGGGATTCAATGGAAAATTTCTAGACTACCTCTCCTCTCCAATTTACACTTTCAACAAGAATCTGAATAGTCCCTTCAAGTGTAATTTTGAAAGCATTTGTGAAATAGACATTTAAAAACCTGGAGGCTTTGATATGCCCAATTTCAGCCACCAGCAGCTCCACAACCTTACCTATCTCTTGGAGGGCAGCCATCATTAGTTTGCAGGAAGATCTTTTATTTGCTATTATCTTTAATAGCCTACCTTGCTCTGATCATTGGTATTGCAAATATGAATCGTTTGAAAGCAAAGAAATAAAACACTTTTAAGAAACCCTACGTGCATCGACATTAGGAACTTCCTGTGCTGGAGACATCCCTTACGAAAAGGCAGACTATGGATAATATTCCATTTGCAATACCTGGAGAAGGCAGTGATTTGTTCTTTATTGTGAAGTAGGAACACCCTGCCATTCCACAGCTGAACCCCATTCATCCCTAGGGAGTCCCAAGCTCTTAACTAAATTGCCACTTGCAAGAACTATTTCTATGCCCCTGAAGCCCAATCAGTTTTTGGAATGTAAGGCAGCAGCTGTTTAGTCTTGAGAGACAATCACATTAACAAGTGAGACTATTTTAAAAACAAGCATGTTTAATGAAAAACAGAGGGCAAATGTACTGAGAACACATTCAAAGAACATTTTGGCAGGGGCAAGGAGAATGGGATCTGCAGAGATCAAAAGGTGTGCCAAGAATGGTCTATTACACCTGTCTCACACAGCGGCAGAAACTCTCATCCTAAACTCTTGGGGACATCGACACCAGGAGAGGTAGCACAGCAGATCCATTCCCTGAACCTGGGTCCAGGATGCATATTCTTCCCTACACCTCTCCAGCAAAACCGTTCTCTACTGGACATACCTGAACACCCTGACTTGGGTAATAAATCTCCTCAGGAGCAGTGACTTATCGGACAATGTCAGATCTGAACATTTCAGAAAATGGAGGAAGTTTCTGAGGCCCTCAGCAGCATTTAAAGACAGCTACTTTCCTGCCACCCCATCTCCCAGGTTGTTCCAGTCGTCTCAGCTTTTCACAAGTCCACAGCTTTGGGGCACAAAACAAGATTTGAAAAGACAAAATTTCTTTCCAATAAGTAGCTTCAGGATCTAAGCTACCCCTACTATTATCTTTAAAGGTGTGTTTTGCAACATTAGCAAAAGAGGTTAAATATGTACAGTATGACTCCAAGTTTCTTCTGGTTTGTGAGTTTTGAAATTGAGCACTGAACTCAAACTGTTCCTTCTGAACTGTCAAAGACTTAAAATCTAAAAGGTGTTTTTCATTTCAGAGTTCACTGTTAGTATTCAAACCCACTCGAAGCCCTTATGTGGCTGCATACACCTGGATGATGAATGCACCTTGTCACTGACTACCCAGTCTGTCCAGAAATCCCTAGAGAATGAGCTCCTTAGTGGCTTTCTTCCCAGAGGTGTTTTTAATCCATGACTTTAATTCTCTAGCTACAACAGACTGTGGTACACCAGCATAATGAAGAACAAAGGTAAAGCTCTTCTTTGCTCTCTCTGCTGAAATTTTGCAGAGTTGGGCAACTACTGCCACACTTCACAGAGGATAGGAAATGTGGGATACCTTGGGGGAATGCAGGAGTTATCACAGGTCTGGGAAGTTGATGACATTTAGAGTTCCAGTCCAGATCTCCAAGTCAACACAAGAGTTTTGAGAATGCTACAGAAAATGTACACATTGAGAATGCTTCTCTTTAGAGTCTTCTGGGACTCCATCATCATGTGTACAATTAAATCTCTCACTCAAATCTGATCATGGCCAATCTCTACAGGAAACTCTCCTTTGTCTGATACTCAGATCCAAGCAACCAGCTCTGATCTGTGATGGTGTCAGTTTGGGCTAACAAGCAGAAGTGCTGATCACAAGTTCACAGCACGCTGCAGTAACCAAATCACAATGCCTGGAGTCAGGCCAAAATCCAAATTTTCTTCAACTATGCAAAGAATGTTGTATATTTTTTCAGTTTGTCAAGATTTATGTCCTTCAATGAGAAATAATCATACAAATAAATAAATATTAGATCTTGTTTGAATTATGTTTTTCCTACTGAAAGTATTTTGTTCCTTGGCATTTTTAACAAGTATTTGCCAAGGTTTCTGTTGTTTTCTGTTTTCAAAGGCAAACTCTCCTGTGATAGAGCAAACTTAGATTAAGGGGATGGGGAAACTTATCCACTAAACAACTAGGATTTCATGGCAGTAGGAAAGCATATTTCAAAAGCCAGTGCTGAGGAAATTCCAACAAACCTCCTGTAGTGGGATCAAAGGATGAGAAGGATTAATGCCCTATCATGAGTGTAGAGGCAAGCAGTGATGTCCCACAGACAGCAAAGCCTAAGGAAAACAGCTGCTCATAATTGCTAAACGCAGCATAAAGCAGAAGTCAGACACAACTGTTTTGTGGATAAGTGTAATGAATTTACTGCACTGCTTTTGCAGGGTCTTCACAAGTCCCTTCACTCAAGGGACTGTCAATTTATGCATGCAAAAGAAAGCAGCTCATGACTTAAGCATGACTACTACAGATTTGACACAAATCTGTGCCTTCTAAGTAGGAGATTTTTTTCTTCATCATGTGCTCTTCATTTGTTTTCTGTTTGAGACGGGACTGCATTTTGACAGAGGGTGACTGATGCACTTCAGAACTACAACAACAGCATTCATATGGCTGAGAGAATGATGCCCTGAAATATCTGTGTTCTTATCAGTCTTTTAACTTACATCTGAATTTACCTCACATACAAGCATGTTTGAACTCAAACTGGGCTTAAACTTGATGGCAGATCTCTTCCAAGAGAGTAGAGCTCATTACTTTTTCCTCCACCATGTCAACACTGTGATACCTGCTAAAACATCTCCAGCTCCCTTACACTCTTGCAAGGGCTTCTTGGGAATAGAAAGGGCTTGAACCGTGCACTGGAAACAGGTGGGAACTTCCATGCACTTGTACCTGTGTGAACTGTACATCCAAAACTCCCAATACAGCAGGATAGTCACAAGCTCCAGAAAGGGGCCTGCAATGTAAGGATTTCCTGTGCTCCTAGAGTAAGTTATGCAGTCTGCCTAACTAAAAAGTCAGAGATATAGAAGTTGGAGATATACAGCAAAGCAGATCAAGAATTAGTAGCATTTATGCAGTGAAGAAAAACTTAGCTACACATGCAATTGCCCATTTTAATTCTACTCTCTCATTATTCTCCTCTATTATAAAACAATACCATTTTAGCAGAACCATCAAGGTTTACACATTCACATATTTCTTACCAGAAGATTCTTTCCCAGGATGTTTTCCACGAGCTTGAAGTCATTACGTAATTGCTTGCTCTTGGAACTGGTGCCCTCCATCTCTTCATCAGCATAAAAGCGGAAATATAAGGATTCATCCTTAAATTCACTTTTCTCCAGGACTGGAAATTATATATATGAAATACATACATGCATTTACATGGAGGAAAAAAGAGAGAAACAGAGGAGAAAGTTAAAGGAAAGTCTAAATATTTCCCCAATCTTTACAGAACACAGATCAGATACATCTCTATCAGATAGTCAGTTCCTCAGCTCTGTATTTTTAAGCTAACTCTGTATTTTAGGACAAGAATTTTCTTCACAGTGCATAGTAGCTCATGACATGATGTGACCTCCCTGGCATGCAGAATTTATATAAAATGTAAAAGATCCTCTTGGAAGGAAGATGCTACTCAAAACCTCACGCTCCTTTCCTATAGCCAAATGAATATTAAAAAAAACTATAAAAGGAGCAAAGAGGGGTAAAGGGTCTGTTTAAAAGCACATAAGGTGTCCACATAGACTAAGGCTCAACCTTAAAAAAATAACTGAGAGGGAAATGAGATCTACAAAATTCTAGAAGGCATGAAAAAGTTCTTCATCAGTTTTTCAAATACAAGACCTGGGGCCTTCAGATAGAAGCAGCAAGTGATGAGCAACTCCTACATTCAACATGTACTTATGCAAAGGTTTTCCTTTACAAAGAATGCAATAAATGCCATAAGTTTGCATGGGCTCAGAACAGACCGAACTCTTTAAAAAAGACCCCAACTATTCTTACATTACTATTAACTACTATGGAAGTTCTCCATTAATTATTTACAATAATCTGCTTGCAGAAACACTATTCAAAATACAGTGAGCAAATGTTATCTATGACTGAAATTGAACGTATCATTTGACAAACCATGTTTACTCTTAGGACTTGTATGTTCTATTTCATACAGATACAGATGTGATTTGTTTACTTCCCCTGTTTGAGGATGGATGATGTCTAACTTGGCAATTTGGCACTTCAGATTAGGAAGACTCAGCACTGAGGATTGTGTTTGTTATCCAAGAGGCAAAAACTAGGCAATTTTACTTAACAGCTGGTATTTTTTGGTGATATTTCAGGACAGCACTAGGCTTGTGCATTGCTCACATGGCTCTGGAAGAGATGCAGTGAAAAAACATGCTCCTTCTAGCTTGTCTAATCCTTTCAATGCTTCCCATAACTATCAGCAAGTGGCTTCCCTTGGGAAGGCACCAGGCTTAGCCATGTATTAGCTCGAGGACTGTGTTCTAGAAGGCCCTGCAAGGGGGCCTTCTGCAAATTGTGTTCACAGCATGTATGACACAGCCTAGAATAGCTAATCTGACTGAAGTAAGAGCTCATTTCATTTGCTGGGGGAAGCAAAATTGATGCATTACCATGATGCATGAAGCCGTTATTGCAGAGTCCCACACCCAGTGTGACAGCTTCCTCCCGAGTCTGACAGTCTCCCTAGAAACAGGAGAATAATGTTACACCTCAGATAATTTTCTAAGACAAATTACTCCCCCTTCCCCACTGCACAGCTTGCAGCTCTGAAATTAGCAGGATGATCTGTGTAGGGAACAATAGCAAGCCATTAAAACAGGTATCCCATTGCCCAAACACTTTTCATGCCTCCAGACAGCATCTGTCCCTCCTACAGGAACCAGGGGATCAAGGACCAGCACTGGGGAAAGATACCATATAATCTCAATGTGAAGACTTTTTATTTGAAATCAGAGTGTTGGACTTCAGGACCCATTAGTCACAGACAAGAAAACTCCTCCTTTGAAGCTGAGAGATCCCACCCATATTTAGCTCAAGGGAGAAAAAGCTAAGTATGTGAACTCCAAAGGTCAGACAGGTTAAAACTACAGTGGCAGTTTGTTTACACAGCAGATGACAAAGGCTTCTGTTTCTCACTACCTGAAGCATTGAGCGTAGTCATTCAAAACAGGTACCAAAGGTGACTTGCAAATTTACAGACTTCCCTGAAATGGCAGCTTTAAGCTTTACATCTACAAGTCAGTTAAATACAAGAAATGCCTAGTTCTCTTGATATATCTGTTAATTTGTGGCCACAAGTGAAGACTTTACAAACATGGTTGTACTTTTTAAGCAGACAAGTGAGTTTTAAATAGTGCTGCTAAAAATCAGAAGGCACTACTGGTCTTACAAAGATTGTTAACACTGGTCTCTTGATGTGAGGTGAGCAAAAGGAGACAGGGGAACCTGGTGTCTTCTGTCTCAGTGAGAGCAGCTGCTCAGCTCATTCTAGCAGGAAGGGCACCTGCTGCTTTGGCAACAGAAGCAATTTCAGTGTATTACTTTCAGTCCTATTTAACATGAAGCTGTATCCTACACAAGTATTACACCTTTTCTCCCCTCCATCTGAAGAACGAGATACCCGAAAGCTCTCACAGCAGCTGCAGGGTAGCGTACTGACTTTGTTTTAAACAAAAAAATAAGTGTTTCAAGCACCCTCTGATCCTGTCAGCAGAACATCAGTCCGACTTCAAATGGTGCTAAGGAGAGCAGTAGTTATTTGCCAAGCAAATGCTGGCAAAGCCCATCAGTATGGTGTATCAGCATTATTTAAATACAGGATAGAACAGGATCAGCTCTGGCCAATCCACAGCACCACTAGCTTTTGTTAAATTGGCTGAGAGCAGAAAAGACACAGCATTTACAAATTAAGAACTAAATACTGTTGTCTTGGTAGAAAAGGCATCAAGGCAGTTCTGAAAGAACTGCATGACCATGTAATCACACAAGGAAAGCCAAGAAAATAGCTTTAAGAAACCAAAAGTTTAACTTTTACTATGAACTAATTTCAAGTCTTCACAAGTCTTCTCTCATTTTCAACATCCTGTCATGACACAACGCTCAACGCTCACATTGTGTTATTTTATGGGATAAATGGGTAGTTTATTTTACAGAGACTGGGATTTAAAAATCTAATTTATTCTTTCAACTGTAAATAAACTGGAGGAGAAATGCCTTCTAATATTACCATCTTAAACCTTTAGCAGTCTATGTTTGTTCTAGGCAACAAAATCTTTGCATAGGAAGGGATCTAAACTAGAATTGGCTACTCCTGATGATGTTACCTTGGCCTCAAAACATTCCCCTAGCAAAACAGCATTCTCTAATTAGAAAATATAGCTTTAATTCTTTCAGCTCACTAAGTACTTCTAAATGTTATATTTGTCCAAATACAATAAAGGCAGTAATGAAAATCTTCAGAAAACAGAGCCACCTACAATGATCAATCTTGACAAAGTGTGTCTCAACCTTTTCATACAGAAACTAGATGTGAAACTAGATATACTAGTTTTGATGTGCTAATTTAGGTTTATTCCATACAGTCTCCCCATTTGAGTCATCAGAATTACAGAAACAGTTTACAGTCAGTACCACAGTGAAGAAGCATGTCCAGAGCACATTACTATTACTCTTATTACTACTGCCACCATTACAATTATTATTATTGCTGTCTAGTTTTGGTAATGATGTGATGTCTAAAGCCCTAATCATGGTGGCTGGTTGCTTTGGGATGTGTAAACCCAACAATTAAGATGGTCTCAGACCAAGACTGTTTACAGCTCCCTGGGAGGAGGAAAGAAAGCAGATGCACACAGGTAAGAACAGCAACCAAACCACTTTTAAATTTTCCACTGATAAATAGAAAAAGGGAAGTTTTAGGATTATGAAGTGCTTCTTAGCAAAGAGAGTATCTCAAAACTTTTCTTACCTGTGCAATAAGCCAGTCCACTAGTTTACTTGCAGGGATTACTGATTTGTACGTCTTTAGGTGGTAGTCACGGTCTCTAATTAAGAAAGAGAATTCAGGGAAAATCAGGACAAAAAAGGTATACATTTCTTTTACACTCTAAACCTATATATACGATTGTGACCTACTACTAATAAGCAGCCATCTTTTCTCTGTAGAAAGTTTTAAACTTCTCTAGCAGCTTGAATTAGGAAGATACTTCAGATAAACACAAAGCAGTTTTACTTAAAATTTCTCTAGTTGTTGTTTTGAGCCCTCTTCAGGGAGCTCACATTCCCACCAGAGGCAACCAGAAGACTCTTTTCACAGATGTCCTAAGCTGCTGCCGTAACTCAGGTTAGAATACTGCCACCAGCAGTCCCACCAAAAATCACACTTTTCTGGCTGGAAATCATCCAAAATCCATTGGCGTCCAGCTTACATCTTTTGGCTCAGTACCAGTTCCATCTATAGGCTTCAATAATTCTTCTCTAGCATTTACTTATTATTGTATTCATAGACAGGGACTCTACACATTCCCTCTGTGCCTCCTTTTTGTGAGGCTCATGGAATTAGGCAGCTTTTAGTCTATTTTGTCAAGAGAGATTTTCCACATTTGTTCAGATTTCACTTCCTCTAGTAAAATAACATGTAATAGCCAGACAAATATAATATGCAGCATCCTTTTATGGAATTAGATAATTTCAGTCATTGCAAATAAGAAGGGGTGTGTTTAGTTCTTGTAACACAACTGGCACCAGCTCACATCCAGCCCTTGCAGAGAGCAGCACTGTTCCTGCAAGGAAGAGGAACCCTATTGTAACTTGATGCTTTTTGCAGTTTTCTTCCATTTCTCTTCTCAAAGCCACGGAGATAACTGATGGTTTTAGCCTTTTGTGAAATATTTCTAAAGAATTTTGATACAAGTACAAGAGGTATATGTGGCTCAGGACATCAGGCTCTAACACCTTTCACCTCCAAGGTCACTGGATTTAATCCAGTTTGGAAGATCATAAAAGCCATTTGAAGGCTGTTTACTGGCCCATGTCAAATAGGTTTCATGGTCTTGATCCAGTTCCTAGTTCCACATCACAAAAGCCATTACCACAACTAATTTGCATTAATTGGCTCCCTCTCATTGAGAGTCTCAGTAGAGAGGCCAAATGCTAAATGGGTATGAAGAATTAATTCCTCTCTCACCCTTGGGGTGGTCCTTGTACTGGAAGCTTGAGCTCCACTGGCATGACTGTAGAAGGAAGCACAGCCACTGGGGCTGTTTTACAGTCCGGATGGATCCATGAGGGACACCAAGACAAGACTTTATTCTTCAGTTCTGTCAAATCAGCCTCTTTCATTAGCACCACACTATCCGATACTGCCTTTTTCCTAAAAATCTAATATCCAAACACCATCTAAAACCCGTTCTACCCAACCCTGTTCCTTTTACTAATCACCTACAGATACAAATATGTTGTGATTGGCTGTTGTAAATAAATATAGCAGAAATGTCTGTGTGTTTGCAGAATGCAGGGTGTGAGAAATTAGAAAGAAAAGTGGGACTTTCAGAGCTTGAAAAAAACCCAACAAAACATGACAGCATTTCCAGTAATGTGTCCTCAGAAAAAAAGCTTTCCTCATAGTGCTTACACACAGTTTTCAACTTGTCTCCCAGTAATGTGCTAAACACAGCACAAACCTGTAGGAGTTTTCTGGGCAGATTTTCCCTCTCACACTCTTATCTTGGGGAAATGTACTTCTGAAATGTCAGCACAATAAAGGAAGACATTAAAATATTGAGCACTAATGAGTAGGAAGTTCCAGATGAGAAGTAACTCTCAAAACTTTCCTAGAGATGCTGACAGTTTTGATAAGCTGCCATCAATCTTGGTCTAAGGCCCAGTCTTTCCCTGCTTGCAGGTCAGTGCTGGTCAGAATCAAATTTTAGTTCACTCTCTTTTCTCCCCATTTCAAGCTACCATGAACAGGAGCAGAACATGAAACATAGAACGTTATCCAGAACCATGAACTGCAGGTGAATAGTCAAACATAGAGGTGGGAGCCATTGAAATTTTGGCAGAACCTTGCTGCCTCACAGAAACTAGAGGAATAGAACATTCTTCACAGGGTCTAGCCCAGCAATGCCCTGACATATTGTCCATCACATACATAAGTGGTAATAAGTTCTCTCACCTCACAACTTCCCAGAAGTACACCAGAGATACATTCAGAATTTTCAAAATGTTTTACTTTTTATACTTCAATCCCTAAAGTAGCATGATTTGTTTCCAGTGGTGTACATCATCTTGCCCTCAAAGTGCCAGGGTGTCAAGATTTTACTTGAGGAAAACTATAAAGGCAAAGACTACTGGAAACTCCACGGCTTCCAGGGAATAAAACTAAGTAGAATTGTATCTCAAGGCTGTCAATAAAACAGTTTTGAATTCATGATTCCTTCAGACCCCTGTGGCACATGTACCTGCTACTCCAAGCAGCTTTGCCAATTTTCTAGAAGGAAGGTTGCACCAGAAAAGGCAGCATGAGTGAAGGGATCAGCAGTCCTAGGATGCCAGATAAAGCAGTGATCCAAAGGCACAGCACAAAGCAATGGCAATGAACTTGGCAAAAGCTATCTTCCTTAGGCTAAGGTGAGGCTTGTCAGAGGCAAAAAGTCACAATAAGAAGACAAAACAATGACAGCCTGAGAGATTAGTTTTCTAACATGGCTATAAAAGGAAGAAGGAATAAGAAAGAGAAAGGCAGGAAGAAGAGCCTAAACATACTGAGAATTAAGTCCATTCAGAAGGATCCTAAAACTTCTGAGAGTCTGGTACCCTTCACTGATTATACACAGTTTGCATTCACGATGTCACTGGCACAGATCAATCCTGATATGAGAAGATTCTCCAGCTGGGAAGCTATTACAAAAACAGCACACTGACAAAACACCACAAGATGGGCCTGTGGGAGTTATTTTGTCCTTGTTGATTCCCTAAAGTATTAGAGTAGATCCACTTCAGTTTGTGGGTACCCTGAGGTCAGGGACATTTTTTGAACTTCGCATCCCATCATTTCTACTCTGCATATGAATTGCCATCTTCAGGATTGAAATGTGTACATGCAAATACACATGTGCATCTACAGAACCATTTTGTCTGACACTGGCAGCATCATGCTTTCCTGCTCTCTCCACACCTTCTGGACTAAGTGAAATCTGTGCCGTTGTAGAACAGTTATTCTGGGAAAAAACCACAGAGTTCTAATGATGCAAATTTATGACTTATAAACTGTAACTGTCATTGCAGCTCCTTTTAGCATGACAGTGGCATCTCTCAGTGAAAATTCAGCTGTACAACTCATGGACAAGAGGTCACTTTTGTTGAATTTGGGAATCCAGCCATCTCCACTAGATGTTTTTTCTTTCTCATCAGTTTTTTATTTGTAAAAAATTAAGAGTTCTCCTAAGTGAAAATGCCTAATCTTCCATGCAGTTGTAGAACAACTACAGAGTTCAGGGTAGTTTCCATTAAAGACCAGAAATGTTCATCTGATGTCACAGTAAGGTAAACAACATCTGAAAATCATCTCCGGGGCTCTGGGAAGAGTTACCTAGCACTTGCAGACTATCTCAATTCTTCAGCAGTTTATACAGAGCCAAGTTCTTAAGAATCCACACAAAACTTTCAGGGTTTCTTCAAATTACAGCTTCAGCTTTTATTCTGCTTCAGACTGGTTTTTGTTTGTTTAGGGTCCTCTGAATGACAAAATCCTAGCACCACACTGGAATCCGTTTACATCACTTCAGCATCTGTTGACATTTTCTATAACCCAAAAAATACAGCAACTACAATCCCCACCACATGATCTGCCCTGAATCAGAGCCACTGTAACCATACCCAGCTGCTCACTCTCCCTGAATCCCCAGTTCCAACATCCTCTAGCAGCAGCACTGCAACTACAGATCTGTGGAGATGCAAGGGCAGTAGAAGAGCCAAGAAAATTCAGAAAATTGTTGTTTATAGTAAGAAACAAGAAAGATTTCAATAGTAACATCATCCTTTTAACAAAGTCAGATAATAAATACAAAGGGATCATGAAGGGGAGCTTACTTGACCACTGGAGTATACAGGCAGTGCAGTCGGCAGTACAGCCTCACCCCCTGAAGAATGGAAGATGCAGAGTGTTAGCAGCTTTTTCCTTTTCAAAGAAACACTGACTAGCTAATGTTCACAAAACCTGGACACTGATGTCTCTACTCAGCTGGAATTTTTTATTTATTAATATTGATATTCAAAACAGTTCCTTTAGCCTCTCTGTCAAACATTCTTTCTTCTTTCCTGGCTTCCAACAGCCAAAAATCTGTTTTTACCTCTAATTACCTCCATTACAACATTTTCTCCATTAATCCTTCCTCACAATGAACCCATTAACCAAAGTTCATAAGAAAAGAAACAAATTTATTAAAAGGTATGTGGACAAATATGGGATCAACAGAACTCATTTGACAAACAATTAGTACGAACAGTTAAATATTGATCTCTTCTATCCCCCTGAACCATAATGCCCAGATTTGCAGTAGACATGTTACCACCTACTGTTTTAAAACCTTTTGTTACTCTACTGTGATTCCAATCAACAGTCTTGGGTGCAGTCACAACTGTATTGGTGTTCATTACTAAACTCTGCTTCCTCTCCCTAATGTGAATGTCTCCTGCGGCATTAGGATGGACAGCTCAATACAACACAGATCGACAGCAATGGCAATCTCCCAAACAACAGGTCAATGACATTCAGAGGGAGAACATACTTCTTGATGCAAACCACAAAGTTCCAACTAAGTATGATAATACAAACCTTGGACACAATGTCTTCCAATTCACTTCTTGGCTTATATGTTCCATCATCATAGCGAAATCTGTACATCACCTGTTCATTCTTAAACTGGTGCTTATCTGAAACTAAAACATCAGCATGATAATTTAAATTGTCTTTTGCCCCCACCATGTTCTTTATGGTAAAAGTTGGATTTTTTAAATTTTACATCAGATTCAGTTAATGTAAGTCTTTGGAAACAGTCCTAGTGAAGGGAATTGGGAACATCTGACCTTTCTTGATGAGTTTTGATCAAAGTGTTGCAAATTCCCACAATAGTTATCACAGCACTTACAGCCATTTTTGCAGCTGCCCAAAACCCTGCAACTCCAAAAGCAGAAACATGTTGGTGGCAGGAACTACAGCTGCCAGAGATATTCTTCCATCATGGTTCTTATAGTTACCAATGAGTTCCTTCTAAAAATTAGACTGCTTTTTTTTTTCACCCAGAAAAGCCATTCCACAGTACAGCAGTTAAAATCTTATTGGGTAATGCTATCTGCTGATGGGCTTTAAAGGTGAGAACACAAAAGATGTTTCAATGTGATCAAGAGCCATTTCAAAAGAAGCATTGCCCAAAGTCAGAAAATACTTAAAAAACATACTCAGATACAGATTTATTCAATGCATCAGACTGGAAGATGGTTGAAGTCCACATCAAATTACATGTAGGTTTATCCAGTCTCTATTCTAAGGCAAACTACTACCACAGAAGGTGGAGGTGGGAAACCCTCATCCTGAAGATGGTAATTTAGTAACTAGTAGAAGTTATTTATTTCACTGAGTAGTAAATAAGTGGCAATTTTAAGTACAAAAGTGCCAAGAACTGAGCAAATTGAAACAAAGTAATAGAGTATCTTGCAGATTTTACAGTATGTAGCAGAGAAATGCCATTGTTCCCACCCTGATTTAATGGAAGCCAGTTCCAACAATAAAGAGGAGGAGGAAATCTGGAGAACAGGTAAGGTAGGGTAGCTGAGTCACTGCAGTCTTCCCTGCCTTTGCCAACATCCCAAAACCACGACCAGATCTCAGTGCCGGAGCACTCCTGAATACTTTGGATGCACCATTTGATGAACTGAGAGAAAATATGGATTACACCATTTAAGATGCATCTTAACCTACATCTGATTAACCTGAGAAAACGGGCTCCTCTGGATGACTGAAGACAATCCCCTGGGTTTGGCAGACTCCAAAGTACTGGGACATAGTCTGAGATTTGGTCTGCCCCTTGCAGAGTGGGTAGGATAATTGTTCAGAGGGCAGACACCAGAAATTCTTAAGACTTTCCCTCACTACATAGGACATCCTGGTCTATTATTCAGATTCCTGCTTTTGATAATATTTTCCCTTAATTTTACAGGATCAAAAAAAATTTGCAGGATTAGATGCATCCCCTTTTGTCTACAGTTGAATCTCTAAGATGTGTAAGTTATTGACTCCTTCAAGCGTCTTCAGGTTCTGGATTTATGAATTTCTAAATCAAATTGATTCTGTATTTCTGGATCCAATTGCAAACTGAGTTAGCAGAAAGTGTCTTCTGTATCTGGCACACAGATCAGGTTCTGACCAATTCTGTGCCCTGTAACAAGTACCAGAACTTCCCCATCAGCAGTCCCAGATAAAATAGCCAGAACTAAAGAATATAAGGAGGAAATTTCAGGATAAAACACATGGTGCTCAGCATTTAGCAATCTTCTATGGCCCTGCTTCTCAGGAAGGCTGAGAGAGCAATGATGTTACGCCAAGTGAAAATGAAACACAAAATATAACTGCCTAATGCAGAATGGGGTTAAGGGCCTCATTATGCTGCTTTATTGGCTCTTGCTACATTAGGAGACACAACAGGATAATTTCATGCTTTTCATTACAAGTACCTTCCAATGTTTAACAGTAACTTTCATTGAAAACATGAACATCAGGAACTCTGAGGTCACACTAAAACCAAACCAGATGCATCTTACTGAGGGCATTTGAATAAGGAGAGCAGTAAATCTAACAGCACAACTTTTGAAGTGTAAATTTGCGTTAAGAGGAAAAAAACCCACTGATGAAAGTGTCAAAGTATGAACTTATGGCAAGGTAAACAGTCACATGAACTAACAAGTCTCAGGAGAGCTTTCTGCACCAGCAGTGCATGTGTGTACATTCAGAATGTAGGCCAATAAGGGTGTGAGTGCAAAGAGCATTCCTCATTTTAAGAGGGATTCCTCCACACTGGAGGCAGAGTGCTTCAGTTCTCCAAAACCAAGTTCTCAAAAGTGTTTAGAGCTTTTCAGCTCATGCTCCAAACTCTTCAAAGGCTGAATGTGCCTAAAAGCACACCTTGGTATGTGGAGATGGAAGCATATGTGCATGAAGGACTATGGGACTGCTTATAACAGATTTCTCCATGTGCTATTAAAAGAACCTAACATACACAATTTCTTTACAGTGTTACTGTCACCTGAAAGACAAGTTTGTGGTGCTAGGTAACCAAGAGTTTAAAGCAAGAGTAGCCTAATTAAATGGCTCCCTTATTTAAACTGATTTCAAAGAGACTGTATGAAAATGTAGACCAGTGGTGACTTAAGACCCATCTACAGTTTTCCTTTGATGTGCATTTTGCAGCTAAATTCACCTGAATGCTGAAATTGGGATATTTGCTGTTTAATTAGAGTAGGATATGTGTCTGCATAACACAATATGGAAACAGTAGGAAACAGCAGGAAAAATCTGAATTTAAACAATGTAATCTGGATAATGGCCTTTTAGTAGAAATGCAGGGAGCACAGGAAATTTTCAAAGCAGCATACTTCAGTCATGCAGCGCTTTTGTACGCGCTGTCCTACCCTTCTAGAACACCTCATCACAACACTTCAAGGTCATCAGCAGGGTGAGATGAAGAAATATGGTCCCTCGTTATTTTAAAGAAAGACATTCTTGCCAAATGAGCTGGAAACACAACAAACCCTCCATCACCTCTTTCTTTTGTGACAAGCAGAGTCATTTGAATGACCTATCACCTTTAGTGCCCCGGTCTAAAAGAGCACTGCTCCACTCTTCTCTGGATTGTTTATGTCTCACATGCAAAGCTGTATTTATGGACTGCAACATATTTTCAAACACACGCAGTACAAAGGAATATACACCTGATATACATCCCAACTAAGATGTTGCAGAGAAATCAAGCAACTGCAGATACAAACACTTTCTGGATACCAAACAAGTTCTCTTTTCATGGCATAAATTTGCCTACTCATTAATCCCAAAAATCACTAAACATTTTGAGGATTTGATGGGTGTGGCAGCAGAAAGTATTCGAACATCATGCGAACAGCTTCAGTAAGTTTCCCACCCTTATTTCCAGGGCATTACTGAAATCTGATATCTTTTTATGACATGGCACACTCACCATGATGAATGATTCCATTTTCCAATAGTGCCTGTCCCAGGTTGACCCCTTCCTCTGGTTTGCTTATCTCTCCAATCTCAGTGAGCCAGGATACAAATTCGCTGCAAAGGGGAGCAGAACACACACAGTTAGCTCCAAGTGGCAGCAGACACTTGCCTCTGCGAGTCATCAGCCAACCACAGGAGACTCTCCTTCAAGCAAGTGTGAAAACTGTTGTAAGCAATGGTACCTCTATCCAGTGGCTTCATTTCCTACATTCCTGGAGGAAACGCTCTGCAGAAGATTTAGCCTCTTCCCATCATTGCCCTAAGCTCACTGACAGTGTGCACACAAAAGGAAAGATGACACGGCTGTATCCATAAGGATGATGCAAATCCTTATCTTATGGAGCAATCCAGACATCCATGGGGGAAAAGATTAGTAAGCAAGATTAACTGAGGACCCTAAATCAAGTTCAACAGTAGGGTATCCTCCCTTTCCAGCTACTTCTTCCCAAGTTACCTATCCAAGTAGTGTTCATGATTTGACTTAATTACACATGCTAATCTTCCTTCACTGAGTCTGACTTCTGTCCCCAGCCCCATGGTGTAATTGGACTGGCTTTAACGCATCAAGTAGGACTTAGGACAGAAGACTCAACCTACTGAATTCAAGCAGTACAGAGCAGTAACAGCATGAGTCCCACTGACATTTTAATTTAAGGTCATTTTCTGGAGGTGGTGCCTGGCAGATTACATACAGCATGCTTCTAATTTATACACAGAAGATGCTAAGTCTCATCTGCTACTCATGCAGCACGAAACAAAACCTCTCTGTTGAGGGGCAGAGCTGCACATATAAGCAGAATAAAAGCCAAAAAACTGTTAGATATATAGGATGCTATTCATTAGAAAGGAAGTACAAAAAAGCAGCCATAGCAAGCCTGATGAATCCAGCTGTGTCAGAACCCCAGAGGACTGAACTGTTTGCTAGGTTAATTAGGAATTATGCTAGAAATGTGTTACAGTCATGGAGAAGAACAAAAAGAACATATGAAAGTAGAGCAACTTATGGGAAATGTGAGTTCAATGAAACACTTGGGTGATTGCCAATGTGCAGAAGGTTGCTGCTTAACAAAGCCAGTATCCATGTCTCCACTTGTGGGCTTTAACTGAAGTATTTTTTAGTCTCTTTGTATTTATCAGCACTGACTGATCTAAGCTATAGGAATTATTTGCATTTTGCCTTTAGAATAACAAAACAACTTCAGGACTGAAAACTTTGGTTTGTTGAGGGGCTGCTCTGTAGCTGTCATAGTATAGAAAAAGCAGCAGAATCTATTAAACTATGCCTGGAGATTCCCATGGAAACCAGTATAGCTTTGTGGAGTCCCTAAAGCTGGATTAGTGGCACTGGTGAGGGCACACCTCGAGTGCTGTGTCCAGTTCTGGCNTGATGAGTCAGGCTATCTCCTAGGGAAAGTTCTTTTCACAGTGATTCTGAACTGTTTCTGTAAGTATTTAAAAGCTGAAACAGACTATATATAAACTGCAGAGGGAGGCAAAGTAAGAACAATCCTCCACCCTCACTACTAAGGACATAAGGCAGGCCTGCTGTGCAGGGCCCCATCATGGACCTGCTGCCAGGGACTGCACCCATGGGAAGCACCCCAGGGAGAGGCCCTGTTGCTCTGGAGTTCTCCATCAAGAGCAATAGGTCTATGGCATTTCATAGCACTTAAATGGTTGCCTAAAACTTCAGTGGAAGCTACCCTGTTACTTTTCCTGCTTCTTTTATTTGGATCTGTCTCTGGAGTTTATGTGGATTGTAAATGTAAGATTGATATGGTGAACTGAAATAGGAAAATAACTGAATGCTACCCTCACAGCTGTGAAGCTTCCCAATCATGGGATGGTTTTCTTAAGATCTGCTTTAAGATTTCTGTGACATTTGATTCAAAAGCAAAATCAGTAATCATTTGATCTGAAGGCTTTGTAAGCCCTGAAAAGTGCATGATCCAAAAATATTCCAAGAGGTTCTTAAGAAATATGCTAGACTGTTCTAAAAAGTCATCAACTCAAAGAGTGGATGGCAAAGCTTGATTTGCTTTCTCATCCTGTCTGAAGCAGTTCTCCAGGATAACAGAGTATCCTCACTTCCCAGTGCTGTTATGCTCTGTTCTCATCTGACATCCAGGTCAGGACACCATCTCCCAGCTACGCCTTGGAAATTAAGGGACTTGGAACAACTGTGTTTCTACACAGGAAATACACAGGAAAATCCAACCCATCCAGGACTGTACAATCTGATCATATATGGTTGAAATCTCTTGAGGTTAGCAGATGCTCTCTCTTACACACTTAAGGTTTTGCAGGGCTGAAAAGAAGCACAGCCAGCATATCATTTACACACAGTGACACTAACACACATCATTCCAACTGTATCACCAGTTACTTGCCTAAATGCATGAAGAGTGATCAGGAAAATAGATTTCCAGTCAAGCCAATCAGTTTCCAATCAGTTGCTGAAATACAGGTCAATAAACAGCCTTATAAATAAATGCATGTGATACCTCTGAAAATATTTGGATTAGATCATGCTGTTTTCCCCAAAAAAACATTTTATCTCTTGAATTATGAGATGCTGATAGTCACATGCCAAGAGAAAAATTATTTTTGTGGCCTTTGTGTTGCTCTCAGCTGCGTATAACCAAAAAACACTAAATACATCACAGTCATCAGTGACTCCCTTAGGCAGGAGTATCTGCAAAAATAAACAGGTCACAGCCAATAACCATTGTTCAGGGAAAGCCCTGGAAATGATACAAAATCTGCCAGTTATGACTGGAATGCACTGACTGAGTTGCACTCAGCTGAGTTTCCCAGAACTACACCAACAAGTGAATGCAGAAAAGATAACAGCAGAGTTATTTGCTGTGGGAACAGCTAGAACATTAGGATAAATAGTCCTTTTGTAAGAGATCAGGATACCTGTAGGTATCTCAGTCTGGGCTCAGTTAGCCACTAGCAAAGGTAGGTCAAGTCCTCACTACTGGAGTGTCAGGTGGCTGTGTCAAGCAAACTGAGGGCATTGAGCAGGACAGACTGTGAGCAAATAGACATTTCAAAAGGAAAAGTAGTAGCAGGAAATCCTGGATAGAACTTGAAACTAAGCATAATATCAGGGAGCCCACAACAGACTTATACATAACAGCACTGGAAGAATGTAAGTTTCTGACCTTGTACTTCTTTTTGCATGGAAAATAAGAACTGCCATTATCAGATCTAAAAGGTTTCAGTTTTAATGCAACAAGATCAATCGGGGCGGGGGGGGGCAGGGTGAAGGATGTGTATGAAGAAGAAAAAAGCAACTACTTCTCCAATATCAAGAAATTTTTTTTCTGAAGTATCACCAACCTATGCTACCAGCATGCCTTCTGCCAGGCAGAAAGACACTTCTACCCCTGTGCACTGGCAATGCTGCTGCAAACTGCTGTTACAGAGACCAGAGAGGGAAGGGAAATGAATGCCTAACTGCCTCAGAACTGTTTTTCTTCCCACAGCTGATCATATCAATCATTAACAGCTGAGGTGGAAAAGTCTTCCTAGGTCAGCTACTGAGTGCTGTGCCCCACAGGACACGTCCCTTCAGCAGTCCCACTGCTGCCATTGCCAATCACTGACCCAAGACGCCCACAGAGTCTCTTCTGCTGCCTCACAAGTCATCCTTCAGAATTAGTTTGTCATTATTTTGAAAGATCTAGCTGAATCAAAGAGGTTTTTTCCAGCCAATGAAGTCCTATACTTCTAACAAACGTATCAGGTCACATGATGCACAAAATTTCATTGGTGCCTGTTACACTGACAAACAGGAAACTTCTGCATACAATCCTGAGGCTTGGACAGTTCTGCTGGATTTAAGTATCCCCTGGAAAGCATTTGCTTGCATACCAAAGAGAGTCTAGGTTAGGCCACCAACAGCCTGGAGCTTGTGGGAGTTTAAGGAGTTTTCTTACTCCTTTTGATGGTCTGAAGCAGCTGTTATGACTTACTGTAAAACAGAGTGAGCTGTCACACTATTCAGCCTGTGTATGGCGTGAAACAAAAATCAATTATTATTTTTAATAAATCACTACTGTAATCGGGCTTATGGTCTTTCCAATTAAGTTGCATCAAAGAACATCTCATCTCATCATGTATCACAATGCCATCCCCAGAAATTCTAGAGTCCATTACCTGGCGTGAAAGACCTTTTCAATTCAAATACCACTTACTTGCCAAGAAAGCACTTGGGAACAGTACTCAATTTTCTTCTCCTATCTTTGATAAGGTTCACTTTCTTGCTCATCATCATTTGGTACAGCTTTTCTCCTTTCTCTGCAATCATGACATATGCATCCCTCTCCATTCCCAGTTTCAAACCTGGAATACAAAGCAGAAATTTCTTCAGATCTTTAACACCAAATACAATGTTTCCTTGAAGCCAAAAGCTGAGGCCAAACAGCAAAAATTGCAAAACCACAAAAAATTGATTGACTTATTTTCCATTTAAGGGGGAAATTAGGTAATTTTTTTATCTGAGTACGAAACTGTCACTGCTAAGTTTAGCACCACCAAGATGCAGCTTTTCTTCCACATTTTAAAAAGCAGCTTTAAACTTATGGTTATATCATACCACACAAAACAGAGTGGTTTACAACACATGAAGAAAGTCCAAAGCAAGATGAGTACGAGTCAGGGCAATCCCAAGCACAAATACAGGCTGGGAGAAAGGATTGAGAGCAGCCCTGGAGAGAAACACTTACGGGTGCAGGTGGATGAAAATCTGGACATGGCCCAGCCACATGCACTGCTACACAGAAACCCCCCGTGGGCAGCAGGGGAGGGGGGGATTCCGCCCCTCTGCTCTGCTCTTGTGGGAGCCCATCTGGAGTGCTGTGTTCAGTCTGAAGCCCCCAACACAAGAAGGATCTGGAGCTGCTGGAGAAGTCCAGAGGAGGCCCCAGAGCTGCTCCCAGGGCTGAAGCCTCTCTGCTCTGGAGCCAGGCTGGGAGAGCTGGGGGTGCTCACCTGGAGAAGGAAAAGTTCCAGAGAGACCTCAGAGCCCCTTCCAGGGCCTAAAGGGACTCCAGGAGAGCTGGAGAGCGACTGGGGACAAGAGATGGAGGGACAGGACACAGGGAATGGCTTCCCAGTGCCAGAGGGCAGGGCTGGATGGGATATTGGGCAGGAATTGTTCCCTGTGAGGGTGGGGAGGCCCTGGCACAGGGTGCCCAGTGAAGCTGTGGCTGCCCCAGCCCTGAAAGTGTCCAAGGCCAGGTTGGATGGGGCTTGGAGCAACCTTGGAGAGCAAAAGGTGTCCCCATCCATGGCCTTTAATGGCCTTTAGGGTTGCTTCCAGTCCAAACCTCTCAATGATTCTGTGATTCTCAACCTTCTGAAAACTGATTTTCTGTGGCAATTTCACTCGTGAACCTGAAATAACCTCAAGCATAAGACTTGTTAAAGGCATTTAAATGCTTGGAAGAGCAGGAGACCTTTTGAATGTCCTATTACTTGAAGCCAAAAATACAAAACTGCTGAAATCAATTTCACATTCATGAATAAATCAAAACTGGGCAGGCACATTATTTTCTCATCCTTTATTAACTAGCCTATTTACTAATACCTTAAGCTAAAAATAGTGTTTGACAATCATATTATCCAGTAAATGAAAGAAACACTACATGACTTACAGAATTACTGATAATTGACATTTCATGTTCACTTTGTACCAGTTCCCAAGTACATATTTCATGCTAACTTGAAAATTGCCACAGGCAGGGGGATGATCTCCGAAAACAGCAGGTGTCTCTGTTATAACTATCCTCATAGCTGGCATTTTTTGGCCCAGTTCTCTTTAGATTTGAAAATGGCTTTAGGAGGATAGCATTTGCAAAAGTTGTTTTGGTGCTATAGATGCTTTATGTCTTCTAGCCCGAACACATCATTTTCTTGATATGTTACTCTAGAACTTGCAAATCTGGGCAATTCTGGAGTCCAAAAGAGACACAGATTTTAGACACCTCCAAGACTAGCTTGAGAACAGGCAGCCTGAAGTGGTCCTGTACTTCCATGCCTAATTTTAGCAGAGATCGACATTAGGCAGAATTTAAGTGATTGGTGTAAAGCTAGAGAAAAGGAGAACTGTGCATTTTTTGGGAAGAGAAGTTCATCCTGACTGCCTTATGGTAAGATACTGCAATGAATCAAGAACCTTCTGAGACCTCAGAGCTGTTTCCCAGCTTTTGGAAAACATTAAAGACAGATTTTAATTTTCTCCATGGAGGAAAATGCGCAACCTTTTCTCTTTCTCTCAAATACATGTATGTGCATGTACATTTGTCCTACAAGTGCACTACAAAATACATCATCCACTTACTCTCTCTCTGCTCCCTTTCCTTGATTATAGCATCCAGCCACTTCTGTTTATCCTCAGCAGTCTTGGCCATACAGACAAACCACTTGTTTTTGGCTGTGTTGTGAATCTTCCAGCCATTTGTCACCGTGTAGCCGTTGCTGTGGTAATCTGCTGCAAAAGACCCAAGCACAAAGCACACAGTGAGCAGGAAGCCTGCTCCTTTAACCAAACCAGTGTGGGACACTTTCAGTAAAATCACCTTCTTTGAAGACCTTGATTCCTGAGGTGTTCCTTACCGACTGCCCATGGAACCAGCTGTACTTACCACTCTGGAAGTACAAGTATCAACAGGTTGTTCAAACTGACTGAATGCTTCAGTCCTAAGAGTGACACTTGCCGATTTCACCTCAGAAGAACAACTGAAGTCTTTTACATACAAGGCCATCAGTGGAAGAGTCTGATGTTTGTTCAGGGAATTTGTTCTGAATTTTCTGGGGACATGCTATCTTCCTGCACTGTAAGGATTTCTGGCCCCCAACATGGAAACCCTTTATGTGTTGACTGTTTAAAGGACATAATAGTAATTCCTGGCTTGTTACAAGAGGGGCAGCAGTGGTGTGGCCTTTATGGATGGAATCAGAAACCCACTCGGTCTTCCTGGCTGTGTCAGGATACAAGAATCATAACAGAACTGCCATTCCCGTATTTTGCTCATGGTCACATTCCATGCTACTAATTTGGATACGAAGACTAGTGTTTAGTAGCATTCTAAATGAGAAGAAGATCCAGAAATTCTGTTATTTTAGCTGTAATGGCTTAAGACGTAAAAAAAAAAAAAAAAACTATGGAAAGATGACAGAAGTAACTTTTACTAAATTAGCTTGGATTAGGACCAAAAATAAACAAGCTTCTGGGAACACATACTCTTAATAGAAGGAAGGACTAGTGCCTGAAAGCACTTCCAGTCTTTCAACCACATAAGTTGGTCCAATAATGAAGGTGCTAGAAGTTTATAAATTGCTTCAGATTTCACTAAAGGAGATGGACAAGTACTTTTGCATCACCTTCCAACACAAGATCTGAACTTGCTGTGTTCTTAAAAAACAATATTTAGTCACTTACCTGTTCCATCTTCCACATTCTCTACTTCCATGACTTCTGTATTTATTCGGCCCCTGAAGATATAAAGGGACCCATTGATTGACTTTGTCCTTTTAGATGCTTTTTTCCCAGTAACTCTGCAATTAGGATGAAGACTGTTACAACACATAAGCAAACGGTCTAACATATATATGAAAAACCAATCTGAGATATGACTATTAAAGGAGGATTCCAATATAGTGACTGGTGGTATTTGACCACACCCCTGATGTCAAATAATTGGAATACTCATTCAGATTTCCAAGTATAGCAATAACAAGCTCGTTTTGTCAGATTTTGTGAAGATGCAGGTGGCTTCAAGATTTACATTCTTGATGATGGACTGAAATACATGCCCATGAACAGCACATGGCCTTGGGATGACAACTGCAGCATCACCTGACAACATTACGTTTGACTCCTCTGTTTGCCTAAAGCTGTGATCATTTTGTGGTATGCACCAAACTTCAAATCTGAAATGAACTATGTAAAGAGGCCAACGTCACATGGCCTGCCCCATGTGTTACATGTCGTTGTAGGGAAAATTCTGCTGGGGCAGTTTTGCACCCAAGTTTACATCCTTATCCACAAGCTTTATAGTGTCTCTGTTGAACAAAGGAAAGCACTTTTCATTACTAGTTATGTTCTGATTTTTGTGGCTAAAATGGGTTTGAAACTATCTAAGTGACACCTGTTGTGCTCTACTATCCAAGAATAACTCTGCTATGCAAGCCAAAACACAACTGGTCAAATGGTCATTAGGAGGTGGCAGGTGTCCAAATTCCAGTCAGTGAAGGTTCTGCTGTGGCAATTTGCCAGTACTTCATAAGATTCAAAAAATATTGCAGTAAAAATCATCTGGGGAAAAAAATTCTTGTCAGAGTGAAGTACCTATAATAAACTGAGGTGAGATTACAATCACCAATTTTTCTGAACATCTTTTTCTTTTACAATTACCTTTAGTGACAAATAGACATTTGGTGATGACCACATATTTACATCCAATCAGAATGACAGGGACTGATCTTGGGAGCTATTGGATCCTTTCCTAAAGACAACTCCTCAAGTCAAAAGAAAAAGGATTTCTCTAGGGCAGGACAGGTTAACTGTTCAGCCTACTTCCCTACATGAAACATATTGTTCATTACATCAGGATTCAATTTAAACAGCAGTCTACAATCCTGCTAAAACTGAAAAACAATACTCAGCTCTGAAAATCTATGTCATCAATTTGACAGACTTCCCTACACTTCTGCAAAAGGAGCTATTGCAGAGCTAAAATCACAGATCTAATTCTGATTCTAAACACATCTTACACTGGGTTTAATCTCAAATTATGAACAGACAGAGACAGTTTCTTAATAGGGTTTTGGGTTTTTTTAAGGTGGGTCCCACTAACACGTCAGTTGTTTGAGAGCAGCTGGCCAAATGGATGCACTGACACAGAGGAAAAGACATTGATTTCCATTCCAGACTAATTATAAATAGCAGCGAGACAGCAGAAATATCCAAAATTAAAGTAGCTCAGTGATCAAAATATATCTTGTACAATAGGCAACTCCCAGCAGGCTTAATGAAATATTACGATTTTTAGTGGAAATCAGATCCTTGACATCCCATCAGTTTGAGTTATATCGTCAGACAAAGGTAAACAATACCAATCCCTTGAGAAATCCAAGTGTTACAGCAGGCTCCTCCAAAATCAAGCCAAACTACAGAGGAGCTTGGTAATGTCTCCTGTATAAAAAGAAAGTGCTGCTTAAAGGGCACTAGAACATTTTATTTTCAAAATCAGTTCCAGGAAAACTGTCTGGACAGCACTGGAGTTAGGCTAACCTCAACACAAACAGGCTAGCAAAAATAGTTTCTAAGAGCTCTGAAGGAGCAGAAGATTCGTATCAAATTAACTGGGTTTTTTTTAAGGAATAGTTTCTGTTAAAAACCACACAAATTTCTGAACTCTGTTTCATACAAAATTTTGGACTTTGGTAAATCTGGTAAAGGGTCCAAGTGCTTTGTGTCATTTCAGAGTCAAAATACTTCAGATAGATAACATTTTAAGTCTTTTATATTTAATGATGTAATTTTTTAAAATTTAAACATCTCTGTCTCATCTAATTTTGAATGTAGGTGTCACCTAATAATTTGTATTTAGGTTGTATAAAGGATAAAAAGACCCAAATTTTGAGAAATGAGATTTTTCTTTGGAGAGAATACTGGTTTTACAGAATTTCTAATTGGGTTGGCTGTTCTATTTGGCCATCACCAGTAAGGACGTATAACTTGAAGCAGGGGGATTGTATTACAGGGAAGGGAGGTAGAGGAGAAGGGAGTGCAGAAAATGCATTGTAAATTCAGAACAGACCAAGACATGAGAATGAGACTGGGGTTGTGAAGGTGAAAAGCTCAGGAACCGAAATACTGTATAATTGCTGCAGAAGCAAGTTGCCTCCCACTCTGCCAATGCTATTTTAATTACAAGCAGCAGGTGTTAAAAATACTTAAGGTTTATTGGGTGGGATGATGCAAAAAAAATTACCAGTATAAGAAAGGAAGACAACAAACAGAGCACATGTTTGTTGACATGCTGACAGCAACAGCCAAATCTTCATCTCTTTCTCACTCCCCTGGACCCTGCATCTATTTTACGTTTGCTTAGTCTTCCACCTTCCCCTATCTTGGCTTTTTATCACTTTTCACATCACCCTCTTACGCTTAGCATAACTTCGCAATGTAAGTTGGCACCTTCATGTAATTCCTGGAGACGCAGCTGCCCTCGGAAGCTTTTTGTCTCTAAGAACTAACCCTGAGCTATAGCTGCAGTGTTTTAACTCCTCTTTGGACTGCACACTTCTCAGAGGGGCACTCCGATGCTGCTTGGAATATTTATCCTACCACATAGTGACTTCTCTCTCCTATTGCCTAAGTGATAGAAATAGTCAAGAACAGAGGAAATTTCCACCTGTGACTCAGCCCTACAGAGCAACATAGAATACAGTGAATGATCAGTAACTGATCACAGCTTCCACCTACAAATCTTCTGAACGGTAAAACTGAAAATACAGAGGGACTCACCTGGATTTTCTCTTGCAATAGACCAAGAGATTATCAAATAGAAAGAACATTCTCTCCTGGATGTTTCCTGCTGAGATTTTTAACAAAGTCCCTTGCAGCAAGAGCTGTGTGCAAATATCTGTCAGATTTGACCCCTGAAACACAAAAAAGAGAGATTAACTTTCCTTTATGAGTGTACAATGAAGGTCTTTTACTAACACGCCCTTACTTTATCTGCCATTAAACTGTGAAATAACTGATGCGCTCATAAGGATTTCACCCAGATCTATTTGCCTTTCAAGTGAGATCTGCCCATTAGAAATGTCAGTTCCATTCTAGCTCTAACATCTTCCTTTCTTTCAAAATCTGCTTGTTCTGCTACAATTTAGCACCAGCCTGCACACACAAAATACACATTAAATTCTAAATTTTCTCTGAGTGATGCTGCCCGCACCTTCAAGAGTGTTTACACGTCACTAAGGAAATAAAAATAAATTCCTGTATACAACATGAGTCATTAAACTGTGCAGTTAACAGCCTCCAGGGAGCTTGCTGGTCCTGCATCCTACCTCCCATCCTTCAATGTGGGACTGCAACTGTTCAAGGGCTTCCAGTTTCTCCATCTGTCTCTTGGTCTCGTTGATATTTGTACAGACTGTCTTCATTGCCTGCAGTGCATTCTGGACAGCTGGGTGATCAGGATGCTTAGAGGGAGTCCTCTTAGCTAATTCCTTTTAAAAAAAAGAGAAAACATGGAAACTGAGAAGTGGTTCATGGAAAGGTACGAGCATTAGCAAGCAATCCTGCAGGAAAATGCCAGAACCATTGCAAAACTAAAGAGAATTTGGGGCCTTTTACTGCGGATGCTGTTCTCTATTCTTCACGTGTACAGGGTTAATATAATATGAATGCTGCTAAATAAATGAGGCAATTGCTCATGTTAAATATGCTACATTAAGAGAGCTCAAGACAAGTATGTTTTGCTGTGTCAGATGTATTTACTTTGTATGTTTAGAAGGCTAGGGCACGTCTTGACATCGAGACAAGCAACACCTCTGCTCTGAAGGAGTCCGTAAGAGTCTCTGCTTCACTTGTGTCAAAGCACAACAGCCCAGTTAAGTCCTGTCCACTGTAAAACAGAGGCAAAACTCAGAACCTGACAATATCAATGAGTTTGGCAAAAGGGGCAACCACTGTCAACTCATGATTAATCATTTTTTTAGAGCAATAGTATTTCATAGTCAGCCACAATTGAATAAGAATACATTAAAGAAATCTAAAATATGGCTGGTAATTTAACCTTGAGACAAAATATGGTGTTTAAGACTAAAATACTTAACTTTCTCACTATCTTTCGCCCCAATATGTTATTTGGTTGTTTAAAAGTCCTGTGCTGCTGAATTGCATCATTCTGCAAGAGATACAAGAATGAATTTGGATAAAGCCAGAGAACCTGCCCAGTACTGTGATCTGAATGGAGCTAGATTGCTTCCACCCATCTGTGATTTACAGAGTAACAGATGCACAGGAAAAGGAGGCTCACTGCTACAAATTTCAGTTGATATCAAAATGAAATTCCCTGTGGAAGTCTTTACTTTTGCTGAAAGTGAGGCCAAGAAAAGTAATTGTTCAAAAAGCAAAGGCAGGAGACAGGTGTTACGCTTTGGTGACACTAGCCTCTGTGACTGCAACCCAGATTACTCTCACTAAAAATCAGTGAAGTTCTGCAGCTCCATTGTCACCCATACTGCACTGGGAATAGGTATGTACACACTAGCCGTGTCTAAACATCCCGTTCAGAAATACCCTCAAAACACAGAGAAAGACCTCTTCATTCACAGCACTCCCTGCTGCAACAAACAGCATCTTCCCCATGCCAGTCGCACCCTGGGAGCAGGAGAGGAGGCTGGGAAGGGCAGGGAGGGTGCTGGCTGGGACTGGCACTCGCCCCTCCACAGCCCTGTCTGAAGGCGTACAAGGCAAAGCTGTGCTACCCTGACACTGCCACTTCCCAAGAGAGCAGAGCTTGGTACTTTTGAAACACAGGGAGAGAGCTCTGGGTACTCATTTCTTTTAGTGACACATTTATGATGTGTAAACTCTAAAAGCATTTGACAACATTTTGAAAGGCAGCTGAAAGACAGCCCAGATGGCAACACCCGGGTAAGCCTTGTCCTCCACAAAGCCCACAGACATTGCTGTCTGGAATTGCTATCTCCTGTATTGCAACTTGTGTGCTAATAGAGTCAGGAAATAAGGCTGCTGCCAGTTGCAGAAAACTACTTCCTGCCAAGAGTTTCTTAAAATAATTAACAAACCACACTTTTCTTTCTTCTTTTGTTTTTTTTAAGAAGTCTCTGACATCCTTCCCCACGTTCTCCCTCATCGCACTGATAACAAATACACTTCGCAGCTGAAAGTTACACATTCCTTTATTTGAGAAATTCCTTCCTCCTACCTTTATTCCCCTGAGGACACTCAGACATGGCCTAACATGGACTTTGTCCATGGGATGCTGACACAGTGCACTGACTGGTGCAGATCCTTGCTGCCAGGCTGCCCTGCTCCGCGCCACAGCCCCCGGCACGCACCGACTGAGGCTTCAGAGCAGGCCCTCACTGGCCTGCTGAGCAACACAGCTTCACAGAGATACCAAAAGACAACATATTCCTTTGTTTATCAGTTCAAAAAGCTAAGTTAATCAGCAGTTCAGCTCCAAATGTGCTTAAAAAAGAAAAAAAAAAGGCAACAAAAACCCAAACCACTTTTCTGTAAACATATATGTTTCTGGAAGTTTTATATTTGTATTTTACAGTTCGTAATATTTGCCTGTACTAACCAGAAAATAAATGATACATCAGACTTCCTCTGTGTACCTGCACATCACAATAGTTTTTTTATTCTGCATACTGTTAAAACTTGTAATTTATGTCAATGTCTCTGCAGGATAAACACTTGACAAGCAATGGTGGATCAGATAAAATAGATTAGCTTCAATATGCCACTGAACCTACAACATATGCTAATTTAAAATGTAATAAAAACATGTTTCTGGTTTTATAAATATCAGCAGTTATTTGTAATTATATATATGTGTGGAAGACAAAAGCATGATTTATAAATTGGCAGTGCTCCTTAGAGCTCTTTAGGGAATAGACAATTTTTAATATTATGTTACATAGAGTTGGATTTCAAGCACACAACATCATGAGTCTAAGAGCAACACAACTTCTTTTTGAGGAGGGAAGGGGGTGAGAAAAAGCCAATCCTCCAAAGATAAATATATTCAATTACGGCCAAATAGAAGGTTCTGTTCCTTGAACAGCTATGAGAAGAATGGAGAGATGAGGGAGGCCATAAGTTAAGCTTCCTTCATCCTGTTCTGTGTGCACACCAGTGGCTTCCCATCTTTCCCTTTCCAAGTGCAGGCAGTGATTCATAAAGGCCTGTGTGTGCCTCACTGCTGGGCTTTCCTTTCCAGGGGATTCTGACTCTGGTGACTCCTCTCTGCACACAGGTTTTTCTGCCCCTCCCAGGGCCAGAAAAACTCTTCTCCACATGAAGCAATACATAATTACTGTCCTAATCACTCATGGAGTTGTATGCTCTCAGATGTTTTTAATGGATCAGAGGTGGAATGTGCATTTCTGGCTCGAGTCTGAGCAAATCGTCAACAGACCAGACCTCAGGCAAGGTCCAAGCCCTGTGAGCTCTGGGCTCTCAGGAGCAGCGGGGTGCAGCTGTCATGTGCTGCACATTCCTCCTGTGCCAGAGGAAGGAGACAGAAGTGACTGTGCCTAATCCCCACACGATGGTGTGATTAACTCATGATTACCACTGCCCCAGGGTTTGCTTCTTGCTGACAGAAATGCTCTTTATTAACGGAAAAGACTATTTTTGTTCAGAGACTGGTTTACACAACAGCTGCTTCTACTCTTAAGCAGCAGAGTTGAGACTAGTTAATAGAGTCCCACAATTAGCATGGGCAAGACAAAGCTGCCTTCACCCAAACCCCCACGCTGGAAGCATCTGCTCAGCAAGTTCTCCAGCCACCCACTCATGCTGGGTGTCCCTTTACCTCTGCTACCTACCTTCTTCCCAAAAACCAATGCTGATCGCAGCCAACAGTTTCATTTTGCTTGAGCCTAGTCCAAGCCCCTTTCTTAGTTATAAGGAACTAATTTACTGACTGACAAATTCTACACTAATTTTCTTGCATGCTGTCTGAAGCAGACAAGAACTGCATTGGGGGAAAAATACCAATATTGTTATTTCTCTATTTGTACAGAGATTATGAAATGCCATAGCTAAATTTGAGTCCCATCCTTCAAACCACACAAAAGGCTTGCAAATTAGACAGAGAAAAAGCAACAAAAATTATAAAACTCAACCCCCCCCAACCCCAACCAAAAAAACCCCAACAAACCCCACCCACAATAAAACATCCCACCCTCTCCCCCTTCTCCCCACAAAAAATCCCCAAACCAAAAAACCCAACCAAAAACCTGTTTACAGTCAGGCACTTCAAAATGGTAATGTTTGTGTCACAAAACCTGGGAAACTATAAATAAAATTGAAACATATTGGCCACCATCATCTGAATCATTGTTCTGTCTCCATCATTTGTTAGTTAAATAAACCCAAACAGTTTCATCAGAGCATGGGAAAACACGCTCTGATGTTTCCTGCAAAGGTCACCTGTTGCAGGATGCTGTATTTCATTGGAAATTACTGCAATGCTTACATTGGATCAGCACTTGGAGATATTCTAGTGTATTATTCCTAATTAAGTAACTCAAATCAACTCCATGCCAGATTCTATTGTTCTGAAGAAGAACACACACACATATATGTTATTAATAAAAATAGCTACAGAATGTGAAATATGTGCCTTACCGTACTACTTCAGTTTACTTTCAAACACAAACAAGTCTGAATTATCTTGTGCATACTAGCTTTATCAGATCCACCTACTCGGCTACACTACTTACACTAGACAAGGTCATATCAAAGTTACCAGATAATCTGGATGTTCACAAACTCTTGCTAAAAACAAAATAAAAGAAGAAAGTAGGCTAGCTTTGGCCTAAGACTTTTCTCATCAGCTGGAATACAATAGAATCTGCTTGCCCTGGGAATTAGATAAAGTAAGAGCTAATCCCCATGAATAAAAAAGAGCTATTTCAGGAGTCATAACTGAAGTTCAGTAGCAAAGGGAGAGCAAACACTTAATTCAAAGGTTGTGCTATTTTTTAAATCTGTCTATTTTTTCCTTGCTTGGAGAGCTCTATTTTCCTGGCCAGCACAAACAGAATCTGGCTGTGTTTTCCCTTAAGTGTTCTCACATCTGAGACATTTGTGTCTGCTCTGGTAATTTCATGCTAGCAACTATCAAATAAATCTTGAATGGGACACGACTTATTTGCTATGAATTCACTACCTTTGAGAATCAGAATCAACCACGCTTTACAATGGTCACTGCTATTTTCTGATCTGAACAACTCTCACTGACTGAAGTAGATTTGTTGTCTACTGAAAACCTAACTCCTCTTTGCTTTTTCTTAAAACTTTTATTTCCTGTCTATAAAGTTTCAGCTAGTGTGTGATCTTTATCAGCCTATATACAAGAAGAAATCCATAGCAAAATGGAATGCAGCCCCACAAGATGCCCAGTCACGGCCCCTCCCTGCAACGCTGTTTGTTCAACAGGTACACGTGGGTCTGGGTCAGCTGCCCCAGAGCCAAGGGTAGGCACAGGGAGGGCAAATTCATCTTTACCCCACTGTGACTTGAAAGCAAGAAACTCTGTTTCAGTCTTCATCTTGGTGGTATTGGCTTTGGCTTTCAAAGAAAGGATGTTTGGTCCCCAGGAGTTTTGACATACATTCATCACAGAATTCTTAGTTTCTACCAGAACTCATAAAGGGACCTTTCTTTCAAAATATGAGGGAAAGTATTTGTGGTTTTTTAATTACTTTTCTTTTAGTAAACACAGTGTGACTCTGGCTGAGGAAGAGATCGACATCATGGAAGGTTGATGGCTGTTAGCCATAGAGTATCTACCAAATCACTGGGGGATGGCAAGCTCTCCCAGAAACTGCTTTCTCCTTTTCCCTCTTCTTGTCCCCACCAGGCAGGTGACCAGCCCTGACCAGAAAGGCTGAGAGGCAAGTTAGCTCTTTTCAGGTCCTTTATGCTTTATCTTCTATGGTAAGAATACTAGCAAGGGGGCCAATTAGTGCCACATACCATAGTCATTTCTGGATTGACACTCACCCAACGGGAACTCATCTGAGACAACCAGAGAGTTTTCAAACAAGCTGCCAAACAGCTACTGACCTGCTCACCATCAAATTGGAGACCTTGTAATGAAAAACATATCCCTTTAAGAGTCCCCAGAGCCATCCAGTCCCTCACAACACAGGCACAATTCTAGCTGAACACAGCTTTACAGGAAGTGGTTGAAACAGCCTGCACAAGCCTTAATAAACATCTGAAGAGCACTGAAGTCAAAAAGCTTTGGTTAGTCAGTAAGTCACCCTGTCTGCTCTACCCAGACCATAACAGGATTTAGCAGCCTGCCAGCATCAGGCAGCTTTTTGCCTGTACCCATAAAAAGCCATTTTCTTCAGAGAAGATCCAAATTTCAGAAGTGTAAATCAGGAAAGCAATAGTGGCAACATAAGTCAGGGCTAAATAAAATGCAGAATCACTCCAAGAATAAAACAATCATCTGGAGAAATACTTTCTCTGGCTTACCTTGAGCAGAAGAGGATATTTGCAAATTCTCTGAATTGGAGTCAGTAGATAACCCTCTAGTGGAATGTCTGTTGTCTTCCTGCCTCCCAAGAGCATGCAACCCTATAATCAAAAAAAGAAACAAATGTTACCTCAGACACAAAGCTTTCAGATTATTTTTGACACAATTTTGTATTTTTAAAACATGCCTTATGGTGAGAAAGCACTTTACTACACCTAAGGTACAGGAAATGGCACTTCATTCACCACTGACATATAGCCATCAAGTCTGCAAAGTTCTGCAGGCATCAGCAAAAGAAAATTTGCTGCGCATAACAATGGCTGTGCAGAACGGTATCTTCTCAGAGAAATATTATACAGCCAGTGACTCAAAAACCATCCTAACAATACAATGGCAAACAGCAAACCTCGATGGACCATTACCTAAAATAATCCAATTTACCCCCACAACAGATATGACCTGTTGTCTTTGTTCACTATGTAAAGTTGTATACTGTTGGTCCAGAAAACTCTTGAAGGCTAAAATAAAGTCTACTAACTGGTAATCATGTAATTAACTTTAGTCCAATTCTTATGTCTGAACTGAACTGGAATTGAAACAAATTAGTCATCTGCATAACATCCACCAGTTCTCTAGCAAAATATTATGCCTGAGCACAGCTGGACAAACAGCCTGGGCACAATGGCTGGCTAACCAGCACACATGGAACTTCTCAACAGATTATGGAAATTCATTTCTCAGGATTGATATGGAAAGGGAGTTTAAGAACAGGGGATGACACTGGGAAAAAAAAACAATCCTTATAGTCCTTGACCTGTCCTTAATTTGTAACAATAATCTGTAATCTTTGTGACAAATCAATACTGCCCTACTGTAAGCTTTTTACACATTTCCTGATGATTCTACTATTGGTTGCTACCAGAGACAGGTAGTAGCTTCAGGTGGACTTCAAGTCTATTTCAGATAAACTATGTCGACATTCCTCAACCATGAATATGGACTTTGCTCCAAAAGTCACTCCAGTTGCAAACCTGTCCTGTCTACACAGAAGTTGAACTTTAAATGCAGTTCAGCCAAGAAGTGCCTGCTTTGGGGCATCACCAGTAGTGTCTTCCCCTGTGAAATATGTGCTGCGGCTCAGACACACTCTGGAATTTAGTGAGCTTTTTGGCTACAGCTCTTCAATTCTTCTCTTCAAGGAATGTTCACAGACATCATACATTAAATCTCCTTAGTCCTAACTGGTGTTTTTATAGACAATTGTCTGTAAAATAACCTGTCCCCAGGCTATTCTAGATCTGTGGCATTGGCTACCCAGCTCACAATGCTCCCTGTCCAATTTCCAAGTCTCAAGTGATTCAGTCCTTGCCATCTCTTCTTTCAGCCCTCTCTCTAGTTCTGGGCTCAAAACTGCCCTTTAACACTTACTGACTTTTCAAACACATTCTCACATTCTGTGTTTCAGCAGGTGTGAGGGGGCAACCGGGCCAAATCCCCACAAGTAAAGCTTTGTACTCTAGTGCTGCCTTCTCTGCATAGTAGCATTGTAGCACTGGTTTGGGAGGCAGAGAAGGGAAGGGAGGTCTGGAAGAAACTACAGTACCACAGCTAAGCAGACACATCAGTGCAGCCCTTCTTCCCATACTTTCCGCAATTTTAATAGTCTCTTGGATTCAGGTGCTGCAGCAAGCCACAGCAGACAGTGTGACACCTCTGATGTCCCTCGTAATCAGTTTGCCAGCTGCTGTCTCTAACACAAACAGAAAACTTCGTCAATCCAGTGGAAGTGGAGAACATTCTGAAGGTTGGGAAGGACTGTGTTTACATGCACCTTCCGTTGTCTTTCTCATTGGTTTCCCTCACCAGAAGCACCCAAAAAAACCTCATGAACAAGGTAAGGGTCGTTTAGTAATTCAAAGTAATGGTTTGATAAGGTTCATTAAAACTCAGACACGACAAAGAGACTCTGCCTACGCAGCAGCACGAGGGTAGGCTCCCTCTGAAGCCTGTATCTTGTGGCTAAAGTAATGCTCTGGCCCTACTTGTGACTGATGTTTATATGGAAGTTTTCTTTTGCTGTACAACATTGGGAAAGAACAGAACTTTCACAGCAAGCAAAAAAAAAAAAAAAAAAGAGCAGAAAGAAAAGCAGCTCCTTTGCAAGAAAGCCAGTCTTTATTTCACTTCATAGAATTTACCAGGAAAAATCTGATGTGACGAATTATTCCCTCACCTATGTGCCAACCCCGTTAAAAATGCCACTCATCCATGGCAAGAAAACAAGACATTCAAAAATCAAGCAGAATTGGGGTGAAAGTAAGGAGGAGAAACAACCAAGAAAGGAAAGAAAAGTAAAGAATGCAGTGGTAGAAGGCGGTGCCCACTGATCGTTTCTCCTTCCAGCCCAGCCTCTAAGGCATGTTTGAAGGCTGTATGGCCACAGTCCCTGCCTGGATGGGAGTTAGGTTACTTTTGATTTAAGCAGCAACGATGCACTCAAAACAATTCAAAACAGACTACATTTCTTGCCCACAGCTGGACTCATGGAGAAAAAGGTGTCAGAAGCAGGTCACATTTTTCTCATGAGCCTGCAAATGGTGAGTTGGTCAGAGAACTGAGCAGGGAACCAAATCCAAGGGGAACTAGCCTCAGTCTTGCTGCTGACTTATTGCATTACTCCTTTCATCACATGTGCTTGTTTTTTCTGTTGATTTTTTAAAAAGAAAATCTTCCTTGTTTCCACTGCTATAACTCCTGCTGGTAGTGCTCAGTTCTGTGCCTCAACTCATCAGTGATTTCAGTACCCCTCCACCCTGAGCGCTCCATACCTGCAATGGGTAATACCTGCAAAATGCCCAGCATTCCCGGGATACCAAAGAGTTATTATGAGCACAAGGCAAAGTCAGATCATTCTGTCAAGAGTGCTAGAGAAGGTGCTTACCAGAAGGAATGTTCTCACTGTGGGGATCTTGTTCAATTCCATCAGCAGTCTGAGTGCTTTCTCGTGGTTGCTACAGTACTCCTCATACACAAAGAATTTGTCTTTCTGCAAGGAAAAACAAAGTAACTTATTGACTCAGACAGCACTGGAGAGATTATTTTGCCACCGTCTGCTACCAAATTCCTTATAAAGAGAGGTGGACTCCAAGTGGCATTAGCATTAGAGTTTTCAGAAGCGTGTGACACTCATAATGTGAGTAATGTATATAGGTGTTCACTAATTCCTGATTTACTCTGTTGTAACTTAACAGAGACTTTTCTGAGCATTGAGACTTTCAGCACTTTTCCTCTTAATGCTTCACTGAGAACATAGGTATTCTTTCCTGAAAGGAGGGATTTTGCTATCTTGGGAATACTTGCATGTGTGTCAGGATATTCCATGAAAGTAGCCAGGAGCAAAACAAAGCCAGAAGCAAGGGGGCTCACTACACCTGCAGGAGGAAGAAAGGCAGGTGGCTGGGAAGAGCCAAGGCCTGAAAGAAGCTCTGAGATCTGGAGGGGAACTATAACACAAAGCAGTCAGCTGGAAATTCCCTGCCTTTCAAGCGGTGCAAGCCAGTAGGCTGGCTGGTTTACTTTGTGTTCTGAAACAAGCAGCAGACAAAACTTAACAGATATATATAATAGTTTCTGTAACTGGAAGAATTTCACCAAATACACACAAAATAACCAACATATTACAGATACTAAAGGAAGGGAAGGGTAGCTTCACAACTAGATTGAGCTACTAACACTGGGACATGTCACACCCACCAGCACATGCTGGAATGAAATCCCCTGTTAAGAAATGAAGGTCAGCTGGCAGGCCAGGGTCAGCAAGTTCTGCTCTACTGATCTTCAGATTCAAAGACAGTGCAACTCCTATCTAAAATGATCAGAGATTCTGAACCCATTGCAAACAGTAGATATCTGGAAACACTGGAGTGATTCACAAAAAAAGCAGGAACAACTATTTCCATGCCTGAGCAGATAAGGCAAGGGGTGAGTCGATCCTCTCAAAGCTGGTAGGAAGGGCTGAACTTTCAGCAGCTATATTCAGAGCTTCCAGTATTGCATTTACCAGAATAAAAGGAGGGTCATGAGACTGTATTAGGCTTTAGGCAAAATGAATGATTCAGAAGCCAAAAAACCCATCATTTTTGAATGCTTCTCGTGATAGCACTTAATTTCCTGGTTCAGGTTGGCTTCTATGCCATAATGCAGCACCATGTGGAGGCACCCAGACAAGCTAGTTTGCATATCAAAAATAATTTCAAAGCGTTAGTGTGGCACTCCGCAGGGTAATATGTGAGGCTTTCCAGAGCTACCATCTCAGAGCACCAAGCCATATAGCCAATGCCTCACAGAGTTTGCTGTTGCATTCACAGCAGAATTCTGGTCTGAAAACATTCTATCTGAACCTTTTAATCTCCCCAGAATTTGGAAGTTAATTTTTTTGAGTTTTGATTGGAGTCCTAGCATTCTTAGAGCTTCCTGTGTTAGCTGAAGGTACTTTCAGCATCTAGCTACTTTTAAGACCACTCACAGTGATCCAAGCAAAAAACTACTGCCAGCTGAAGGAGTTTACTAGCAGGAAACCATTGGACTACAGCTGCAGTCACTGGGTATTCCCTTTTCTATTGTCACAAGGAAAAGAAATTGCATTTATGTTAGTTTAGGAGAATTTGACATTCTGGTCAGAATGGTAGATATACATGTTCAGAGTCTGTAAAATGCTTTTGGGTTTGGTTTAATTAATTTTTCCTTTCCTTGTACTTCAAAAGAAAGAACTGAGAATAAATAGACGTATGTCCAAACACAAGAACAATGGTACAAAGCAAATAAAACAACAGCCACAAAGGGTATGGTGCAAAGAGCTGGAATGCAGATGTTCAGGACTTTTATCCTTCATCGGCAGCTGTTCATGCTGCTACTGGGGTGCAATATTGGGAAGCCACAAAGAAACAAAAGTTTCTGACCACCAGATGAAGGAAAAGGCAGGCTTGGGTCCACAGCACAACAGAAAAAAAGGCAACAGGATTATTGTCAACCATAAAAACAGACATAGAAGCTTTTCCCACATCTCCGCTCATTCCTCCTCAACTTGCTGGATGCACACAAGCACCATGATTGACACTAAAAACAGCAGCCATTAACACAGAATCATCCGTTACATCAGTGCACATAAAATGTCACTGCTCGGGTTTCTGACTGCAGCTTTGAGTGCCTGGAGTTTGGAAGGCTACATTTAGATGATGACAAAATCCTTTTGCTAAAGCTCAAGACAGTACAATAATTATACACACACCAGAGTGCTTTCCTCAAGTCTTTCCCAGCTGCACCCCATGCCATCGACCCACAAATATGAGAACTATGCTTAAAATTACACCATGCCTGAAGTGTTTCATTTTCTTTCTGGGTGATACTCAGTCCTAGGCTCTCCCATAGCCTGGTGAGGAAATTATCAGTTACATAATTACAGATGTTAGCTCAGGAATTCTGAACCTGCAGTTGCTCTCGGTTAAAGTGCAGTTATGGTCAGAGACGTGACCAGATAAAAATGGCACTTTCTTACTCAGCAAATCTGCTGGATACACAGCTAGATCTTCTGTTTTGGTGACAGAAGTAAGACTGTACTGTTCTCAGTTTGGTTAAAATAAGTCTTTAACCATTACCTTATTCTCCAAATATGTTATTTTGGATCCATTAGTACTGCCCACAAATTAATGCAAATTTGAAAACAGTTTTGACTAGAAAAAAGCAAATAAGACATTTGGAAAACTGCAACATTTTATTTGGACATCTTTTTAACAAGGCATGGCATTTTCTTGTTTCAAAGCAGGCTGAAACCAGCCTTTTCAACATCAAAAACCTAAACAGAAGACATAATTCTCAATGAAACAATATCCTCGATGACTTAAACAGTAAAACCGATCACTCATGCAACATTGCTTCAAAAAATGAGCATAACACACATTTCCCTAGAACAAGATTCTAGCTATTACATCCCCAAACCTCTAGCAATATGGCAATATCAGAAACAAAGGATCGGACGACTATCTGCCCTTCTGCTCCACACACAGTCACACCCTTTCTTGCCCTGCAAAAGCGAGCCCGTGCTCACAAGGCGTGGTCACTCCACGGTCAGCGCATGTGCCCTCTCTGACATTAGAGACACGTCCCACATGCTGTTTTTGTTTAAGGCTGTACATGGGATTTGAAATTAATATTCAAGGATGTTCTCTAGCATCTTTTACAGTCACACTGAACCGCAGCTCCAGAATAAACTCTAGCACCTACCATCAGACAATGAATTTCTGATCACCTGACCAAATGGGCAGACAATGTCTGTCTTCCGAAGGAAAACAGTTTTTCACACCTGAATATCAGAGCAAGCACATTTCATCATCTCTTAAAATACTTCAAAAAGACAATGTGCATTAATTTCTTTTTTGGAATCGCAAAATCTGCTTGCTTGCTTTAGGTGTTACTCAAGACTTGAATCCTTCTGAACTAGAGGTCCTTGGGACAATACTGGGCTCATAACAACTACCATCCCTTGATGTATTCAAAAAAGGTGTCAGTGTGGCACCTGAGCACATGGTTTAATGGTGAACATGGTGGTGGTGCTGGGTTGACATGGGACTTGATGGTCCCATGGAAAGGTCTTTTCCAACCCTGATGATGCCATGATTCTATAAAAGCAGCATTCTGTTTCTGAAGGCTGGTGGATCGTTGCCAAGAAAGGCTCTTCTAGGCCAAGACAGACCAGGAAGAGTAAGGCCTATGTAGACTAGAGGACATTAAGGATTCACAGATCTCATGAAGAGGACCCAAGCACTGCAGTCTGATGGAACTCCACATGGTGAATCTGGGGATTGCTACAAGGATATACAATACACAGAAATTTAGAGAAAACATGGTCCACTAGAAAAATGCAGTGTCTGGATAAAACAGGGCTTCAAGAATTCTCAAGCTAGTCACCAAATTTTTCAGTATTTTTAGCACTAAGTTTCTAAAGAAAAGCACCTCTGCTAACATCTGGTTGCTGACAAGTACTGGACTTGTAATCAGGACCAGAAAAGACCTTGCCAGGTTATCACAACAGCAGATACACCAATACATTCAAGATTCAGGGGCCTTATGCCACTTCCTCACTGCAAGCTCCCCACAGGACTCACCGTGATTTGATGGTAACGAAAAAGCAGCACTGAGGAAGTTCCAGCACTTCTTCTGAGCATATTGCAACAAAAGAACGCTGCCCAAAACAAAAGACCAAAGAAATGCTCCCCACGGTTTCCCTGGGTGAAATGGCAAGAGCGTGTGCTGTGAGGAAAGCTCCCGAGCCCTGCCGGGACGTGCAGCACTGGCAGCGAGCGGCTGCTGCAACCCGCGAGCCCAGGCTGCTGCAAGGGCTGCTTGGGCAGGGAGCATGAACATCACACACCCCTGCCTGCAACACCAGGCAAGCATCTGCAGAAGTACTGTTTCGGAGGCACTTGAAATTGTGCTGCTTTCTTGAAACAAAAGCAGACAAAGTCCCAGCAATAAAATTTGATCAGATGGGTGAGAAAAAAATGAAAACATTCAACAGGAAAGGGAAGAGTTTCTAAAAATACAACGTTGTTTAGCTCAATTTGATGTGGTGTCCATTGTTCTAACCTCATTCACAAGTTTTTTCCCACCCTACCTAAAACTTTCATACAAGACACACATTGTCATAGTATTGCTACAAGCCTTAGAGATTACGGCTTGCAAAGGGGCTGGAGAGCTTATGACAGGAAACTGTATTTTCAGATAGCATTAAGTCATTGTACTTACAAATTTTAAGAAAACATTTCCCAGTTCATGCTGAGACTGGGGTTCTGGTTGCAAACAAAATTCCAGAGCAGCCAGGAACTCCTTGTGAACACCAAGAATGTCTTCAATATTAGAAAATAAGATCTGAAATAGAAGGAGAAAAACATTGCACGTTTTTAATATATGTCAGCATTTTTTGCTAAGTAGTAATGCCAAAATACTGTGGAGCTCTATTTACCATGGAGACTTACCGTGATAGGATCCAGAGCTCAGACAGGGACTTGTAAAGAATGAATTACAGTGTATTTGCCCCTTTCCTAGCCCCCTATAAAAATCTTTATTGCTACTAAAGTACCTGCTGTAAATTAAGGTTATCTTTGCAGACCCCTGAGCATGATAAATGCAAGCAACCTCTTTTAAGTCTTGAGAATATTTCCTATGAGAACAGCCAGGTAAACGGAACCGCAAGGCCAAACTCATTTTGCAGGAGACAGAAGCAGGGAGTAGTTTGCCTTTCCTTCCCATGCATTAGAAATCCCTTTCTGGAAGAAAGGGACTTGAAGGTAGCACACACAGGGGTGTACCTCTAAATAGGAGACAAAATCTGCCATATGGAATCCAGCCTTACACTGCCCAGAGCACAGAATAGTGTTCATTTCTCACAAACCTCAAGAGCAGCATTTAGAGTTCCCTTTCACTGACCTCAGTGACACCAAAAGGCAGATGCAGAGGGGAAGAGGCCCCTCATTCAACCTTGTATGAAAAGGTAATGGTGACAGGTAAATGATCCCTGTGATTAGAATAAACTGCCAGGGTGAAAGATGCTATAAACACATGATAAACCTTGGTCATTTTCATACAAAATATGCAAAGAAAGTGTGAATCCACATGTAGGAGATGGAATACTACCTAGAGAGGGGCAGAAGTCCTGATGTGAGGTGACAGCCATCAGTACTGGCAGCCACTGGAGGGAAGGCTAAATGGGCAGAGTAAATCCTGAAGTCTGCAGTGACATACATGTTGCAGACAATGTTTCTATCACTTTGCTTTAACTATGTCACTTGCAAAGAGAAGACCTGCAGTGCAGTCAAGCAAGCTTTCACATTGGAAGAAGCCTCTCAGATCTGGCTCAGTGAGCAGGTGACCCTAAAGCATCCAGCGTGACAGAACCAGCCTTCATCTTCCTGGCATTTGCAGAGGGAAGTGATCACGCCTAACATCTCTAAACACTTCCTAAAATGCCTTACCGTAACACTAAACTCTTCAACTTTATGCAGTGGAATTCATTCACCAGATGTAGCACCAAGTCAGCCTGGTGGCTGGTGATGTGGAGCATTTCAGACAAACAAAAATCTGTAAATTAAGTCTAATCATTAAAGTTAGGACTGAAACCTCAATTCCTGGTTTAAAACCAGTTTCTCTCTGGTTTAGCATGGGTAGACAAGATCAGGAATTCAAGGCCTTCCTCTCTGCAGGTAGCCAGGTTCAACTCCATACTTCCGTAACTCACAGGATGGGCAGAGTATTTCTCTCAAACTCCTCCTTCAAGCTGACTGCCTGTCCAGAGCAGAGCCTGTTTTATCTTCCTTGTCTTTGCTTCCCTCTCCCTTCAGGAATTCTGAGATACAGTGCTCTGCACCATCATTATTGCCCACTTGTGCCTCAGAGCTCCTTTCTACTCTCAAGAAGCTGAAAGATTCCGACACACTGAATTTGCACTGACTGGCTCTGAACTCAAAAAAAGGCCAGGGAGCTAGGATCCCTTCACTGTTCCCTAAAAACTTCCTGTGCTAATTCAAGTGGAGCCTGCAAGCGTTCTGCCACGTGGCTGAAAGTGATGCGCTGATGCAGCAGCCCTTGCCTGCATTGCTTTGCCAGAAGCTGTGCCAGAAGCGGATTAACAAGCAAAAGGAAAACATCTGTCAGGGATGATTTTATCCTTCAGGAGCAGTCTTCAGGGGTGGTTTTTGATCCAAGGAATATCTGTGCAAGCTAAAGAATTCTGAGGTGATCAGTAAAGCTCTGTTTGCAGCAGAGTTTGCAGGTAAGAGTCACTTGAAAATCAAGGCAGCAGACAGACCTTGACTACACACGCTCCTGTACCAAATCCAGCTACCAGCCTTCTGCACACCCTCAAGTTGTACTGCCCTCAGACTGCTTTATTAGTGAAGTGACAGCAGTGCCTGCTGTGAGCATTACATTATAGTATCACATCAAGAGAGTTATTCCCACGTGAGGCAGTGAATAAATTCAAACCAATTTTTTATGATGTTGCTGCAGCTGTTAGTCACTGGTGCACTTGTAAAATCTGGGCCTGGCACAGGATTCAATGTGGCCTTTCTGGAGAGAGCTACAGTGGCTAAAGATTACTAAAATCTCTGGTGCTTAGCATCAGCTGTAGGAGAAATCTGCAAAATAATACTGAAGGCAATAACCCAACTTATCTTAAAAACCAGTTTCTCCTTTTGCTCAGAGGTGAGTGACTGCCTGAATGCCCTGTATTTTCCTCTAGGCATTTCTGCACATGAAGAAAGAGAATAAAGATGGGCTTCTCCTTACATAAACTGCCAAACCACTTTTCTAGTCTCTTCTACTGTTGGCCATCTCACAGCTCTCTGGTGGCTCAAGACACATAATATCAGCAGGCAGATTATCAGAAGCCCCAACACCACCTTGCTTTTCCTGGCTCTACCAGCTAGGTGGGAGAAAAGAGTGGGAAATAAAAAACAAGTATATTTCAACTGCAGGAACGACAAACTATTTGGTATAGCAGGAGATGGGGGGTGGAAGGAGGAGACAATATTAACTCTGGAAACTATGGACACATGAAAATTGTGCCTTGTAATTCTGTTTCACCAGAAATAGGCATAAGCCTTTTATTACTGAAGGGAAGTTCTCTTATTGAAAGCTGGGTATTGTAGTAACAGCAATAAATGAGGTTTCACAGTGGCCTCAAAAAGATCCCCCAGACATTTCAAGAATGACACAAAAATAAAGTGGTACTTCCCCAGAGGAGTATGAAGAAACTTCAAGTACAAATTCTGCTGTACAGGATTTGTAGGCACTGCATCTGATTATGTGGCAGTCACAATTAATATTCATTTTGATGACATGAATAATGATAGAATAATAATTTTCATCAACACCAACAAAGAGTTGTGTAGGTTTATTTTCATGCAGAGCTTAGTTTTTGCACACTTCTATGTACACAAAATCTACTGTCACTAATCACTTGTCTAGTTTTTCTTCAGCCACCCCTGAACTTACTCCAGATGCTGGACAGTGAGTTTTTGGAGAGTGGGGATTTCCAGATTTGAAGACAACAAGAGGCTGAGCTCCACAAAGCTGCCAGCAGTCTTGTTCCCAGCCCATTCTGACGCCAGCCAGTCAATACCACACCTTGCTGGCCTGAAGAACTGACAGCCAAGGTGGGGCTGGAACCCTACTCACCTGGTACATGCAGGAAGCCTGGCACAGAAAACAGAGGAGCCAGCCGGGGGGAAACATGCGCCAGCTGCAGCAGCACAGCAGGTGTGACATCTCCTGCACTTGCCCTGCTCCCATGGGGCTACAGGGCAAAGCTGCTGCTGATTCAGGAGCTCCAGGACCAAACACAAGTGCAGTAAAGCACCATCCAGTGGCAAGCAAACTGCGCTCTGTCCCACTCATCAGTGGGTTTCACTTGCCTTTGCGTATGAAGAGGAGTTTGGATTCATGCACATATGTGCACAAGGTGGGCTTTTTAGCCAAAAAACTACAAGAAAGTGTTTTGTATATTTATGACATTAATGAACAACATGCACCCCTGTGACCACAGGCACTAGAGAAGCCTGTACCTCACAGTTCTCTATGTCCCTTAACTATTGCCAGTGCAAAATTCGTTCAGGAACCTCCTCATGCAAGGGTCTCACAATATGCAGACCTCCCACAAAAACCCAAATTCCTTTCCACAAGAACACAAAGGAAAATTCTTGCCTCCTTCTCATAAGCCCCATCAAATTTCTATTAGTAGAAAACAGCAGATGCAAATTGGCTAACGGAATGCTGTCAAACAAAACAGACAAGGGCTGTGGATTCCCTGCCTTTCCTCTCAAAGACATTGAAATGGCCCCTCAGTACTCTACTCAGCATTTCACAAATCTTGCCAAAAGTTAGTCTTTCTGACAACACTACACTGTTGTCAAATTTTACTAAAATTAGCTGGTGAGATGAAAAATTACTGGTAGATGACAGCTATAAGAATGGGCAAACAGATTGACAGATAAACTGTCAACATGAGCTCCTTTCCTTAGGGAATCAGCTTAATAACAAGCATCAATATGACAAAAGGATATTTGATATTCATATCCCTGAATCTAGCATTTCATTGCATATCACTTCTCCTACCAAGAAAACAAGGAAGACAGAAGAAATACCTTAACATTCTCCTCTGTTATGTACTTCTCAGCTTTATCCACTGCATTCTGTCGGATCCGGTGAAGAAATGCCTGCACAGATAAAAGATGATTTATGTTCAAATTGTTTGATAATAGCTTGATTTCACTGTTTTATTTCCTCTAGGTTCCCATCCACACAGTGTGGCTGATTACCTTTAAGACTGAAAGAATGTAAACATTTAGGAACTCCCCCCCACAGATATCCAGGCTGCATTCAGGCACTACCAAAGACATTTCCTACAAGCTGTTGGGCTTTGCCTGACAATAAATGTCTTCCCTTTGTTGAAGCTTTTAGCTTTAATTATCTGTTACTAGCAGTAGACTACAGCAGAGTCCATTGGCTCCTCTGAAGGTTTCCTGTGTCTCCAGGATGCAGCTGTTCCACCCCCAGGGCAGCGTGCTTGGCCCACAGCTAGATGTGTGTCAGCAAGGGACTGCAATAACAAGGAAGGGACAGTCACACTGCTGGAGCTGAGGCACATCAGAGCCATGAGCTGGGGCTAGGGACAAAGTTCAACAGTCTCAATATGTGGGGAAGGGAAATGGAAATCACCAGACAGTGCCTGTGATACTGTTCTGTTCATTTTATTTCAGTTGGTTAAAAAAAGACAAAGCAATGCTAGAACTTTTCACTTAGGTCAGGTTTCCCCTTCTCTCAGCTCTGCACAACTCTGGCTTTAACAGCCAAATCAATAAAAAGCTCCAGGCCAGATACAAATGGACAGTGATCTGAATATCAGCCTGAAAAGCATAACTCTGGCTACTGGAAGTTGGGAGGACCTACTTGCATTTGCACTGAACACACCCACAAACCTATTTGATTCAGTGGGAAGGGTTTAGAAAAGAACACTGCACGGGATTTCCATCTCAAGACTTCACTGGTTTAGCAACTACCGGCTAAACGGCACTTCTGAACTGAGAGCAGAGAATTTTATATTCACAGGCATCAGCAGAGATGGAAATACCTGCAGGAGAGACTGAAGGGCAGCCATGAGGACAGAATCTGCTGCAATAAACTACATAACCTCTGCAAAGAAGGGAAGAGAGCTTTTCCCTCTGGTCTTGTCAGTGGTTTCTAACTTGTCTCCCACACAAAGGAGAGGGCCCTGGGGAGTGCAGTGAACAAGGATGAAAGAACTTCTCTTACCCACCTGAGAGAGTGAGGGGAAGTTGGTCATGTCTTTATTTAGGGCACAAAGCAGCTTTGTTACAGCTTGATAATAAAAAGCCTTTAAAAGCCGAATTATTCCTGACCAAGGTCCATGTCAGCTGGTGCATACTCCTCTTTTGCTTTTTCTCTTTTGCCTGCTGGGATCAGCAGCAGGTTACAAGCTGTTAAGAAGCAATGTCACTGAACCAAACTTACAGCTTATGGAATGCCTTCGTCTCTGGTGTTTTGCTTGGCAGACAGTGAACATGTTCCTCTGACTGACTTTCAGCTCTAAAAGGGGCACATCTCTGCTCCAGCTTAGGCATGGCTCTCTGTCATTCATCAGCCATTCCCATTTTACAGGGCAGGTACCAGTAAAAAAGACATTAATTAATGAGGCACAGAGACCCTACATTAGTTTTTAGCCCTGGGTTTTCAACCCACTTTTGAACAAATTTCAGGGACCATAACCACACCGCTCCTCTAGTATTGCTAAATAGGAAGAAGATCTTGGCTAGATTTCAGCTAGATATGGAGAACTCGGAGGAGTTTGTGGGCACTAAGAAGTCTGAAGAATAGATTCCTGCATCAAAGGAACAGGACACATGTGCCAGTGGCAGAAGGGTTATTTTGTAAGGACCAGCCAGTCCACCCTGCCAATAATCGGGCCAGGAACCGTAGCACTCAGCAGCTCGGCAGCAGTCAGGGAACTGCCTGAGATGAAGTGTTCAGCATGATGACTGATGACAGGAGGAATAGCTGCTGCATCCCACTTCAGCATGGGGCAGAAGAGATGAGCATTAGTAACCAGGCATCTGAGTCATACAAGGTGGCACATCATTCTAGAGACATTCGCTAACGGTAAGTCAGGCAGTGATTTTCCTTGCTTTCTTGCTTTAATTACAAACATGCTTGGAGACAACAAACCCAACTGAAATGACCAATTAACCTACATAATTAGCAGCTCCACTAGTGACTAATAGTTACCTGCATGTCAGTCCCAGTATGAAGGGTCTAATAATAGAGAGCTGTATACAGAAGTGCAAATCACATTAGCTGTTACAGGCCACTCAAAAAAGTGGAGACTGTTAATCTAAAAAACAGCTTTTCTGTGATGCTTGTCTGAAAAGACCACATGATGTGAGCACAAAAAAAGGGAGAAAAAAAGAGAGGAAAATCAAATGAAAAATAAAAAAGGCATAGAAGCAGAAAGAGGAAGAAGGATGAAAGACCTAGAAGGGAAACAGACAGTCACCTCTGTAGATAGTCTTTCAAATCTCCTACAGTCTCTGATTTGCCTTGATGTGCATGGACAGCGGTCTCTCCAGTAATAATAAAACAAGACAGTTACAAGAGATTTTGGTCTTACAAATTCAACAGTCTACTTTCCAAAACGCAATTCCCCTCAAATTAACAAAACTTAGTGGATGCAGAACAAGTTTGTTCCCCATTTTTCAATACCTACTGAGGTGCAAGAAGAATCTTTTGCAACACAGTCATTCAAATAAAAAGTATGAAAACCACAAGCTATTAAACAGCAGCTCATGGTCACATGGCAACAACTACTTTCTTCCAAACCACTTCCTGCTTGGAAAAAGCAACCCTTTTCCCAGAGATGTTATTCTGACATGCAGGTCAGCACTTCCCAAACTTCCCCAGTGATTTTTTTGTGCTACTTGTTTTATTAGGGTCTAAGCTCATCTGCACCAGCACTAGCCCTCTAATCACCTGGTGACACAGACTCCAAGATCTATTATACAAGTAGTGTGCAACAAAGATCTTTCATGAGACCTATTGATTTAGCTGGAAAATCAGAGTTATTTGGACCAGAACATCACAAAAGTGATGCTAAAAGAGAGAAGGTGGTGGTGGATGAATATTAAAAAACTTGCCGTGCCTATACCTTATTTACATTCCAAAATATTTTGTTATAGAAGAGGAAGTAGTTGAAAAGGTAAAAGCTTGTCTGGTCACCTGAAGTTACTGAGACAAATTCTCTCTGGCTGCTCCAACCTCTTCACACTCTACACAACTCATGTAAATTCAAGGGGTCTGGTCCTTGGCATTTTTCACAAGGAGCTTTTAGGGACTCCACAGTATAACCCTTTTCATCAGCAAGACCTTCAGTCTCTGCAGCAACTAGCCTCCAAGGAGATGCGGGAGCATGGGGGTCAGCTTTCTTTGGAGATCTTGGTAGTATGACCTAGGGACTCTGGAAATCATTCCTAGGACACTGCAAGATGATCACAATCACCCCTCCATTGCAATCAAGAGCAGAAATCTCTACTGTGGCATGCTGTTGGTTTCCTCTTCTCTGAAACTATCAAGCATTACTGAAACAACAACCAACTGCAGATCATGAGACTGTTGAAGAGCTGAAACTGATGAACAGGCAACAAAAGTAGGCTCTGCTTCCTTCTATCTTCTTGTTGTATCCTGGTCAGGACTTACAAGGATAACAATTTCACAAAAAGCAGAGATAAGAAGATGGCTGATAGCATGACATCTTTCCTCCTTATCCCCCCACACTGCACTGCTCCCCTGCCACTCCGAGTGCTCCACTGTGCTCACACTGGGCCAGGCCTGAGCAACCCAAGCTGTTTGCTTGGGCAGCAGAGGAAGAGAAAAGCACTGGAAGAGCCCATGGATCCAGAACAAGAACAGGTCATGGCACAAGGCAGGGAAAAAATGGGAAACCAGGCTGATCAATTTTCATTCTCCTGATAAAGACTTCAAAGGCCCCATCTTCCATTTTAATGTGCTCAGTATTAGGAAAACAGTCCAGAGAAGACTTGTTTTGGTTTAAAATTCTGCTGTGGTAACATAATGTTTATTTGTTCACTGTAACTTGTTGTCCCAGAGGTCTGCTATTCCCAAACTCAGCAGGCCACAGCTGATGCTCCTCATGTAACGCATAAGCACAATTTATAGTTTGTCTTACAGTACAATGTCTTGCAGGATTCAAGCAAATCTATGACAAATTAGAATGAGCAGAGTGAAATGTCTCCTTTCTGCTTCACATCATGTTGGACAAGTTCCTTCCAATACAGACTAATAGAAACATATCACAAATCTAGACTGAAGTTTAAGTATATAAGTTCATTTCATTAAATAAGCACTTTTTAATGGCCCTTTTGTATGAAAGTGTTTTGTTCTTCTATTCACGGTCCTCATAATCCACTGTTTCAATGAAATCTCGTTGTTTTGAGTGTCTTTGCAGCACCTCTATACCACAAAAGCACAGAGTATATTTTAAGAAAAGAATCTGCTAATTGTTAGTTGTTGTCACATGAAACAGTTGCACACATAAAACACATGAAGCAACTGGGATAACTCTTAAATGCTTTTCATATGGGCCTTGGTGAATTCAGCTTGTAGCTTAACCAGGGAAAATTAGTACTTTCCATCTTCTATGTAGCAGAAGCCAAACACTAGGGATGAGGCAGTGACAGTTTGCTCATGCCCCTTCTCAAAATTAATGTTTAAGGCAGATAGATACTTCCTCAAACATTCAGAAATAGCAAGAGACTTCTTACTAAACAGCAAGCCAGGCAAAGTGCGCCTGCCCCTGAGGGAAACGAAAAGGAGAACAGAAACAGACAGTGGTGAGGCAACTGGTCCCTGTGTTGCTGGAGAAGCAACAACTTGAAGCACAATCCTGTAAAACCTGTTTCCTGAACAGCTGACTGGAATGTCACATTGCACTTAAGAGACAAGTGAGACAATTTCATTAAACTCATCAGTGATCAGGACTGATTCAGAACAAGGGTTCAGGGATCTAAATGAGCCTAGAATTTTCAGGGTTAATATTAATAAATTGCTTTACACTTGTGCCATCAATTGTTTAAAGCTTCTTGCAAGTGCAGACATCTTGTTTCCTAGAAAATGTGTTCACAGTGACAAATTAAGAGGTGACATGAATAATAAATTCCAACATTAGACCATCACTAGCATCTTCACCTTGCAACTACAGCACTGGGGTCATACATATGAACAAGAACTTGCAAGTGTAATTTTAATTTCTCTTTTTTTCATCACTTGAATTAGTGTTGCCACTAAACTTAGCTGTTAGAAGTCTTTGCCTATGTACCAGAAAACCCTATTTCTTTAGCAAAGCAGCTCAAAGGTCCTGTGGGAACCTTTCGGCTTTACTGAAATAGTCTGACAAATTAAAATTAGTGTTTGCTGAAGTTCATGTTTTAAAAGCAGATGCATCCTTGCTCATATTACTCAATTGTTAGCTTTGAACCTTGTCATTTTGATCAACTTTCTATCAGATATGCAGTTCATAAGCTAAAGCTCTACACAAATGACAGGAAACAAATATCCTGCATCCCCAGCCCACATGTCAAATGCAGTTCTCACCTGAGTTGACTTGAGGTCTGAAAGGCAATGCAATAAATAATCTCAAAGTAACATAACAATGACTGCACAGGGCTATTCAAATCTCTCAGCATTTCCCTTCAAGGGTGTTGTACGGCTCACAGCCTTGACTCACCACCCAGCTGAGAATCCAGACCCAGCTGGGGTGAACCTGCTTCAGTTCTGCTGCTCCTGCCATGGCCTGCAGTGCTGTGCGCCGTTAACCAAGACCTACTGATGTCCATCCTAGAGACACAGCTGGATTTTAAAGACAGATGAAGTAATTCTTGAGCAAATACAGATGACTGGTTTTCCAACATCTCTTGCTGTCCTGGGCAAATGCCAGTATACAATGTAGAATACTGGGCCTGACTCAGGTTTTTCAGTTGTGAAATTAACTTAGAATATTGGAAATCAGAAGCAACTCCTTTGACATTACTATTACATGTAAAATGGAGCAATACTGAAGCAACTGTACTACTTTTCAAGAGCCTATTACTATACCTCTTACTGGCAATCCAGTATTCCCTCATTGCTCAATTACTGGCTGCTATATTAATATTTCTATAAAAACACATTTTAAATTATCAGTGTCTGGAGAAGAAGGAAGAATGCACACATCAGATGAATTCATTATGCTAAAATTCTCCTAAACAGAGCCACAGCTGTGAGAGAGAGCAACTCTGCAAAAACATTGTAGCTGTAGCTGAGCTCTACAGGCAAATTAATTCATCAGCAAACACCTGAACAGGGACTTGCCTGATAGACAGAGGTGTTTAGTAAGAGGAAATAGCACCAGAAGTATCTTTTATTGCCCTAATTTCAGGCTTCCTGTGTATCAAACTGGCTTTAAGCCTCAAAGCTTATTGGTACTTTTTTTTTTAATCTGTCCCCTGAAGAGGAACTAAATTATTAGCTAACCAAGATGATTAATAAAAAGCAAAAAAAAGAAAAAGTCACACACATCATGGAGTATCAAACACTCTATGCAAACAGCTCAGGCAGTCTGAGCTGTAGAAACTGCACAATCATTTCACACACACAAAAGCACAGGAGTTACAGGAGGCACCATCTCTTCCCACAGCAGACTGCATGATCATTTGCAAAATAAGCAGATTCCATTTCAGGTGAAACTGGAAAGACCCTCAGAAAAGAAATGCAGCTTCAGTTGCAAAATTCAGATACGTCACAAGGGAGAGATCCTTTAACCTGAAGCATACTTTTGATGGGTATTTTTTGTAATTGTATAGATATATAAGCAATAAATACATGTACCCATATTACAAAACCACCACTCATACTGGCAATTCAATAAACATTAACTAAGCATTGATCATTGCAATTTGAAACTTCTTCCCCACTTCTTAGTCTGACATATGTTGAATGCTGATAAATACTAAATGAAATATAAAGGAGCATTCAGAAATTCTGCTATTTAAAATTAATTAATAAGTGCATGTACAAATAAAATGTCTGACTAAATAAACTTGATTATTTATTTAAATACTAGATAAGAGAAACAGCTAGTGCTAATATGAAGTATGTGCCTGAGATAATTCCTGAGATAATGCCAACACATGCATTTGTCCTTAGCCAATCCTGAATTTCAAGGTTCCTGCAGTTATGATCACACTTGGCTGATTTATCTTACATCTGTCTTGGCATTGTTACACTGTCTATAACATCAAATCAATCACAAAATACTGGCATTGCACAGCACTAGGACTTTCAGCTGTGGTTTAAGGACTCAGACATTCCAACTCCTTTATTTTCACTTTGAATTTCTTGACAGAGGTCCAGCACAAAATGGCTTCTGCCAACAATTCGCTGGGGCTTAAGCGAGGATTGACCTCATCTACCCGCACCCCTGAAAGCTGAAGCCTTTCCTGAGTTAGTGATCCAGGTTCCCACCACAACAGAGCAATGGGCAGGCAACTTAGAGGACGAGTCACTGCTTTAGGAAGATGTTTAAGAAGAAAGGCTGAATTACCATCTAGAAAGGTTTTCTCTTTCTGTCAAGAGTGAGCCTGGGTGACAAATTTCGCCCAGACCACAGTCCTCTGCTGTACCCCTCTCACTGCATCGGCAAATACAAATTCCAGGGCAGTGAGTGCTGCTGAATCATCTCTAGAAGTGAAGCAGGACTGTCTCAGTCACTCATGGACGCTTAGGGACATGGGGGCACTGCAAGTTGACACATGCAAAATTCACACGCACAGACATTCTCAGCACGGTGGTATTCCGGGACTAATCACAAGTGAGCTGATCTAGCAGCACTTCCCAGAAAAAGTCTTTTACAAAGAAAGCACTAAAAAGATCCCGGACCATTATCTGCACTTCTAGCGTACTGCTGTTTACACTGGAATTCTGCAACAAAAAAGCCAGTCAAACCAAATTCATGCTTTGACTGATAGAGGGAGGTGGAACTGAAGGGAAGTCATGGAGAAATACGTTGCAGTGTTTCTCACTCCAAAGAGAGATTCCTTTCTTAAGGAGGAGCAGTTTTCATTTAAATTACAAAAACCTTTTGTGAAGTGAAAGACAGGCTGGTGCTGCAGAAGGGCCATTGTCTCTTCTCTATCATTGCCCTGACCTCTGCTAGTCCCTCCTCCCCCCAGTCACTAATATTTGCATTCTCAGACAGGTCAGAAGATCCCAATTCACTTCAGGGCCCCAAAAGCTGTATTTCTCACCTCTGAAATCCTTCAGGACTCATTGCTATTAATTTCTGTGATTCTCCCGTACCCTGATTTCTCTTGACTCCTCTTCACGCTCTCCCTCCTGTACAACGTTATCTCTATAACACTTTGAATAATCTCATTATTGTAGCCTAAAAATCCCCCAAGCCCCTCCTCTTCTTTGCTTAACCATGCCCTTTTGTGAATATCTATGCCTGGAAGATTCCAGCCCATTCAAATATCAATAGAAAATTAGTTTGGATTTTCAAAAGAACTTAAGAAAGCTACATGTGTAATTCTCTCAAGCCTTTGAAATAGCCTCTCTTTTACTGGCCTCTTCATGTCATTTTCCCTGTTCTACAATCATGATATGATTTTAATCATCTTACTGTACCATGGCACTCTTCAAAATGCTTTCAGGACAAGGTTTGGTTGAACAGTGTGGTTTACTTCATCCCACTTTTTTGTAGAAAAATAAATCCGGACAAGTCTGTGTCTACTCAGTCTTTATGGTACTCCAACGAAAGTTTGTTTCAGAAGTAAAGGCCCAGTAAACAACACATGCATTTTTCAGGATTCAGCTCTTATTACTTACATTCACTGTGTTTATAGTGAAGAGATGCCTGCAGACTGCAACCAGTTCTACATTAGAGGCTCCAACGACTAAGATCCTATCAGCACCAGGGGATGTTTAACCAGGTTTCAGGCTCTACACAGCTACTCTTTTTTTCAGGAGGGAGGTAGAAGCATCAGAGAGACATCAAGTGGTATCCAAAAAAAGTAAAATCAAGATGATGAATGAAACTGCAGCAAAAATTAGAATTTCTTAAAATAATATTTTAAGATAACAATCTAAGCTGAAGAACTTTGCTATCAGAAAGACTATTCTCTTCCTCTTCTACTCCTTCTCTTTCCAGTGATGGAAATATACTTCATACACTAAACATAAAATAGACAACACAGAGGAAAACTTTAAATCTAGTTCCCTGAAGTCCATGGAGTACTCTTCATTAGTTGCAACACAGCCTAGGACTTCACCAAACTGAAGCAGACCAGTTCAGCTGAGTGCCATCAGTTCACTGACACTTGCTCTGAATTACCTGTGAATCTAAACTGGGCCCACATAGCATTATCTCGGGTGACCCACAAACTTCATCTACATTGCAAACATGTAACAAAATCCCAGGATCTTATTTCCTAGGAACACGGTCTATGCCCTGATGATACGTACTTAAGATTGTGTCTCATAAGCCATTTGAGCATCAGACTTTGGATCTAAATATGGAGATTGCCTGGAGAGGTTTCCTCTCCAGGGGCCGTGTGGCGGGGCTGGGCAGCAGCAGCCGGCTCCCGAACACGGCCGGGAGAGGCTCCCTGCGAGGGGGAAAGGCTGGGGGGTCCCAGCCTTTCCCTGAGGCCCCGAGCAGATGGCGAAGCACCTGTTTGGTGAGGTAGGTGTTAATAAGGTCCCAGTTCAACAGGCGCCCTTACGAGCAGAGCCACGGTGGGAGAAGGCAGCAGGAGACGGAGCCAGGCAGCGGTGGCGAATCCTCCCCACAGTGACCGCGGCCTGTGGTGGCGAATCCTCCCCACAGTGACCGCGGCCGGTCTCCCCCGGTGCCGAGAGAGGAGAGCCAGGGGCTGCGCCGAGCCCGAACCTCCCGGTATCTCTCCTCAGGGAGAAACCCCTCAGCTAAGAGAGCAGCCAGCCCCGCGCCTCCTGAACCTTGGCCTCTGCTTTCGTCTCTCTTATGTACCGGTCAACAACAGACCGGAAAAAATTCCCTGAGAGAAAGAAAACAAAAGGAGCAATCCTAACCTCCACCACAGTGCATTTACACTTCCTACCACAGGAAAGAAAGGAACTCAGCTTCTGAGTTGCCAATTTCTTAACATGTGCTTTGCCCTCACCCGCTGGCTTGCACACACAGACAGGTTGCACACACAGCTGCACATGCAAAATCTGCCTTGATGTATTTGCAATTATTTACACACAAAAAAAAAGAGGGGAAAAAAACCAAAGAGCATCTTTCACATGTTGGTTTAAAAAAAAGAATTAGACAAATGAACCTCACAGGTACACTTTTATTACTCGCCCAGAGCAGGAACAGACGGTTTGGCTGAAGGTCCAGCAGCTGATCTGAGCTGGTTTTCCTAACCAATCTGCACCTTTTTGAAGCATGGGCCACCTGGGTGCTCATGAGAATGGCTCAGAGTTTCCTCACCAGATTTTCTATACTGCAACACAGTGGAAAGCATAGACTGGGAAAAAACAGGCAGGAGGAAATCCTTAATTAATTATGAAATATAACACAAACATTTTAACAAAATCAGAAATCTCCCTGAAAGCAATGTCATTCATGGCCCTTTTTTTTTTCCTTCTCTTTCAGAAACAGCACTACAGACCTAAAGGACACTGCAGAGTGGGCTAGAGCCAACCTCTGGCCACAGAAACATCCTCAGAAAGCTTACTCAGCTTACTGGGTCGGGGCTCTGCCCAGCTTTACATACCTAGAACATTTAGGCTACTCAAAACCACACCCGTTTGGGGTGCCCAGGCAGAACTAAACTCTTCACTGCACCCAATACTCAATGGTAACCAGCCATGTTTCCTCTTGGACAAATGGAAAATATGCCATTTTGTCAGTTCTAAGAGCTAGATGAATCTAAAAACACCGCCTGTCCCACTGCCTCAAGCCAGCTAGAGACATGTTTTATAGTTCCCCTTCAAATACATTTGTCTTCTTGTGACAGACTGAAAAAAACCTCTCTCATGGTGAAATTCCTTCTCTGCACATGCGTTCTGCAGAACACAATCATATCACACATAGTCTTAAACTCCAGCTTCCTGTGAAACAGAGTGAAGAATGAGACCATTATATTTTAAACATAAAGGGGAAGTTGAGCTAGTGAAGCTTGCTGCAGCCCCTGAACTGAAGGGCTCCAGCAGGCAGACTGCCCTCCCCAGCCTTCCCATGGCCTCGGACTGGCCTGGAGGGTCTGTGAGGCCGTGCTGGTGTGGCTGGTGCCAGGTCTGGCATTCTGGCTTGTGGCAGGAGGGCGGTGTTGGCAGCTGTGTTTCTAATCTATGCATAGTCTAGAGCAAAGCTAAAAACGTAGCTTTGGTATATACACTTGCTCTTTCTTTACAGAGGTGCAAATAGATGGGAAACCTTAAAAGGAATTACTAAAATTTTAATTTTAGAAGGGGCTTTGTGATCAAAACAGTTTTTTTGAAGTATCATGATGTTTTTAAATGAAAACCAGATAAAATTTGACCTTCCTTCATCTGAAGCCAACTGCATTACATTGCTAGGAAACAGGAAGCACATCTCTCCAATCCTCAATCTGTTTCTGCAACCTGCCCTTTTCTCAGTACTGCCACGGCTTTCTCCCCTGCATTACAAAAACAGTTATTAAAGCAGCTTGGGGACCTATCACCAGGACAGTCCTCTGGAAACTGAACTATTTTCAATGTAGGTATCTCATACCTGCAGAGCTGCCATTAGGATTACATATGACTTTGCTCACCACTCCATCCAGCCACAGGAATTGTCCCTGCTGAAGAAAGGGCATCAAGCACACTGCCTGCATGCCAGTGCACTGGCTGGTGAGTTTAGCAAACCACTCATTCAGCTGCCATCTTCTCTTCTGCAACACTTTCCCTCCAGCCGCCTTCTCATTAGAGACTGACTAGTAGCACCTACAATCTAGCAAAGAAATTCACACACGGAGTTCCCTTTAGAGCCAGTTCTCCTGCCATTCATCCTATCTGCCAGTGCAGCAGCTCCCAGTCCAAGTCCATTGCCAGTCACCTCAGACACTGCTGGCACTACTTCCCCCAAGGTTCCATCTCTATCAGTCCAAAGAACAAATCTCAAAATATGCTGCCAAAGCTCAGGTGCATGCTGGGCCAAAGCAAATAGCTGGTTTAAACCTCATCTACCACATTAACACACTGGATTGAATTTAGCCTTTGCAAGAGTACCAATTGCATCTATGAACCCAGCTGATTGCCAGTTACTGAGTGCTCACACAGAGCAGGGCTTTTATTTGTAATAAAATATTTAGAGTGGAAAAACACCACAGAATTTAATAAAAGAAACACTCTCAGACTGCCAGTGCCTTGTGGTGCATCTATGCAGATGCTTGGAATTCCCTACATAAAGCTGGAATTTAAAGTTCTGCCAATTAAATAAATGTCTGTTTCAACTCAGTTTTGTATTAAAACAGTAACCAATTTTACTTCTCCAAAATAAAGTGTGAAGTCCTGGATTATAAATAGGCTCCATTTGTGGATCTCTTTTCACAGTTACTCTGCCTAAATAGCTGACTGTTCAGAGAAAAAAAACACACCCAATTTGCATACCTAAGCACAACTGCATTAGCCAACTTAAAAGGCAAAACACACACAAAAAGTTGATTTTGGACATCAGACATTTTAAATAAGTGTTGGTCATTCCCATAGAAAATGCACTAGATCTAAAAGCTTTTTAAGAATAAGTGTTTAGAAGCTTATAGAGGCAACATCTGTTCTAGTGAACTGTTTCAGTCTTTGCACAGTAAAGGTACCAGGAAATTCTGGATGCTCCATCAACTTCCACATCAATACAGGATCCTTTATCAAAACCCTTTTTATTTGAGCTGTGTACCAAATTAAGGAACTGCATTTAAATGCACTACAGATGGTGGACAAAGCAAAAACAGGAGGAAAACTGGAACTGTAATCCTTCCTTCTTTGCTAACAGCCTAAGCAGTGTCTTGCTCTCTGTACTCTGGGAATCCTCCAAATTGGGAAGAGCCCACCTTCCTTTTTTTCAATCTACTGACACTGAAAGCTGTCCTGTGGTTTTCTTGGGAGGAAAGCTTAGAATACTCTCTGCTAGTCTTCTAGCAGGAAGCAGAAGAGAAGCTAAACGAGAAATGACAAAAAATCTCCAGGCCATTTAACTGAACTTTAAGAAACCAACACAAAGCTCTGACTCCAACATCCCTGACAACACAAAAACAGCCATGCCAAAGCACAGGGCCTTGGTCTTGCTGTCAGCCACTTGGGACCAAAAGCAGGTAATACAAAACACGCATGAGAAACATCGAGAAACCACAGCAGGAAGTAATAAGCACAGGATGTATTTATATTTATTTTACTTATTCTTTAATTCACCTCCAAAAAACCTAAAATCTTCTTCAGGGCAATGCTCTACTGAAAGCACCTCATAGTACATCATCACTATAGCTAGGTGGCTGTACATGATTTGATTCTGATGCTTACTATCTTTTCAATGGAAAACATAGTTTGTCATGCTATTAGTGCCTCCAGATTTGAGTGGAACCTATAAGCATTACAATCCCTTTATATATATTCTGGCAAGGTGGCTGGAGTTTTTGTTTTGACTTTTATTTCTCCCCTAGTAGGACAGTCTCTGAGGCACTGCAAGATCCCTCAATGGTAAAGGGCTGCTGTCTGCTCAAAGCCCATTTCAGTGACTCCTGGCTCTCTCCAGCTAGCAATCCAAACATTTGTTGGCTTCACTTACTGTTCTAAAAAGCAACATAAGGCAAGATGCAATTACCCACAAGTCCCTACTACTCCTTGTTTTATTACTTCTGGCAAATGGAGTAGAAAACAGTAAAAGCAAAGCATTTGATTACTGTTTGCTAAGTGCAGAACCTGTGCTGAACCTCTTTATTTTTTGAATACCACAGTAAAGCTATGCATGACCATTTGGTTTGAAACAGACCACACAAATTACTCCCTGCTCACTGTATTGACTCTCAGCTGGTTGCTCTTCTATCACTGGCACCATACAAAAAAGCACCTGTTTCAAATGCACATGCTGATTGCAGGGGCATAATTCTACAGAATTAGGAAGTTCTGACCTCAGCCTTAAAAGTGACAGGTCTCTTGGTAGTGATGGGATTTCTGGCTTGTTATCATACCGCTAATTTACATGGCTTTTATCGCATCACTCTCGATGCCTGTCAATTACTGATTGGAAAGGCAGGCTGGTACCTCATGTTTACCTTACCCCTTGCCCTGGGGCTGCCAGCAATGCTTTTAATTACAGAACTGTCACAAACCAAACTCCATCTTCAGGGCAGCACTCTTACAAGAGTGAACCTCACACAAAGTGATGCCAGAAATCTTCTGAGATGCAACCCACGACCCCGGATCCAAGGTCCTCCTGTGTGTTATAGTGCTGCTGGCACTTCATACAGGAGGCAGAAAGCTAATAGCAATGACTGTTCAGAATCTAGATGATTAATTATGGTGGTTATTACTTACAAAACCATCCCATTATTCTAGCATTCCCTTCAAAATCCACTGTTTTTAATTAAATATAACATTACTACTATAACAAAAAATATTAGGCCTTATTACCCAAATGAAGTAGAGTAATTTCTAGGAAATGCCTGTCTTCCATCATAGATGATGTTGACAGTTTTTATTTTCTAAGTATTTAATTTTTCATGTCTGAATGCTGAAGCAACAAAATAACCACAGAGTTATTTCAGGAAAATCTACTTTGAGCGCTCCTTGGATTTGTTATCTTTCCTACAAAAGCTTAATAAATCACCACTAATTTGTAAGGGAGAGATGGCATGGTTCAAGCAAATTGCAAAACACTAGAATATTTCAAACACCTCTGTAAAACAAACAGAACATTAGTCATATTAATATAGGCAAAAACTAAGTATTTTCAGGGAATTACGAAAGAAACTTGGATCAAAAGAAAAATTGGGAAACAAAATAAAAATAAATCCTAGTACAGCTGGTCATGAACAAAGACATGCTATAGATACTGAAGCCCACTGTTCTCATCAGAATAGTTTCATGATACCTATATACACACTTCACAATTATCCAAAAGGGTCAGGTAAAAGGAGGTACAGCACGAGTGACAACTTCCTTCCCAGAATTCAAACTTCTTTCCTTTAGCTTTTTCCAGAAACCGCAGAAGGAACAATAGAGAATATGGGGGAAGGAGACAGGCAGACCTGTGAAGAAATAAGGTGTGTGAACAAAAGGCAAAATTTTCCTTACAAAGTTTTCACACGGTGCCCTGGCATAAGATAGCACTGGAGTGCTAATGAGCCTACACCTCGAGGGAGTGACTGCAGAGGTTCCTGGCTTAAAGTTTAGAATATGCCTAAATTCTGTCTCTGAAATAACTGATTAATTTTGACCTAACACAGAATTAAATACTGTCTCTGACATGACAAAATAAGTGATAGTAACAATATAATCACTACCCAGGAACATTTTGGCACACCTTGCCAAGACTTCTGCACTCCATTGCTGCTTTTTTCACTCTTTGATAAACCCAGTTATAATATCCTTGCTTTTAGGTCTATAACACGTGTTATAGGATGTTTTGCTCTAGTTTAGTGGCAAAAGGAAAGTAAATGCGTCACTTGTCAGAAGGTGTTTTTTCTCCTAATGGGAAGGTTTTTTCCCAGGCCTCACAAGGACAGGGAACACAACCCACCCTGGCTCCATGGTGCCAGCTCATGGAGGTCTGTCTAAAGACAGCAGATGTGCTTGACTGATCTGTGTCTTTTGGTTCCCATTACTCCAAGACATGAACTTAGATTTAGGATCTGGAAGGATCTGTTCCTCTTAGTCTTGGTGCCTTTGCATTTGGACCTCTAAATTTCATGGTAAGCACTCACCACCTACCTCTTTCTTAGAAAGACATTTAATATGGGAAGTCCCTGTCAGTAAGACCCTGTGGGACACAACTTGCATGTCAGACCCCCAATGCAACTTACAGCTGGTTAGAAAGGATTTTGATTTTATAGAAAGGATCTGTGGCTTTTACCAAGGCTTAACTTTTTCTATTAAAAAGTACACAAATGTGTACACATTTTCAGTTCTTCTAGCCCACGCTACACTTTCCCTCTCCTGAGTGTCCAAGAAAGTGTCAACTGACACATACAGGTAACCAAGGTGACCAGCAAACCACACCCAAAATGCAAGGAGTAGATTTACTTCATTACATTGCTAACAATACTGTTAGGCTCAGCTCATCCTGGGGCAGACACACACAGGCACACAGGCTGTTAGGCTCAGCTCATCCTGGGGCAGAGACACAAGGAGACAAAAGACTCCACTCTGCTCAGCTCATCCCAGTGGACACTGGCAGGGGGAGGGAGGCCCTGCCTGCCCCAGTATAAAGGACTTCACACATTTATCACAGAGTTTATCACAAGGCTGTGTTTTTATGATCTCTCTCTCTCCCAGCAGGAGGCTCAAGCATGTCCCTGAGAGTGTGTTATCTCTACACAGGAATCCTCTTCTCAAAGCAGGCAGATGATGAACAACACTAGGCATAATAAATGGAGTTTCCCCACACTGATACTCAGCATTCTCGGTGGTAAGGTCACTTTGAGCAAAACTATTTCCTCCTTGCCAAATCTTCTGGTTTTAACCCTTTCCTCTCAAGACAAGACTTGTTTGGGCTAAGAATTTCACAGGATGTATAAAGAAACATTTTTCTTATTTGCTTCTCTCATGAGAGTCCAGCTTATTCTTATTCTTTATGTTTCTTGTGTATTGTTTCTAGAGACTTCAGCTTTCTTAAATCAACATGACCAGCCCAAGAGAAGGTAATTACTTAATCCCCTACCAGAATACATGGGATTATTTAGAGAAAAATATTTTTATATTGATGAAAACTGATTGTCTTTCACTGTTGAGGTTATTTTCTAGTGTTCTATAGTCTCAATATATTCCCTGTTGTAAAGTTTAAACACAGAATGACAAATGAGCAATTCCTGAATTTAAATCCCACCAATAAAATGGTGCCATTTATAACCTGGAGTAATCCACCTATAGCCCACAGTAAATCCCTTTGGATTCTCCATTGGCATTTCTTTGTTTGCAAAACATAAACAGCATCATTTATCTACATCCTTGCCATAATAACATAAACTAATGTACAGATTTAGACAAAGCCTATCTATCCTATCTCTTAAGACTTGCAAGGAGTAGTTCTTAAAAATAAAAGAGAGCAGCAGGTCCACCCCTTTCCTATGCTGGGGGCCCCAGAGCTGGATGAAAGTACTCTAGATGGGGTCTCAGGGGAGCAGAATAGAAAACTCACATCCTAGCTACAGATAAAACACCAGATTTTAGTTAAGAGTGTTAACAAATGTTTCCAGGGTAACCTAATGGAACCAAATGAAAAACAACACAGAGCTACTCTTACCTTCCCAAATGGACACAGCAAGGTACATCTTCTGCTAATGGGGCTCTCTTGCACATGAGCACCTTCATGACAGCCACCACCAGTTTTGCATGGAGCAGCTCAAGCATTCCTTAAGAAAGCAGGTACTAGAAAGCTTCTTGAGCACAATGTGGAAGTTGAGCTCTTCAAAACTATTCAGCAGAGACCTAAATTAATCAGCATTTACCCTATATCACTGAGACATATACCACAGAAACATCCAAAGATGCTGGCAAATATTAATCCTTTCTCTTCACCAGTCCACTCACCAAGAGCAATTAAGTCTGAGTTGCATCACTGTTTCTCCATTGCAATATCCTCAGACTGGAAGGCAAAGCTTCTAGAGATAAAAATGATATGATTGAACTACATAGAGATAGAAACCAATACAGCTGAACTGCAAGGTAATAGAAGCTCTCTGCCGAAGATGTCCAGGGAATTACTACTTTCACCTGAGGGGGCATCTTCTTTGTTGACTCTCACCTGCCAATCAGGAACTAAGAGCACAATTTATAAAAAAAGCCTCTCCTATGTGCTTCCTTCTTTTGAGTCATCACAGCAGCCATGGATACTTTTCAAATCTAGTGAAAAAACAGTAATACAGGAACAACACTAGGCTAAGTCTCCCTTCTCCAACCTTCCACTCCTACCTCCAGGGCCTGGGACTCCTCCAAGCTGACCACTTGTATCAAGATTTTACATGAGAATGAAGAGGTATCAGATTTTTCAAAGGTGGGCAAAAGAGAGTATTTTGATCTTGCTAATTTAAAGGGATGTAGTTAAGCAGGTACAAACCTCAATGCAGACACCGATTTCTATGGAAGTATCTTAGATCAGGTTAGTTTGAAACGTCTCATAGATCTAAGCTGAACTGCAAACAACCACTGTTAAAAGGTTTGCGTAGCACTTCAGTTTAAAATCCCTTCGTTGAGGTTGGGAGGAAACAATTCAAGGAAGAAACTAGTACTTTTTCATGCAGGGTGATACAACAATAATAAAAGAAGTCATAGCCCAGCTCTATCCATCCTTTCAATGTTGGGATCCATCCCCATACGGGCCACCAATTGTCAGCATCGGTGCTTGGCACCAGTCAATGGTGGATGGGAACTGACTGTCACCATTAGTTTATTATCTTACTATAAGACTTCCATACCTTCTCTCTGTGAGTCCTCATGGGCAGCTCCTCAACACTGACTCCTTTTCTCTTCCTTCCGCACAGCTGGCTGGCTTCTACCTGTCCCTAACACAAACACCTGATCCTTTCTGTCCCTAGCAGCACACACTAACCCTTACTGTCCCTGACACAAACACCTGACCCCTTCTGTCCCTAGCAGCACACACTAACCCTTTCTGTCCCTAACACAAACACCTGACCCTAGGTCTTCACAGCAGCACAGTCGACTGACTCCAACTCCCTACCTCTCCTCTCAACTAGCTGACCACTTTTATAACACCCATCCTTATTGGACCATCCTTATCAGACACAGCTGTGCCCTATTAAGGGCAGGCCTTATTGGACATAGCTGTGACCTATTAAAGGCAAAGCTGTTCCTACTCTCTGGTAATTAGTACAGCTGCAACTCCTCAGGGGTAAGATTGACTTCAGCACTATTTCTATCCATCCTCCCACATTTCAATGTCTGCTTCAAGTCACAATGAGAACAGGAGAACTATAAGGCTTTGTCAGGCTGACATTTGCAGACTATTGCCAAGAGTTCCTTTGAGTCAAGCTTCTGCTGAAGCCCCACTTTCACAGCTATTTGCCTACGCTGATTGCAATGATGTTGGCTGTCTAGAAGCTCCAATTCTAAAAGGCCCCACTAAAGTTCTATTTGTGGGTTGAAATCTGGAGGGCATTTTCAATAGGATATGTGATTTTACTGCTCAGGTATCGAGTGTGACACTGACCTTACATAGCTACACAAGGATTCCAGCCCTTGCTCTCAGGTAGCAACCTTTACAACTGACACTCCAAGGCTCTTCTGTTATTCATTAAGGATCACATACTCAGATGCTGAAAAAAGGATGTTCCATTTCTAAAGTCTGAGGATTCATGAAGTTCACTAAACTCTCATTCACGATTCTCCAGCATTCTCAGGACTTGGGGCATTTAACTAACAAAACCAGAACAATCAGAATGTCAGCTCTGGACATTTATCTAGAACCTGAATGTACCAAAGGCAAGGTCTCATCAGTGTGCCTGATAGCTCAGCAACCCTCCCTCCTGCAAGCTAGAGCAACAATGGCATGATCAGGCTAACTCCAGGACACCCAAGAGCCTCCCAAGTTGTCCTATTAACTAAAGATGCTCTCTTCAATATCACCCACTAAGATGAAATATGAGAAGCTGAAAGTCTCCCTCACAAAGAGAAATAGGCTCAGTTACCAAAATGTCACATGGCAATATAAGCTGCCACTGACCCAGAAGCATCAATTTTACATTGCACTAAGTACAACGAAGCAGTCACTGAGGCTAAGTCTCCCATCACAAACAATATTCCTAGCAGTATTTCTGCACACAGCAGACCTTCCTTGACAGCTTGTATTTCGCTCTAATTCTGAAGTCTTACCAACAAAAATGTTCTTATAACTTCAGTACCCACAAAAGAAGCCACAGGAAATCTGACTATCAAATGCAAGCAAAATTACCAGTGCTGGAGCACTTAAAGAAGAAGTGTGCATGCTATTTAAATGTTGTTATAAATAAGATGAGCAACTGATCAGCATAGCTGTCTCTAGAAAAATCAAGTGTTAAGAACCATTCTGATAATCAAATCAAGACATGCAAAACAGTCTAGGGATTTTTAATGGTAATGTAGGTCAAATGACAGAGCATTAGTCAAATTCTCACAAATCTCTTACTTATTGCAGCACAGTGAATGCAAAAGAATATTGAAATCAAGATAAAATGTTACAGACAAACAATACAAGAATGCAGAACAGGAATGATTAAGGTCTTTTTGTTCCTAAGGAAACCATCTACCTCTCACTCCCTCCTTTCCATTAATATCTCCCAGAAAAATGTCAGCTCCAAGTTCTTCCCAAAGCACTCAGCAATTGAATCTTGGAAACAAGCCTGGAAAGTTGAATCCAGTTCTGATGAGAGGGGTGTCCTTCCCTGGAGGTTTTAGATTTGCCTGTATACAAAAAATTTCACTGCACTGTCAGGATATTGTATCAACAGGGGAGGAGGGGTGACATTGTCAGCTCCTTCCTTCCAGTGGGCAAGAAGCAAAGCCCCCTTGACCGTGCAGCAGTGAGAGGCTTCAGGCTTTCCCCTCAGCACAGCAGGGCACTGTCCTGGACCCTGCCCAGGGCTTGCTTCCCACACTCTTCTGCCCTAGTTACTACACAGCACATTAGTTCCATGCATCAGTTATCTGTAGCAGACTCTGCAAAACATAAATACTATGATTTAAAAAAAAAACATTATGGACTGAACAGATACCGAATCACGTTGCAAAAACCTTAAGAGCTGTAATTCCTGGACAGTCTTGACCCATAATCCATTTCCACAATGAGCAAAAAGAATGCTGGTTAATCCTTCATGTTAGAATCCACTCCTCCCCTAATTGGAGCTACCCAATTAGTCCTGATTTGGGATGAGAGGATTTTCTGAAATATCTGGTTACCATATAAGAAGATCGATCTGAATTTCAACCAGCTCTGCATGTAAGATACTCAGACAGCCTCTCAGCAATGCACTGGAATAGGTCTGAGAGCAGCTCAGAAAGACACAGATTTCCACAGATGTAGGATTCTCAGTTTTATCCATTCATCTTGAAAATAAATAAGATCTGACTTAGGCACAAAACTCTACTTATTCTTTTGCCTACTAGAGAAGACAATTTTTGGGAAAATCAATTAAAAATATATACATATATATACATGCAGCAGCCCTTAGGGTAAATGCATCCAAAGCTATATATTGTACCTGCACTTAAAAAGAAATTTGGATTGATTTATAGTTATAATATGGGATTAAGAGCTTTGCTTTTTTTTGATGTGACTAATGACCAAGGTTCTCGTAATAAGCAAATGCAGCTGCCCTTGACAATGGAGAAGTCTCTGGGGAGGAGATGAGGACTGCATAATGAAGTTAACAAGGAGAGGAGGACACAATGTTTTGTAGAGGATCTGCATGAAAGCACACACAGTCTCTCATCTCTCAGTAAATGCTATACAATGCTTTCATAATTAAAAACATTTTCAGGCCACATGTTTCACAAGAAGATACATTTTTAATAAATGTGAAACTAGTACAAACTTTTCCATTACATAATTTTTTACTCTGAAAGGGCCTTCACTTGACAACACGATTGCTCAATATATGTAAGTATTCATTATGCACTTCAGAAATTAAGACTATTTTCAAGAGGTAAACCTTGTTTCCATGATAACAAAAATATTGAAAGTCAGTTTTAATAATGACCTGTAAATGTTATTCTTTAATACTCAAAACTGTACTAATAGAGAAACAAATATTAACAGAGGAAAAACGGTTTATGCCAGCAGTTTCCAAAACAGAAAACTTCCAGTTGCTCCAATCAGCTTCAGAAATCTATCTAATTTTCCAATATCCCAAGTACGCATTTTTTCAGTGACAACAGTGATACCTGGTGGACACCAAATTACTCAAGCTCAGGTAGCGCTACTTGGATAGATGTCAGGTGGTTTTCCTTTCTAATATGGAACACCGTGCAGGACTTTGCTCTCACTGAGCTGGGTTACATGATCCACTGCCTCCTGAACAGCTGCACCAGGGACACTTCTGCTGGGGGTGAGAAAACCCACACAAGATATCAGCTGCCTTCAGCTCATCCTGCCTTGGGAGTAGAAACGTTTCTGTCTCTTAAAAGGTGATACTGGAATACACCACCCAAATAACTGGATCAGACATTGCTTAGAAATAAATAGTGAGAACTCCACATATGATTAAAGGTGATGCTGCTCACAGTAAATTCTGCAGGTAAGTCCTCCCCTTTTCTCACATCTCAGGAAAAACATTTACACAGTTGCTATCATCATCAGAACTGCATACTCTGAACTTATCCTTTTAAAAATATGAGACTTCCCTTCATTTAGTCAGGAATAAAAAAATTCATTCTAAAAATTCATTCCAAAAAAATTAATTCCAAAGTAATTCTGAGATTTTCACATAAAACTGATGGACATCATACCTGAAAAGTGTCATGTTCTGGTAGCCAACACAAGCGACTTCATACCAGAGTCATCAGATGATCTCACTGGCACTATCCAAGCACAGCAAACCTTCAGGGATATTTTGTAGCACTGTTTGTCCAGCACTCTACTTCAATCTCCCTACTCCTTCTGGAACAGGGACTCCTTCTTACTTTGTTTACTTACCCTCTCAGCATCAAGCTGTAATTCTCACCTGGGGTGAGACACATGTGAGTAGAATACACAAGCTGATATATCCTGCTGGTCTACAGCTGTTAATGAATTACAGTATTGGGAAGAGAAGACAGGGTATAGGGGCTTGGAGCTGGTAAAGAATATTTAAAATCAATCCACCAAAGTATATTTCATATGATTATATAAAAAATTGTTGAAGTTGAATTTAGGTCTCCCTAGTAATGCCCTAACACTTTTCTGTTTTCGGTTACTGTGTCAAAAAAGTTTTATGGGTCACTAATTAATTCTTCCAAAACCACCATTGCTGTAGGCACCCATCTGCCTTCTTGGTGGTGGTCTAAGAGGAGAGAAAGGTAACTTTCCTCTCAAACACAGGTTCGTGTAGTCCATTAAACATTAAAAAAGTTCCTTGCTGCAACACAAAGCCTCAGTCTCAGAAAGTGTCAAGCCCATCCGCCTCACCAAGACTGCATGGAAGTGAAACAAGTGAGATACCAACAACAATGTCTGATAAGGAACATATTTCAAGATACATATAAAACATTACTATGGAAGGCAGTGAGGGAGAGTTACTATGTACCTATTATGTCCTGTACAATTCCTAATAGTATCACAATTAATGTTGTGCTTGCTTTCCAGTGTTAAGAAAGCAGCCATGGGAAGCTTCATGATGCTGTAGAGGTTAACTTCTGGGCTTGGCTAGAAAGACAGTATTCTGTGAAATTTAACACTTCAGGAGAAGATGACACTGTAGTGATGCCAGTAAAAACCAAGCCAGATGTTCAGCCTGTAACGCATCACAATCCTAAAGGCATTAGCAGCCAACAGGGAGCCTCAAGGCCTCTTGAGTAACATCCACGCACTTACTGCAAGACACCCCAACATTTTTCACTGCAGCCACAATCATTCCTCTGATCCAAACAAGGCACGGAGTATTTCAATTTTCACATAATATGCAGAAAATCACGAGGCTTGATTTTCTGTATGTCACTCCATTCTCCCCACGGGATCTCCAAGGATCACAAGAAAAAAGTACGGCCTGCTGTGCAACTGTGTGTGCATTTACTATAGCACCTACAGACACAAGCAGATGGCCACCATGTCAGATGCTCTTTTGCCAAAATACATAATGGAATAATAACCTTTATTTGCCCCAAGAGAGAAAAGATTGAATCTCTCTAAGAAAACCATTCTGAACTTCTGCACTTGACTTCCTTGAAGAGAATTTCTATTCAGTCAGTATAACTACTCTGGATTCTTCCATAGCACATTGGAGGAACTGATCTAGGCTCTATAAAGTTCAGACTCTTTTGCAAAAGGATACAGCTCTGCTTAAGTCTGACTCCTTGCAAAGATGTCTCAGATATATAGGCAGTTACAGAGGTCAGCACTGTGCTCTTCCTTTCACTCTGACAGAAGGAGATTATAGGTACCTGTGACCTACAGCCCACTGATCAATGTCATCTCAATCTTCCTCTTCTCCTGCTCCCTCAAACTGCTGCTACTTTACTCTGCCCTCCACTTCCTCCAGAAACACATTAACCAGTGCTGTGATGTTCAACAGGGAAGTGCATGGTATGGAAATCACTCCTTTCCCTCTTCTGCCCACCTATGAGAACAGCTTCAGAACCACAGCTCTAATTTAGGGTTAGCTTCTCAGGATACTGCAGCATCACAGCTCTTCCATTTATACTGCAGCCTGTGATGTGGCATTAAATACACGCCAGCAGAGCTGCCAGCCACACCCAGCCACGTCCTCAGCCATTCAGCACCACCACATCTGTGGGGCAACCCCAAAGGAGGCCAGGCTGGGAGCTCTGATGGGCAGTACTGCCCCCAGCACAGCACAACCTACTCCACCCACTGTGAAGTGGTGGAGAAGCCTCAGCAGGAAATCTGCAATGCCAATGAAGTGATGAGTATCTACAAGGACATCCGGATCTATCAGCCGAGGTGACACAGAGATCTAGACTGCTAGACACTAATTCAGAGACAGCTGCTTCCCTGCATGCAGAGTTTGGCCAACCTGTGAATAATTTCAAACACAGAGCTCTGTGGGGGATCGTAACACTTACCTGATAGGTGTGGGGCCCTGGATTTCAGGTCTGTTTTTCATTTGAATTGAGATACTACTGTAGGAAATCTCAAAGACAGACTCCCCCAGCCAGAGAGACACAAAGTAGTTCTCAAGAAATAATTTTTAATCCTTCACGATGAGAGGGCTGAGATTTACTGCAGTAATTAGTCACACAAACCAGGAGGGACAGGAAAACAGTTTCAAATCTGTTGTAGCAACAACAAAGCCTCCAGCTGGCCAGTAGCTGGGGCAGCACCTGAGGGGATTGCCTGAAAAACTTTTTGATGCTCTAAGTTAGACATATTCAACCTGATGGATAGGTAGGCTATCTTTTTTCTGTGTCTGGAAGTATAGGATTTCCTTTCCAAAGCCAAGGAGTAGCATGAAAGAATGCATCACTTCCTAGGAAATACTGGCTACACTGCATGTGTACCAACAACCTGGTGTTTCTGGATGGCCACATTTCTTGGCTTGCACACTAAGAAAGGCTAGTTCAGAAGAAAAGGCAAAAATAGGCAGGCCATGAGCAAAAGCTACAGCTCTGTGTGTATCTCCTTCAGCCTATTTCTTTTCTGTCACTTCCACTATTCCTAATGCTGTGTATGAAAAAGCAGGAGTGTTGCCAGCCCACCCCTTACTGGTTCACCTTCTCGATTGCTGCTTCCTCCTAACACCTCAGGGCAGTTTCACTGCTCCAGCCATTGGCAAGCACACATCTACTCTGCCCAGGGAAATACTCAAAGTCAATACTGTAACACAGCCCATTTGGTTTCACACATTGGGCCAAATTTTGCCTCAAAACTGCCACATCTAGCTCCTTCTAAAGGACTTATTTGCAGTCTTCTGGGGAACTCCATCTGATCCAATTAAAGGAATACAGAAAAACAGCACAAAAATTAGCTTTTATCCAGAAGTGATGAAGCCCCAACAGGTGAAAAAATATTTTTTCTGCACAGAAAAGTGATCCACACTATAGTGTAATTCTCTTCAGGAACTACAGAACACACAGAGTCCAGGCTCTTCTTTTGTTGCAGTAACCACAAGACCAGATCTCTTTTCCAGTAACTCACAGCTCTCTGCTAAAGATCACAGATGAGAAGGGCCTGCCTTTGTCTGTCTCTCTCCTGGCTACCAGGCTGCAAAGAACATGTTTTAGTAATCTCTAACAGCAACATACAGCAATCAAAACAAGTGCTGAACAGCAACATCCAGGAAATCAAAGCTATCCACAAAAGCAGCCTGTGGGCCACAACATGATTTCGAATTTGAAACACCTTTTCTGATTCTGCCCCCAGAAATACGACTGATGCAGAAATTATTCTAATAAGATACATGAACACACGAAAAAGGAATAAGGGAGGTGTAAGAAAGCTCCAGAATTAGTGTGGGCAGCATCCAGTTTGTTAGACTTCATTGGACCCAGTAAAATAACATTCAATGGAATTAATTCAACTGCAAACAGTAAAACTTCAAAATATAGGGGATACATAATAAAATTACAATGATCCAGGTTAGGTCTATTTGCACAGGCCAATGTTTTCACTACAGTAAATATTTAGCAGCCACACTGTCTTGCACACAGAAGGTGGCTGTGGATAGGAAGCCCAAGTGACTACAAGAGAAAGCAGCACACCTGGCAATGTCAGTGAAAGGTCAGAGCCAGCCTGTTTAACAAAACAGTCCCCTCAATATTCATGGCTGTTAGATAAGAACTTTCGATCCCTGACTGAACTCAGGTGCCATATTCCATTCATAGAAAGAACTAAGGATGAAACAATATTTAATTCAACAGCTGACAAAGCTTCTTCAGGAAGACTACTAGGACAAAATTATTCTTTTCCCCACTAAAACAGTTGCTGTCAGGGCTGTGGTACCTCATGTATTACATACATATTAGTAAAGACAATACATTAAAAAATACTGAAATAAAGCCACATAAAGAGACACAACCCATCTGGGATGTCTCTAGACCAGGATATAATGTACATATCACCTTCAGCTTTCCTATAGCTGCCCTGACAATCAGTGCCAAAGCATCCTGGTGACCGCAGGCTGTAATCACGGCTACTTCTTTAGACTTTAGATAGATAAATCCTGTGAGCAGCAGTGTTTCACTTCCAAACTCTGGGGTCTTGCTAAGTATTTTTATTATTTATCATTATATTTGCAGACAGAGGTTTAAACCTTGTAAATGCTGCACTGAACAACTACAAAAGGTCTTTAAGATGCAAGGAATATCGGAGGATTTAAAAACACCTCTGCATTATTCCTGAGCTCTCTTTGATTGGTGTCCATAACAAGTAACTCGTGAGAAGGAAACGCAATCTCCGCGTAGCGCCGCTCCGCAGTGCTCTCATCAGGGAAAATGTACTACCAGGCAGAACCATCTCCTGGAGAGCTGCCCTCGTTTTCTTCCTGTGAACTTCTATAAAATTGTCTCCACTCCACTGCTTCTGAATAATGTACAACAACAGATGAGAACAGTGATTGCCAAGGGAGCTCCAGCCAATGGCAGCTCAGTGAGCCCACTGCTGTGCCCCGGCTTCCAAAAGCATTCTGAGGGAATCAGAACAACACACACTCAGTCAAGAAAGATTCAGACTGTTAAAAAATGCATGTGCCACAAGAACAAAGAATACCTGACAGTTCACTTAGGACTGAAACAAAATTCCCAAACCACCTTCTGCTCACAGGTTTCCCAACTAAAACCCAGGCAACTCCAAAACCTAGACCAGATGTTACAAAGTAAATAAATAGTTTTTCCTGACTTTTATAACCCACTCTACTACCCTTGGTTACTTAATTCTTAGAGAAAACTCTGGTGACAAACTTAATGAAATATTTGCCTTTTTTTTTTTAATAGGATTCAAGTGTTAATAGAAAAGAGGGATTTACACTTCAGAAAATTAAATCCATCAAAAGGGGAACATAAGATTCACTACATTTACACTTGAGCTGTCAAGACTGCCCAGTCAACCCACAGCAGCTCCACATTCTTCAGGCAGAGGGAAAGGTGTATGTATTTATCTCACAACAGCCTGAATTTGTACCAATATTAAAAGAACTGCTAGGCAGAGGAATCACTGAAGGGGGTCTCCTTTCTAGATAGAACCAGTTAAAGGTGTTTCAATTTGAATAGCTTACTCCCACACCCCACCACCTCACATCAGTGAGGCTGGTCAGGTGTAGATATGCAAAAGGATGAAATCTTTAGGAGAAAATGCAGGAGTCACAGCAGCCATGAAATACAAAGAGCACAGCAGCCATAACACGCACCACAAGATGCATTACTGAGCTCCACTCAACTGCACGTGAGCTACACACAAAGCCCATCATGTAACTCCTTCCCCCTCAGAGACACTGAGTTAGGAGGCAGCTGTGTCCCTTACTCAGTGTTCCACAGACAGACAGCATTTCCTCTGTAACACCGCCCCTCATTCTCAGCCACACTGACTTGCAGTGCTGGATCTCTCCTTGTGTATCAAGCCCGTGCTTCAGTCTTTGAGAGAAATTATTCCTTCCTGAAAATCATGGACCAGCATCACCTGTCTTCACTGAACCCAAGAAATAGGTCAACTAGCTCACAGCAGAGAACAATCTCTTTCCATTACACCCCTTGACACAACTCAGCTCAGAGTTTGTCCCAACCCCTACCAAGATGTTGGCTGATATTACTCAGTTTTCCTTGCCCTCTTTTCTTACTTCCCCATGTACACATGTATTTTTAAAATGCTGGTCCTGCTACCAAGGGCACTGTAGCTGCTGCATCTGTTTGTAATCTGTATTACATTACTCAAGAGTCCTGCTAACAACAGTGTAAGTTGTTACTGTGATACTACTTCTTTACACCGAGTCCTTCTTACAGAGAAAAGAAGAAATATTATCTAAACCAAGAAAATAATTTTTGTCTCCTTATTTTGAAATTACAATGAAACCTGAATAAGAGTGAGAAGGGGCATCTGTTCACACTGAGGCAAGAGTTCATCTGAAGCTAGGGACAGATGGAGTTTTTCTAATGGGTAACTCCTTTACAGGGCATCATTATAGCTGTGAGTGCAGGACTGCAACACAAGAGATCTTTGACAGATGTCAATTTCAGCTGCTAATATACAATAAATCTTGCTAAGAACAGAAAGGTTTATTTCCTCTACCTGACTTGGATTCCCACTTGAACCTGAAGTCTCTCTCCCATTGTTCATCCCGTCCTCCCATGAGTCTGCTGTCCATTTCCACCCATCTCTGCTCAAGTAAGGAATCACAGGTTATGTGCTGGCCAGCTGGTCACAGACAGGTCTAGAAATGCCACTGGAAGCTGAGTGTTTTCAGAAACAGGCAAATACATGCCTGCCACAGGACAATGGTCCTTCCAGGAATTTGGGTGAGGCAGCAAAGACCACTCATGCAGCAGCCTGAAAGGTCTCATGAGACAGAATGTTCATGCCAGCAAAGCAAAATGCAGCCCCAGAGGTTTTGATTAAATCGTGTAGATGACAATGCAGAATAAATTTATTCAACATTGCTTAGTTTACAGTTTTTCCATATGCAAGAAAACAGAGAGGAAGGAAATAAAAATTATAAACAGGCACTCCTTCCCTTAGACAGGAATCTTTGCACAAAGGTCAAATTACCAAATTGGCCAGAAGTACTGAAAATTGGAAATTATGGGAGAGATGAACTACTGCAAGTAAAACTCACAGCAAAGCTTTCCCTAACCACAAACAAGACTTTGGGAGACATAAGCAATCTCAGTTTGGGGAGATGCTTTACTTCACACTCCATCCAAGCCTGACAATGCTGATTAGAAGGAGCAGGCATATATTGATAGCATGTATTTAAGACAGATCCTGTTCCATGATTGCTAATCCAGTTCTTCTGCAAACCTGGAAAGTTCCATAAAATTTTTAGGGGGTTCCTCCAATCCAAGAAAATGTGATAATATGCTGCATGTCACCCCCAGACTTCCAATCATGTCATAGTTTGTGATCAAAGCAGTTACTTATATTGATATCAGCAAAAGGTGAAATTTTCAGTGGGTTTCCCAGTCATGTCTGGCCATATCTTGCAGTGTGAAGGAGTGTATTATGTGGATAGCGAGGTATGTTAGGCACAGAACCCCAAATCCACACAAAGCTGGTCTCACCATATGCCTGTAGAAATCTGTCTGACAGTGGGTAGTACAGCATGATATCTGGTGCCAGCATACTTGACTGTAAGAAGTCCTAAATGCAACAACTACATTTGCATTGTAGAGACAATTTGCAGACAACTGGCAAGAGGCAGCCAAATGTCTCCTTTACAACAATGCCTAATCCACACAGCACTGTGGCAACAAAAGGAACTACCAGCTTTGCATCAGTGTTCTGTATCTCTGCTCTGCCAAATGCTAGCAGAAAAATCTGTTTGTTGTCCCTCCCACAGCAGCACCAACATGGGTCAGCATCTCAAATCCAACCCTGTACATGTGAAAGAAATAAAATAACCATCAAAACCATCAAACAAGATACAACCTTGGAAAGAAGATAAAGGGTAAGTAGCAGAATGTTATGACAGTATCAGTCAGAGAGGCCATCAAAATAACCACCCCATTCAAGGGCTTCCATCAGCCTGATTCCATATGCTGAGGCAAACTGGTATTGGAGTTGAAATGCTACAAAGGACTCAGAATGACCTACTTTCACTCTCTATGGACTAAGACACACTGTAGTCCCTACTAATAATATACATGCTTCAGTTTAAATCATGTGCTAAAATCTGAACATTGCTTCAGTCCTCAGAGTAATAAAAACCCCAAAAAACTAGTTTACAGAACCATCTTTAATACATGAGCATTTCATATGCTTGACACAGACTCATGAGATGAGGCTTGATCCTAAAGAATGTGTTCCTTTTCTGTTGACTCCTTACTGAAGTTAAATTTCCTCTATTTTAGTGAGCTTGGCAGATTATGGCACAAGAACACCCATTCAGTTCTCAAAGGTATTAATTTTTGTAGATCTGATATTATTAAATTCAACATAACATCCTTTGTGTTCCACTAAGGTCTTCATAAACATAAAGAAAATCTATTTCCACTCCATTACTCAAAAGATATATGGCAGGGGAATAAATGTGACAGCTTTATCCTAAACTGTCAAATCACTGTTTGCTCCTGGTTCCCAAGAACCTCACACCCCTACTCGCCATCTTCCAGACAAAAGAATCCCAAAATACTTTCAAAGCTCTAGATAATGTTTTGATTATACTACTTTACCTTCTGACCAGAAACGAGAAGCATGTGGGCTCACAGGAATAAGTGGGGATTACCTCACAGTTGCTAGAAATGTGTGTGAACTGCCATTAGGAGAGTAGGCAAGCTTTTACCCTGTCTTACATCTCCCTCCCCCCAAAAAAAAAAAAAAAACCAAAACCAAAACCAAAAAAACACCACCAAAAAAAATTTCAGAACCATCTGGCCAGCCCATGAGGTAACAGTCCTGACTCCTTTTGGATGTCTCCATACTGTGAAATAATCCAGGAAAAACTGATCAGGCATGTGTAATTTTCCAAAGCAAAACAGGAACCAGTTGAGGTTATCTAGGCAAAAGATCAAAAAAAATTCAAGCAGCAGACAATATACTTCCAAGCCAAACAACAATCAAGGTTCACAGAGCCTCTCTGAGAGCTTGGCCTGGGGAATAAACCCCTTGCTTAGTAGAAAGAGGCCTGTCGACTCAGCACCGTGAAATTGAATAAAACCTCTCTTTGTGGCAGCAACCAGAGGAGAAGCACAAAGGGTCTCTGCCACCGCAGTGCTTCTGAATGACAGAGGCCTCCAGCACCTCCAGCAATCCTCCCACCCACAGCAGAATCCCAGGAAACTGAGTGCTTATTCATGACTTGGGCTGTGTCCATTTTCTGAGTTTCCCTCGACATTCTCCAATGCTGACTATTTAACAATATCCTCTTTTAGCTCGTCTTTTGTTTGTCACTTCCGCATTTAATTGCAAGTTCATGGGTATAAAGTGGCCTGAACAGCTGAATTCAGTCATCCTGATTTGAAGGCTCCCTTTCCTCATAAATGAGGAAACAGTTCTTTCTCTGTCTTTCTGTCTGTCTTCATTTCCCTTTCCTTGGCCACTTCTCCCCTTCCCCCTCCAACCCAGCAGTTTTTCTCTTTCCTGTTCTCTTTCCCATCCCATATTTTTTCCCGTGTCTCCCTCTAAATCAAACTGATATTTCTCAGAGATGTTGATGTGTGCAGGGAAGGGAAGGCAAAGCTCTCAAACAAAACTCTCAAGCACCTGTCCTTAAAACAGCTCCCAGGTTCCTGCAGCCATTCCCAGTCTGCAGATCAGAACAGCCCCCGCCGCCCCCCGTGCCAAACGCATGGGCAGACAGCTCGTGTGGTAACACAGCTCTCTGATAACAACAAAACCTCTGCAAAGGTAGCAGCTCCTCTGTCTTGTACAGCAAGTTTCAAGGGAAAATCTGCACACTGAAGCTGTAACTTCTGCATCAGTTAACTGGGAGGAAGCAGCAACATGGATAAACAATGCACTTGAGTTCCCCATGACAACATGCATTCTGACTGCACTGATGTCACCTGTTCTCATTCACTGGAAAAAAGGAGTTTATTAACACTGTAGTGTGCAAAAAAGAAAAAAAAAAAGAAAGGAAATAAAGATGGCAACAGGTGTCAGCTTGAAAGGACCTACAGTCCACACTGGCCTGTTTCTTGACAATTACCAGGCCAAAATCTGGTGCTAAAACCAAGAGCCATAGTAAAACCACTATTGCCCCGTGAAACCTGAGACACAAACCCGCAGAGTTAATTATTTAAGTGGGCCATATGATAAGCAAAATATCACCCCTTTCTGCATTCTTGCCTCTTTCCACACTCCCTAGACACCTACAATACCATGATTTTATGCAAAGATGAAAATTAATGGGAAACAGAATTGCAGAAACTAGCTATGACTTCCCTGCTAATAAGAATAAAAATTATTAAAACTATCTTTTTGTTCCATTTTATTCCAATTAGTTAAAAAGCAGTGCAGAAGGGAGGAGGCTGCCTCAGCAAGGGTTAGTGCAACAGTGAGCGTTCTGCTGTGAGACAACATAGTGGTTTACATTTTGAATATGGCTGTTTGAGGCAATATCGACACGGAATTAAAACCCACTCCCTGATTCCATGAATCTGTGGGATTTAAAACAAACCTTGTCAAAGTTTGCTCAGCAGTACAATGCACAAGATACAAAGGACAAGTCTGGACTCTAAATAACCACCTCAGCACTCTGCTAACCTGAAGACAACTCGAGGCAGTAGAGTCGTCCTTTGGCAGAGCTGCATGAGCACCAGGGTGGCACCAGGGTAGCACCAGCAGGCAGGATGACCAGTGTGCTTGTCCATTTGCTCCTTGTGCAAGCACACACTCACCTACCTCTCTTGGCCACAAGTGCTTGTGACGTCCATATGAGTCCTCACATTTCCAGAAGTGCCACAGAGGGCAGGGACAACAGCAAATTCCTCCAAGGAACAAACTTCAAAACTGCTCATCAGTTAACATCATTTAGTAGTCAAAAGAGTGACTTTTTAACAGCTTGTTACTGCTGGGATGGTGACTCTTGGTAAGACGCATGAGGCAGTTCTAACTTCTCCCAGTCGTATATACCAATTTTATTAACTACTCAAGTAGTAGTGCACAAATACTAATGGTTTCTGGTGTCACAACATCTTCCAGAGGCTACTCTTATTAACATGCTGTCTGAAGATACATGCATTGCTCTGGGTTGGAAGGTTATGGAAACAACTGTCAAAAAGCTGCAACACCAAAGCAAAGCAACAGAAAATTATCCTGCAGCAGAGAGCTCCAGCCTCTTTTACCAAGCACCCAACACACTGCTGAAGTTTTATATCCACTGAAACAGAGAAGCCAAACTGCCTCAACAATCCCACACACCAAAGCATGTATCTGTTTAGTAGCTGTCAACAGTGGCTACAGGTTGCCTCAAAGAGTCTTTGGGTCACTGTCCTACATGTTCTGTGCAGTGTGGCACTAACATTCAAAAGCAGGTTTTGCCAAGTTCTGTTGGCCCTGAATTTGTGAAGGTGATGATAAAATATTTCTGGTTTGCAAGTCTTTTTTACATCGCAAGCACGGTGATTTGAAAGTTCAGGACAAAAGCCATTTGCATTATATTTTTCCACCCACAGTCACTAGTTACTCAAAGCCAGCTACTAATGGACCTAAATGTACAGACAAACCAGAGCTGTGTCCCTTGGACAGGCGTAGTTTGGGCATTCCACAGAAGATGACAATGCCACCCATGCTCCTCCTTGCTAATCTGCCAGCATGATTTCTACCTAGAGGAACAAAAAGCTGAGTGTGTTAAAATTGTTGATTATGGACCAGCAAATGAACTACATGGCAAAGGACACTGAGCAGAGGCCTATCAAGCATGAGAGTTTAGCTGCCTTTAAAATCAGAAGGGTGTCAGTGGGAGTGGGGGTTGGGACAGAGGTATTTTAATTCTTTGCCTTTTGAATTCTGAGACTTTCACTGCTCATACACTGATTCCACAAGCTGGTCTCAATTTGACTGAAGCACAGACTTCACCATACTCCATCACACACCTCTGCTGTACAACTGTGGAGCTCTTTCTTCAGAGATACAACTTCATAAAACGGAAGCTGTCAGAGCCCTCCTGATGGCGTTTAGTGACAATTTACATGCTTAAGAAAAAATGCTAATGCACCCTAAATGCCAAAGGATTTTTGTCAGTTTTAAGAACAAAGGAATGCAGGCACATAAAGAGATAACAGATTGAGAGAAAAGAAAAAGAGGCAATACAAATTGCATGAGACTAAGTTCCCCAGAGAAATCAAGAAGGACTGTGTGCAAGCTGCAGGTGGGTAGCTTGGACCCAGCCAGGCAGTACAAGCACCAACAAATGCACTGACACTGAGAAACCCAAACCCTTAGTATAGCTAGAACTACTCTCAAATGTCTCTTGATATAAAGCTAGTAATTACTACTATTCGGATCATTAACTGTCATTTACTACAGTTCATAAAATAGTATTTTTTCTCATTAAGCTCCAAGAGCACTGTGTCTTTCGGAAACAATTCTGACAAAATAGTACATAAGTCTTAAGCAGATTTTAGACACTACTTGTGCTGCTGTGGCAAACAAAAGGATCCCGTTCCACTGACTCATGGCATTTAATGAAGCACAACTTTGATATAGCAAAAATAACCTAGGAATCCTGAAAGGAGATCTCCCAAAAACAGATGATCAGGCATATGCTCAGGCAGATCATATCTTGCAAACAGATTTCAGAAGCAGACTGAAAAACAGCACCATCTGGATGAAATTTGCAATTCTATCCATAAATAAGAAGGGACAGCTTGTGGCACCACTGCAAGCATATTTATAAAGCGTGGGAATACCACGCTGTGAGGCAAGAGTGCTAGGGGGAAACACTGTCTACCAGAGCGAAAGAAGTAGCTGAACTACTAAGGAAGTGGAGTGAGGAAGCCACTTCTTTGTAAAAGAAAACTATCCAGGACAAAGACAAGTGGAAATGAGGCAGCTGAATGCCAAGAATTTAGAAAAAGGTGAAGCCAGCAAGGTTCTGGAGCTAAATTGTAACTTATGAACATGGGTAAAATTCATTTGACTGCACAGCAAACTTCCTTTCTACTCTGGTGCTCCTGTGTACAGAGACAGCAGAGCCAGGCATGGACGGAAAGATGACAGCGTCTGGTTTCCCCAGGAGAATCCAGAAAGAGAATTTCAATGTACAACTGAAAATGGTCCAGTGATTTATATCTTTGAGAATCCAGGCAGACAAAGGACACTTATTCTTTTGACCCAAGTGACTAGCCAGAAATGTGGGGGAATTACACACTGTCCCAGTTAGAAGGAGAAAATTCTTAAACAAGTTAGGTCATTTTGCTTCAAATGACAGAGGATATTAGTATTCTCACAGTCACATCACAAATTTATATTGTCATCTTCTGGATTGCCACAGAATCTTCAAGTCACTGTATTTTCAGGACATATTTGGAACCAGAAAGAAAACAAATTACCTGGTAAAAAAAAATATGACTTAGACAGTAAGACAAGTTTACATTTTACATTATTAAACTCACCCAAATGTAAAACACCCCCCAGTACCACAGGATGTCCCCCACGGTATCTTTCCTACCACTGGTAACAGCCTCATAAAACTGGATTTCAGATTTTTACTTTAGTGAAATGCATAGTCCCAAGATTACTTTTGTTTCACTTTCTTCAAAAAAACAAAAAAATTCCACACTTTTTATGTGTCTTTAGGGATTTGTTCTGTTTTTAAATATGCTTGGCTTTTGGAGAAGTCAGGTTAAATTGTTTGGATTGACTTACAAAAGTAAGTCACATTTACTTCGCTAAGAACTGGAATGATTTAGGACTTAAACACCTCTTTTCTTGTTTATCCCTCTGCTGCTGGAAGCTACTATCCCTGCTCTCAGCCAGTTTATGTGAGCTATTCCTCTGCCTCAGCATCTTGTCAGCCTGCTCAGTTCGAGGTACCAAAGAAACACCTCAAACTAAACTTCCTAACTTTTCACTCAGATGTATTAAAGAGCCCTCACAAATTTCAGTGAGACCCAAAGGATAAGATTATGAATACATAAAATCAGGTAACAGGAAATAATCAGTCAGGGAAGCTGCCTAATAGCTCTCGGCACGCTGCGATCCCCACGCGCATTTCTGAAGGAGCACAGCCAGGGCTGCCTGGCACAGCATACAGCAGCATATGGCTGTGCTGGCCCAGCGTCCACGCAGGACATCCTTGGTGGCAAATCCACACAGGGAAATATGGATTGGCTCCCTGCTTTTGGATACAAACACTCAGGGTACAAACAGGACAGGATATGAAGTAGCATGTCAGACAAACAGCTTTTCAGTTGAAGGGAATAGTAGACCCCAGTTCCTGAAGTCTACTCATTGGATTTTTTAGCCTTTTTTTCCTCTTTGCAAAAATCCTCTCTTTTAATTCACTTCCAGAGACTTGCCTATACCTTACTGTGCCTACTCTTGGCTCTGCTATGAGCACAACCATTCTCCAATACAGCAAACTATCACCCAGAAATCAAGATAAATGCTTTCTTGTTGCTCCCTCACACCTGGCCCTCGGAACAATCATCGTATTCTGCTTGAATTATTTGTCTCTGAAGAACTGGCAGCCTCAAATTTCTCCACTCATTTATAGATCACATTTTATCCTCTTAGAGTTCAAAGCAGCAGGGACTGAAGTTTCTACTGTGTTCCCACCACTGAAGTAAATCTATACCTCCCTGGCATTTTATTTAATAAAAGATTTGCATGGTATGAAAAAGTAGCAGCTTTTTCTTGGTTCATTTTGATGTTCTGCTGAAGAAACAGCCACTGCAACTGTAGAATACGAAACCTGGAAAGCAGATATGAGCTGCTAAGGAGGAGCGGCTTCATCCAATATTTAGCATCACACTCTTTATGCAAAAATACCCTACATAACACTTCAGATTCTGCCAAAACTTCCAGCTCATGCATGCTTTAGTAGTTTACCACACATCAACAGCTTATGCGTTTGGAGTTACCACTGCTATGTAAACTCATTGAGACTCTACTCAAATTGGTAATAGACAAGAATTCACCACAAAAAAAACCCCAAGAACCCTGTAATTCTGCTACAGCTTAGAAGGTACCTACCATTAATAAACAGGCAAAGTATATATACATATACATATATATAGACTGTGTATATACATATATACATGTATTTATATATAGATTGTGTGTGTGTGTGTGTGTGTGGTGCGGGAGGTACTATTCTGGCATAAGTTTTAGAAACTAAAAACTGAAACACATAGAAAGCAGGAACCTGCTCCAAACTAGCAGCAATTTACTGCCAAACAAGATTTTTAGGTAGGACTGTGCAAGTATTCTAGCCAGGCCTCATTGCTTCTCTTCCTGGGCGTAAGCAGAGTGCAGACCCTCCTGCCCAGGGCATGCAGCCCCCAGGCCCTGTGCACGTGGGGACTTGCACACAACTGCTCTCATTGCACAGGTGCAAACAGAACAGACTCTCGTTCCTCTGCTGTCGCGTATTCCTCCATTAATGCACAGAAATCAAATTTCAGAGATGTTGTAGAAGTATTAGCACTCCTGCATTTGTAATACTGCCTGCAAAGTTAAATTTTTACATACACACACAGACTATAAAATCAACTGAATCTGAAATACATAAGACATTTTTTTTCTAATCTGTTCTCTTGCCATCTTCTTTATGTCTTTGGGTATATAATTCCATCACAAGCCAAATGACTGATAAACTTTACATGAAGGGAAAATATACTTTATTTCTCAGCAATTCATAACCTTCTGTTTATCACCTTGAAAGTTAAAATAAGTACTGGAGTCCCCTTGAAAACAGTTATTTTATACTAAAATTGCTATAAAGGCAGCCCCAATTAAACCTGGCAAATGAAGAGAAAGGGCAGATGAAAAAAAAAAGTGATTTTGTGCAAATACC